>VXBL01007897.1:0-35145 GCA_013400195.1 Aramus guarauna | reverse complement strand
TCCTTCCTCCCCCCCCAGTCATAAACGCCATCATTGACCCTACTGGAAACTTGGATGTAGTTGCCAGTAACAAAGCATCTTCTGCTGCTAAACAATCTACAGCCATTAAAGTCAGGACTGCTAACACTTCTGGGTCCACACTGGAGACTTTGTCCCCAGCACAGATGAGAAACTACACGCAGAAATCGAACTGTGGGTCTGCTAGCTTACAAGATTCGAATTTCATTCCAGATGGAGAGAAATATGTGATTTGATGCGATATTTTGTATTGCTATCATATTGTAATCTACTGTTGCATTAGTATTGTGTATGAGTGGTTTGTGGACAGTTTGTGTGGAGCAGTTGTTTAGATTGCTAACACGTTGCACAAAAAAAACCCCAATCTATGCTGTGAGGGTGAATGGAAAGTCTGTGTATGCCTTTTAAACAAGACTAGCACTGTGGAGCAGCACATATTCAGCATAGAGGCAAAGTGATTTTTAGAAAATTACTCACTTATTCTTCCAGTGTGCCATAAGGAAACAGGCTTTGCATACGCTCCACTCAATACTGCCGAAGCTAAAGTGTTCTTGCATTGGCCTGTTAATTCAGTTGTAATGCGGCGCAATTTAAGAAACACTTTTTTTGGTACTATATTTGTTTTGGTTTTGTTGTTGTTTTGTTTTTTGTTTTTTTTTTTAATTATACAAGTGAAGCATTACAACTCTGTTAGAATCAACGTGCAAATCCAACAGAATGATCGTGCAATATTGTGGGTTTCTAGGAGAAACTCTTCGTACAGTTGTGTAAGAAGTCCTTTTCAGCGGTCATAAAAAGATAACCACACTGAAGCTGTGCATCGTCTTATTTTCAGTCCAAAAGCCAAAATAAGACAGAATAAACCCTTTGTTTTTCTCTTGGGAAAGTGTAAATGTTAATAATGGTATGAATGTAAAGACTACTAATACAGTTACTGTTTTAGATGAGCCCAAAGTTTGCGGTAGGTACAAAAAGTCAGTTTTTACAGTTTAGCTTGCCAAATTTTCATGATTTTGGCACAAATGCTGTCTTTAAACTGTTGTTTGCTTTTTTGGGGTTTTTTTGTTTTTGTTTTTTAATATACAGTCTTACAATGAGCTACAAATGCTCTTGGCTGGGCCAAAGACTAAGATGTTTGCGATTAGCTAATTGCTAAGAAAGACATCTGTTCCAATGGCTCATGTAATAAACTTAATTGCACAGTTGCTGTGAACTATTGTTCACTTGACAGCACTGAAAAAATAATGGCTTAAATGTAGCTCCACCTTTACGGCTAGTTCTGTTACGAATTTTTTTTCAATACCAAAGTGCTTGAAGACCACCATTCTGTGGTATTCTTCAGAAACTATTCATCAGTGTCAAGCGCTTGGTACAATTGGGATTTTTGTCTGGATTTTTTTTTTGGTCTGTTATAATCCTAGAAATACTAAGGATTTTGTGCAGTTGCACTGAACAATTCCTTGCTTAAAGTTGGGCTGTGTATTCCATCTTCCAGTTAAACTGCAAAACACTAAGCAATTTCTTCTTGCTTTAAGAACAAAAGTTTTGTTTTTTGAGAGGACCTCTTCCAGATGTGTCTGCTCCCAGTTTTTTCTGTCTTGTATTTGATTCCTTTTTCATTCTTCCTGGTCAATAAACAGTAATTGGGTAAAGAAATTCTTTTGTAGCTATGGAGGATACGTTTACTGGGAAAGGTGAGCAGATGAGTTCCACTTTGCCCTCATACAGTGTGTAGTCTAACCAGTGAAAATGGTTTCCCAAGCTTGACTGCTTCTTGTGTGCTGACTTTATATTTTGGAGTGGGTAGTGGATTTCTTAGTTAGCTTCAGTAGTTACCTGGGCTTTTCTGCTAGACTGTTGTAGCAGTGGGAACCTGTTAAGGTAATTTAAATAAATAGGGATGCTCACAAAGCCTTTAATCTTACTAGAAAAACCATGATTGCTTTCCTGGTGAAGCCAGCGGGAGCTTTCTATCACTTTCAGCAGAAACAGGATCGGTCCCAAAATGGGAGTATGCCAACAGGCCATTCGTTTCCTTTTGAGCATGCAAGATGCTGGCTGGTAAACAATAGGTGCAAATATCCTTCCAAGATTTCCAGTAGGTTATAAGACTCATCTGCTTGTGTGGAGATGCTCTTCCATGAAGAAATCTGCTGGATTTCATGTAGATGAATGCAGAATAAAAAAAGAATTTGCCCTTGATGTTCTTCTGCCTGTAATATACACACTATCTGAATGTGTTCATTCAGTTGTTTATTCTGATCTGTCTTTTCTTGAAATACCTGTGTCCTTGATGAATATCATAAGTGGTGGTATCATTCCTGACATATGAGACACAATTTTTCAAGCCCTTCTTGATTAGGGTTTGAACCGACCAGGTGCTACCCCAACTCGCTAGGAGTTGAAGGACCTTCACAGATAAGGTGTTGCTGTTAGTTTCAGTTTTGCTATAGAGACATGTGAATTTACTCAGACATCTGACTTTTATTATTGTTTGTTACCCACATTTCCACATCTTCATGGCTATGCTCTAGTGGATTTTGTTTCTCTACAACGTGTCCTTGATGGGACTTCTGTTTACTTTCACTTGAAAATTATTTGATTTTTCTTCCATTCATGAACACGTCACAGATGTGTTCCGTTCTTGAGAGAGCCCACAGACACTTTACATCATCAGTTAATCAACCTGCAAAAGTACGGTACCTCTTCAAGTGACTAATAAGGATGCAACAATTGGTGTCTATTTATAATTTGGGAATGTGTGTGTGAAGCAGGGGGAGGATGCACAGCTTGATTTGTTTTATTTGTGACTCAGCCAAACTATAAACTGCTTCTGTGTCCTGACACAATGTTCATCCTTGGCTCTTTGCATTTAAAACAGTTTTGCTAGTCAGTGATGAAATGCAACATATTCTGTCTTGTATTTGCTGCTTTGGAACTACACCCCATTTGCACTTGTCTGCTCCAGATAAGCCAAAGAGCTAGCCACCTGACTGTAACTCCTTCGGTCACTCGCTCTTCATTCTTACAAGCAGTACTGTATGCAACCATGAAAACATGCCTCTGTGTGACTCCAGTGTGACCGTAGCGGATGTGTAGTGGTGTGTCTGGGTGACCCAGGATCAGCGTGTAAGATACCTGTTGGCTTCCACGAGCTACGGATGGGCCTTGCGTTGAGCTTGGTAGGGATGACGCTGACCTGTGGGTGACTCTTGTACAGTATTGCTTTCATGTGTTTTGTATCTGACTAAAGAAATGTAACGAAGGCTGGGATTTTCAAAGTCTTAGGGAAACAAGTGCTCAGGTCCTTTTGGGTTTCTCTACGCTTTGGGTGCCTGATGCCATGAGCACCTTTCAAAATCCCAGCCCTCAGCTGTTCCACTATACTTGAAAACCATGTTCTCAGTTTGACGCTTTCAAATGTAAAAACCTGTTACTCTGTTCTGATGGAGTGAATGTAAATTCCTGCGAGAATGTGTACGAGCTTTGTGAGCGAGGTCCTAAATGTATCTATGGTGATGTCCTGTTGTGGTCATGCTCCAGGAGAAAAGAACGTCTGCATCATCTTTGAGTATTTTAGTAAAGGTACAACTAGGGGAATGTTTACATACAGCCTACTGAAAAAAAAAGAGGAGACAAAAAAAAAAAAAGATTAAAAAAGATTAAAAGGTGTAAAGTACTTAAAGTGCAAGATTCTACTAGTTTTTTCCTTGTTTTGCAGATCACACTAGCTATTTTTGAAGTTCAGTAAATGTGTATAACTTTTGCAAAGACCAGACAGAACTACCTGTTCACTTTTGATGTGCCCCATGCTGAATTGTGCCTATTTCACTCTCTGCTGTTGTTATGCTGCTGATTCTGCTGTTCTGAACTGTTCACTGGATCATTCCATTTGCATGCAACACAAATGCAAGCTGAGCTGTCTGAGAGTAAAGCTGAAACACGTTTGTATAACTTGAATCAATTAATGACTTTCTTTTCCACACCCTCTTGAAATGCTGTGTATAATTTTGATTAGTTTCTCCTGCCCTGATTTTTCCCCACTTTTTTTTTTTTTAATGGTAATTTATTTTTGTTTGGATTATAGGCAGTATCTGTACATTTTGTTTCAAGGTGATATTGTGGACGTCTTTAAAAAAAAAATTGTTATTTTATATAATTTTATCATAAAGTTGCTCTAATAAATCATTCTTTTATCATGTGACAATGATTCTGGATTGCCTGTGTTAATTTGGGGGGGGGAGTATGTGTTGGATTAAATTTTTCAACTGCTTATTTACATTGGTGTTAACTACGGTCTAATGAAAGAAGTGTCAGCAACTGCAGGCTCAGAGCAGAACTGGATCCGTCCTGGTGACACCTGTGGCTGGGCAGACCCCTCCCCAATAGTACCGGAGTCCCCTTTCCCCTGCCATTGCAGGATTGAAGTCCGCAGGTCCCCATTGCCTGAGGGTGGTCTTACTTCTGAGTATGGTACGGTGATACTTGATTTTAGTACTGTTTTATTGCATTGCCATGATTAACAATGGTAGTTAAATCCAGCCTGAATATGATCGTTCCCCAGCAGGTATGTGATTGTAGAAAAACATTATTTATTATACTCACTCTTTTGCTCTTGTCCAATATATATATTTATATATATTTGAGTTTGTGTCTCTAATTCTTTTTGTTTTCCCCTTCATTCTATCACTGTGCTCCTTTCCTCCTGCAGTTCTGTCTGACCTCTGCATCCTTCCTGGCACTTCTGAAATAATATTAATTCCTCCTTCCCCCTCTGCACAGCTTTCAGGTGCCTGCAGCCTCCCCCACCCTGCTTGGTGCCGCGTGGGACTCTGGCTCCACATCCTCTGCATTAGCACAGCTTCTGTAGGGAGTAGAACATGTGTAGCTGTGAAAACGTTACATTATTTGCCAGCAATAATTAAAACACAGACAAAGGGCGAAAAAAAATATTAGTACCTAACCAGGATCAGTGAAAGACTTACCATCCCCTGGTGATCTTTGTATTAAACACTTGAACATGAGACTTTTTATGCTTAGAGAGGGATCTTGTGTTAAAAAACAATTTTAAAATAATTTAAAAAATTCTTCTGCCTCTCTTAAAAACATTTCTTAAACTTAGCTTGCGTATGCTGTGTCTGCAGAGAAGGCTTTTTATGCTCTCTAAAATAGAGGGCTGGGTTGCACACTGAGCGTATTGCCTCTCCACAGGCTTCCCCAGCAGCATGGAGTGGTGGTTGAGTAGGAATGCTATGCAAAGTGCCCTTTCGAAATCAATAGCGCAGCCACTTCATTAATTTTTAACAGTCTGACTGAATAAATGTAAGTGGTAGTGGAACGGTGGCCAAAACTCTTTGCAACATAATGAAAGCTGCTGTCTGGCAGAATTTAAAAATAGAGGAGAGATGGCAAAAGTACTGATCTCCCCTGTACCTCTTGCTGCTGAGTGTTCAGCTGCGATCCTGCCTGGCTCTTCAGCTTTCTCGTCTGCATTGGGAAATAGAGCCCGGCTTTCCACGTGTGTGTGGAAGGGAACACCAGAAAGTGATGCCTGCAGCAGGGTTTGCAGGATCCTTCCTCGGAGTGAGACTAAGTCATCGGAGAGATGCCTTCTCATTTTTTGACGTCATGTGAGGATCTACCAATAGACCGTCCTCATCTATTGGGTCCTGCCCATGTGATGCTGTGGGAGGACCGTGCTTTTTTCAACAAGGGCATTTGTGAACTGTGCAAGAGCAAAGCACTGCCCATCTCAGCTTTTTCTGGTGGGATGGAGTTGGCATGGGGCAACAGTGGGTGGTTTGGCTGAGGGGGGTGTTGCTTTCCTCAGGAGGGGTACGACCGTTTGGATGCAGCCATGCAGATACTTGGAGCACCTGATGCAGTTTTTCTAGAAAAAGTGTTTTATTTTAATGGTTTGGCTGCTTGATGTGAGCTGAGCAAGGGAAGCCAAGAAAAATGAACATCAGAAAATAGCACTCACTAGGACTCTACCCTCCATAAGCTTTTTTTTTTTTTTTTTCCCCTCCTCTGAACAGAAATTACTGAAAATACTGTATTTACCAAAGGAACTGGTGCCAGAAAAGTAATGCTTCTACCTCTGTCAACATCCAACTTGGGGAAACAGAGGAAGGAAAAAAAAATTACAAACCCAAAATGTGGCATCCACCTGTCACCTGCAGACACTCTGTAGGTGAGGAATGATCCAGAGGCACAGGTGAAATTCAGTTTCAGCCAGAGAACCTGTGGCTTTAGCACAGCAGAACCCATCGATAGCAGGTCGCTCCTTTGGGTGGTACGTTTCTCCCAGGGAATGGAGCTCCCTCCTGGCTGTTGATAGCTGGGCAGGCTCGAAGAGGATGGCTTGTATCACAGCCTGTAACACACCTTCACCACAGGCAAAGCAACATTTGTGTAAGCAAGAAAAATATTCTTAATCTTCAGGAGGACAACTAGATCATCTTTAAGGTCCCTTCCAACCCAAACCATTCTATGATAGCAGTTGCATTGGGACAGTGATTTCCTGAGTTGCCAGGTACTTTGCAAATCGAAGAGGAGCAATGTAATTTTTGTAATACAAAGCCAGATATATTCAAGACAGACACAACATCCCAAAGCTTTTACTAATACTTTTAGGTCATCATTTACTAATACTTGTAGGAGGGTGAGTGTCATGCAAGAGGAGTGACATGACTGAGATAGCAAAGGACACTCTGAAAGAGCACTCATTAGAGCTATGCAAATCACTAATTATTTTTTAAATTGGAATAAAACTTTTTTTTTCCAACCAAAATACAGATGACAAGCATTAAATTAATTATAGGTTGAACAAAATTATTCCAGGTAAGTACTGAATGTTAGATGCTTCAAGTTAAATGTTTGAAGTCTAGGGTTAGATATTTTGGTAAATTTATTGCATTTTTTAGAAAGTGGAAATGGATTAAATCTTTTAAAATATTTCCATTAAAAAAAAATAATCACAATTTTATTTAGACCTTGAAATTTTCTCTAGACTTGTTGGCTGAATCACTTCCCAATTCTTGACCTGAAGTGCCTCCCTCCCTAACCCCCCGCTCATTTGAGTCTTTTGGCACAAAGTATAAATAGAGCATTTTTCTTTCGGAGCTTAAGGACCCTGGCTGTTCCTGCCTCCCATCCTTCTGTCAACTGTTGGTGTTCGGAGCCCAGCCGCCTAGTCCTCGTGAAACAGAAAGTGTAGTTTTGTAGTAATCTGTAGTGGTAACGACGTTTTTCTCTATTATTAGCTCTTGGAGATGAGAACATGTTAAACTGGCAGTTTCTTCTTAGCGAGCCTCCCACACAGGCATTAAAAGATCTTTCACGGTATTTTTTAATACACCTTCTCACAAACTGGAGTCCAAGCATGCTTTTTAGAGGAAGTACGTTAACCACAGCATGGCATCCAACTGTGAGAGATGTATTTACTCTGTGTGTGGGATGGTGGCAAGCCAACCAGAGCAACTGGTAGAAGAAGCCTTGTCTGAGAGATAGGGAAGAGGAGGAATAAAAAAGATCACTTGTTTGCCCTGAAACTTGTAAGTCTTTTTTTTTCTTTCCTCCCTCCAATTGCATGAGTTGGTCAAATAAACTGTATTAATTCTCCCCACAAACCCACTTCCATCCTTAAACCCTCGCTGCCAGTGAGATCAGAAATGCATAGTTGATGTTGGGCTGGTATGTGAGATCAGACAAGCAGAGGGAAACCAGGCCTTTGCAAGCTGGAGAGGAGGAGGACAATGAGATTAATCAGAGCTAGAAGTGGTTAGAGAGCTGCAGAGGAGGAGAAATACAGTTCCATTTTCTAGAAGCTGCTTTTCCTCCTGATATAACACAGCCTTTCCCAGTTTGAACTAAACTTGTGATATTGGAGAAACTACTGATAAGTCCTGAACTTCAAACAAGTGTGCTGCTGCTTGTCTGGTACGTTCCTGAACTCACTGAAGTCAGTGGGAGCCTTTGTGATTTATGTCGGCATAGTTCATGCTGTGATTTCGGTCCAGCCCATAAACAGAGCGGTTTGTTGCTAAGCTTGCTGACGTGTGCAGCACACGCTGACTTGAGCTCACGAGGTGCTTAGCTGAAACATTTCATGACATCTCTGAAGTCAGCAGAGGGACAGGGACACTTCCCAGAGGCGACCTGGACCTTTAGCATGGTGGCTCGCTGGAGTTGCCTCTTTTCCCTGACTGCAGGTGAAGCCTCGGTCAAGCAGGATCCTGCCTTCAGCTTTCTGGTAACCTGGGCCTAAAGGGATGGTGGTAGCCTTTGCCTTGTTTTTAAGCCCCATTTTAAGAGTGATTTGGGATGACCCCAGTGATTTGTGTACAGCTGTAAATTCAGGAGAGAGCTGGCTGGTCAGACAGGCGTCCTATCCTGCTCCACCACCTTCTTTTCTCTCGGTTTTGGCCTTCACTGCGTTACTGCTTGTGCTTTGATCCCAGGAGAAGCAGAGAATTCACAACACCTTCAGCTTCCCAGAGAAAGGCTTTTTGCTGCTATACCTGACCTGTCCTCTGGCTCCTCTTAGTCTTTCTACCTTCAGCAGCTTAATACAAGGTATGACAAAGCCTCATGATCCTTCTTGGATCTCAGTTCTCTCTCCATTTTTTATTTTTTTTTTCCTCTACAGCAGCCTTCCTCAGGTACTGAACTATGGAATTACATCCTTCGGTTCAATAGGTTCAAGGGGCTGCCTGGAGAATAACAGCATCATTGCCATATTCAGTTGTGTCAACTGAGGTGCAACCTGTGGATTTTTACAGAAGACTTGATTTAGGAACTGCCTCAAACTCAGCATTGTATGCAACCTTCTTCCTCTTGATACCACTGCAAATTCCAAATACACTTGTTTAAGACCAAAGCTGTATTATTTCAAAGGAGCTAGTTTGCTCCCTTTAGTTTGTCCAAGGATGACTGGTCAGGAGAATGCTTGCAAGAGGAACTGGGTAGAGAGGTGGTCTTGGAGGGTTTGTTTGTCTGTTTAAAATGAAGCTTCTGGTGGGTTAAGAATGTAAGCAGTGAGAATACTGCCATGTCTGGGACGCAAACAGCACCGGAGCTGAGCAGTCCTTTCAAGTCCTTTCAACCAGTGTCTCCTAGTGTGGATCTCGGCTCTGACCTTACACCGCTGCGAGCAGTGAGAACTTCACCATTCACCAGAGTTTGAGCCAGGTCAGGCGCTGCAGAAAGTTATGTCAAGGAGGTGAAGATCAGGACCTGGAGTCTAAAAACTGGGTAGCAACAACTAGATGATACTGTGGGACTCTGGCTGTCAGTGCGTGTTGTGAAACTCGGTGTTTAAGAGGAAGTAATCTGCAGCAGGAGGAGGATAAAACCAGAAGAACCCAGAACAAATCTGCTGGTGAAAAGCATGTATGCTGCCTCTTGTAAGTAGAGTTGGGAGTAACATCAGACCACAGTAAGACATCCACACAGGATGAGGTCTTCCAGGATGGTAAGTACCTTTGCCATCGTCTTGAGAGTGTGTGTGTGTGAGGTGGTCATGGAGAGATGAATGCACTTGGTTCATCTAAGGAACTTCAAACAGCTTCCGGGGAGGATTTTGTATGCTGAAAAGTCTCATCCTTGTGTTTGAAATCCAAAATCCAAAACAGTTTGATGCTGATGGAGAAAAGAATTACCAAAAGTTATTTTGGGGACAGGGAGAAAGCAGCCTTCGTGTTTTAAACAACAGTCTCCTGTGTGTACTCAGCAGATTGTGGTGTTAGATTGTGTTCCAGTCTGTGAAGCAACGCTAAGTAGCGCTTGTATTTATTGCTCTTGGATGAACTTTAGTCATTGAAATTGGCAGCTGGTAAAGCCCTGAAAGCTTAGAGGGAGCCATAGTTAATTACTGACCAGCTACAATATTATTCTTAAGAATTCTGGTTGAGTTTGTGACATTTTCTTTCTTGAAAATTAAACTGTGATTTTTAGTGCAGTTCTCATGGCTTCAGTGTAGCAGCTGGGAATCTAACCCGTCAGTGGTCAAAGTTATCTAGAAGGACTTTGAACCAAATTGTAGATGACTCCATTTTGGCACAGATGAGATCTGTTTGCTCTCATGTTTTAAGAGAAATGCTGCTTTTTGAAGCCATTTTGTAACTGTTACTGAAAAAGAGAACTGAAACAAGTTGTTTCTCATAAGCCTTCTCCTTCTGAAGCCATCGCATAGCTGTAAGTGCACCTACAGCTGCAGTTCCTTACCGAGACACTGCTTGGGTCGCCGAATGTATGGTGGGGAGCACCTCAGCTTTGGGGGGCTGGAGGGACAAGACGGCACCTCTCCAGCTCTGGTTCTGTGATGAGAACCTCCCGGGGGGGCTGTTTGTTACTGGAGAGCCCAGCTGGTTGGGACAGCTACAGCCAAAGCAGCGACCTGCAGAGTGTGACCTGCAACCTCACTGGGCTCTCCTGGCCGAGGCTGAAGGGCTGCTGCCATTGTTTCTCAGCTGCCTTTCTCCTCCTCCTCTAAAATCCCTTTGCCTCAGTTTCCTACCAAACTCCTTAGGCTCTTCTCTCTTGCTCTCTCCTCCTTTTGCTCCCACTAATTTTCTGGGTTGGTATTTGACCACTTTATCTCAAGGTGATAAGTAATAATAATAATAATGACGCGTGTCGCTGTCACACAGCTTTCTCTGCGTGGTGCATTACATCTCCCCTCTTGGCTTGGGCTGTAAGCTCTTTGGGGTAAGACACCACGTCTTTGTACTATGCTTAAAGCATGCACTGAGATTTCAGGAGCATGGGGACTTGACATTCACCAGGGAATGGCCAACTCTCTGTCACTGCTGGCAGCAGCTCAGTTTCTCCAGGGCTGGGAGAATGGGTGTTACCTGCCAGCGTTTATAACTATTTCTTGTGTAAAAGCTTGCATCTGGATCTGTGGCAGCAAATGAAAGTGCCAGTGAAAGGTGTGAGTAAAACTGCCTTGGAAAGTAGTCACTGCTCTACTGAGCGCAGCTGATAATAACAACAAGCAGACCCTGAAATGGAAACTTAGCTTTCATCTCTGCAGCTCCAGCATGCTTTTAAGCATGACTGTTAGTAGTTTTTCTTCCCTCTTCTCCTTTCTCATTCTCCTTTGTCTGTTCTTTCACCTTGGGTCTTTTCTTTTCGCATCCCTCTTCGCATTCCCCAAGTCACTGTTTCAGACCCACCTCCCTTGTCTCCCAAGACATCCTCCATCTCTTTGGTTCAGCCCCACCAGTTCTTGTGAGTTGAGTCCCACGGGAAGCCTTTGGGCCTATGTCTGTGCTGTGTCCAACTCCTGCCTGTGCCATGTGACCATAGCATCCGTACTGGAAGGTGGAGTGGGTAGAGTTGGATGCAGCATGGACATGTGTGGGAGGACAGACACCACGAGCCCATCCAGTTCAGGTGACAATAGCTGTGAACATATGGCAAGATGGATGGGACGAGCCTGGCAGGATCCTTCCTACCTAAAACTTGTTCAAGTGTGGCCACCCACAGAGCAACTGTGTATATGATACCATTACAGCATGCTCATCCTCCAGGCTGCACACCCCCAGTGGCTCAGGGATAGGAAGTGGTAGTTTGGGGACCGGACAGGTGGTGATATCATCTGGTAGCACTTTTTGAAATCTGCCATACCCCAGGATGTGCTTCTTGCTTCCGAGCATGAAAAATGACAGCTGACTGCTATGGGGTAAATTCACCTCTGCCGGTGCAGGGATGATTCACGACCCATTAGGCATGTGTGAAGTTTTTGGTTTGACCTTTTGAGAAGGCAAAATAGGCAAGTGGCCAACAACCCCTGCCCTATCATCTGCTTTGAGTTTGGGCATATTTTGCTATTTGCCTTTGTGGTTGCCTCTGCTGGTGATAACAAAAGACTAGGAGCAATGCTGTCTGAGGAGGAAAAGAAGTTAGCCTACTTCCTAGGGTCTTGGTTGCAACAGAGGGAGAAGAGTTTAGATTTTAGCCTAGCCCCTGTCCCCTTAGCAGAGTCTCTTCTGGAAGAGACACCAACACTGAAGACAGCTCATGTGCATTAGAAGAGAGCAGAAGCCTAATAGAGTCTACGCAGGATGACATTGATGCTGCGCACTATCACCCACGGCTTCTGCATTTAATTATTAGCTTGTTGGCAAACGTGTTAGCTTGCAACAGGACAAAAGTGAGTGTTGAAGGATAACTTGAAGAGGCAGGGATGCAGTTGTTTACACATTAATTACTGCAGTGATTTTTGTGTGTAGATAGCACCAGGGAAAAACTGCAGGGACCTGTGTCTCTCACTTTGGAGTCTGTTAATGTCACTCAGGACCTGTAATAGAGTGAGGATGTTGCACAGATCTGTACTTAAATCTCAGAGCATTATATAAGGCAAACCTGCATTTTTAGTCGTAACCGGCTTTACACAAATGTTGCCATAAAGCTTAACTTTTCCCCTTGCATACATTTCTGTTTTTCAGATTGTGAAAAAAGCATTAAAAACATCCCTGATGTTTAATGAGTCCTCCAAAATGAAATTAAGCGTGAACAATCAAAAAGACGTCAAAATGGTAATTATGGGGATACACTACATTTGCTTACAAGAGCTGAGATTACACTGACATTTCTGAAAAGAAATAACATATTAAGAATGATTTTATTGCCTGTTTTAGAAATCCACATAGGTTTTGATCCTATTTGTAAACAAGTGAGTGACAAAACCCTCATTGATTTATCCAGTAGACTGATCAAACCTTGCCAAGAGGGAGTGATGTGGAGCCTAATCCTGCAGCCCTGGCTCAGGACAGTAAGCCTTGCTTATACAAATAGCACAGCACTTATTTATGCAGCATGCCTAGAGCACCTGGACATCACAGTGTACAGCATGGCGACAGCCAAGATGCAACTTCAAAATAGATCTCTTACCTTAGAAATGTCTTCTAAAACCTGTGTGATGTTTAAGTCTTGCCAACATGTTCACAGGATGAAATGCAGAGTTAAAAAATGCATAAAATGCAATGTTAAAAATTGGAGGCATTTTTTTGCCATCGATAGAGAACAAATCAGAGGGCAAAAATTTAAGTAGTCAGTAAAAAAATGTTTTTCTCATTCAAATCACTGCTTTGATTTGATGGCAGCACTGTAGATCTGGAGAAAAGCAAAGCAAATGAAAATAAACTTCATCCACAAAGAAACTGAAATAGATACTTTTAGAGGCAACTGGTTTCTGTGCAATTTTCATATGTACCCTTTTGGGACCTCACATTTATAGCTACAGACTCACGACTAGACTCAGTTCTCCTGCCTGGAGGTTCAAAAGCTCAACTCTGCAGTGCACATTGCCTGTCACAAGGTGGTGGATGGTCCCAGCTCCCAAGAATTGCCAGAAGGAGCCAGACATGATAATTCTTGGGGGGAAATAGGTCTGACCTGGTGGCTGTCCTTTCCTCCTTAATACAGGGCACCATATAGAGCTGTATGTTATAGCATGTGAGTGGCTGGACTTCAGATGTGGATATCCCAGGTGGTCAGGATATATTTTTTTTCATCTATGTTCAGGGAAAAAAAAGGAAGTCCAGAAAAAGAGAAATGAAGCTAACTCACCCCACTAGAAGGACAAGAAAATACTGTACACTCACCACATGAATAAATGAGATTTGTGTAGTTTCACTTAAGTGAGGTCTAAGTTAAAAGGCAAAACCAGAGCATGTTCAGAAACCACAACATGTCCTTCTGCTTCTGATATTTTCAGACCTGTTTTTTCTCCCCAGACTTCATGAACTTCCTCTTTATGGTAATGCTGGGCTTGATCCCACAGCTAGTCTTGTGTTATGCATTTCCTTGTTTTGATTTTGGTAGAAATTTTGTTGAACACTCATTTGTCTTGTGCTAAAATAAAGCTAATCAATGTCAAACTAATCATAAAGTTTGGGGAAAAAACAGGGTTTTGATATGTTGGCACAGGAAAAATAAAAACAAAACTAAAATCATGGTCCCCACATAAACCAACCCCTATGTAGTTCGTGGTCCTCACTTTCAGTCATGTATCTAAGAATACAGTCTTTTAGTAGCTGAAAGCAGAACTATCATTCAGTGATAGTGATTACTCACCTGCAACAGGTAGTCATCCGTTAGCTGGTGTATCAGTGACTTGGTGATCACTTAAATCTTCTCTTATTTGGATTCTGTTCTAGTTTCAAATCTTAGGGACAATTTTGATACTTAGTCTTGTCCTGATGGCTGTTTACTTCATGAGAGTGGACAGCACAGTTGATCCTAACAGAGAAGCAGCAGTTGTCAGCATTTATGAAGAGGTAGAGGAGGAAGAAGGACTCTATGGACATCTCCCAAGAACCACAATAATTGAGGAGGACACTAATAGGTCTAATGATTCCTGCAGGTAAGCCAGGTCCAGTGGCACATGGAGAAGTAATCACCAGGTGGAGAAGTAGTTACAAACCTGACAATATCAGCATGGCTTTTGTTCTTTCCCCATTGGATAGTAAGTGATAAAGTACCACTAATTTGGGAAAAGTGGGGGTGTTGAGGTATCAGATCGTTAGTAGGAGCCCATTATGAGGGGCGGTAGGAACAGTATTGCAGCTCCACTACTGGTCCTGTGCTTGTACATTCAGCATAGCTCTGTAGCTGCTCCACCGCCTCCAGCCATCGTCCCTTTGTGGCAGTGGTGGGAGGCAGCAGGGCGACCAGTGGGCAAAGCAGCCTCTGCTGAGCTCACCCTCTTTCAGGGGCTGGAGGGGGCAGTGGGTGTTTGTCCTGGCAGATGGTAGAGAGGGTACAAAAGTGGCACCCAGTCCCAGGAGGTTATTTTTCTCTTCGTCTTTAGGATGGTAAAATTCAAAGCTTAGAACGGCTACTGAGAAGCCATTCTGCTGGATTTGGGAGGACAATGTACATGTAGGCTTGGCTATAAAAGCCAGGGATGCAGAATACTCCTGGCTTATTAGTCCAGCTCAACTTGTTTGCTTTTGAGGTTGATGTTTAAAATGGCCCACTGTACAGCAGGTGCTTGTTTTCTGGCTTGGGTCAAGTTGTTTGCTTCATGATATACAATTGCCATTGCAGCTTTGAACTTGTGGAAAATGTTCCTTACGACTTAGCTTTCGAAATAAATAGCACTGCAGCCAAACCCTTGTACCAAGCCTGGATGAGGCTCCTTGATATAGCCCAGGAAAAAATTCACGTGGCTTCTTACTATTGGTCTCTTACTGGGAAGGATATCAACGTCAATGATTCATCTTCCAAGCAGGTAAGAGAAAATCAATGACAAGCATGTCTATGGTTGTATGTCTCACGTACTGTGTGGTCTGTGTCCCAGAGACACTGCTTGATTCTTCCTGCAAATGCAGAAGGGTTTTACATGAGGGTCTGAAGCAGAACACCAACTTTCCTTCTCCAGTCAAGCTAGACTCAATCTGAGTATTAAGAGCAACCCAGAGGTCAGTCTCAAACCCACACTTGCTTACCCTGCAGATTGTCAACCTGTGGCAGGTGCAGCCCATGGCATGGCTGAAGAGACTGCAAGATCCCATATACGCAAGTGAACATGCCAATTCCCACTGGCTAGCTGGAAGAGTCAGGAAGCAAAGTCCGCTGGACTTCTGACTGTGTCAGGCGCTGCTTCTGCCCGTGTAGACACAGCATCTGCATTTGCCCATTTTGCAGGTGTCCCTGAACCATACCATTGGACAGCAGCTCAGGGCATTTGCTCTCCTTTGCAGGGCTGTCCTCACGCACACTCTGTGCTGCCAGGCTTCCTGAGGGGCTTCTCTGGCTCCACCACCAAAAATAAATGACAGAGACTATGACACAGGCTCACCTTATGACCATCCATCATGTTTAATTGTACCTTGGCTCTCTTTTGGCCTGTGGCAGCTGGCACCTCCCGGGCAATCCTGAGCAGAGTCTAGGGGACAATATGGGCTGGGGACTGTCTGAAAAGCAGAAGGGACAAGGCCGCTCTATTTCAGGCAGGTAGGGAGTTTAGTCACGTGTCAGGAATCATGTTGTTTGATGATAGACCAGATCCTGGCCCATTTATTACTGTGGGAAGAGCCTCTGCCTTCCTCCTGGCACAGCTTTCTCCTTGTCCTCACTCTCTGGGACTACTCTCCTTGTCTTCCTCACCAGGTGGGTCTGGTGCTGTAAGCTGACTTGTTTCCTCTGCATGAGAAGAAGTAAAAGTGACAGATGTAAGGCTGAGCCATGTCTCTGCTAAAGGGACTGCTCAGTTTTGGACAGTCTCTGTTACTTTTATACTCAGGGAGAAATGACGAAGTGTATCTATGGAGCATCAGCGTACAACAGTTAATCTTCATTGGGGTATTCACCTCTGAAGTCTGGGATGTTTGTGGTCGTACTTTTAAACCTTATGTCTAATAGCATTAAATGATAGAAAATAAACTTTGATTCATACATCGGATCAGAATCTTTGTTCCCTTTTTTTCTCTGATTGAAACACTCTTGAAATAGGTGAAATTTCTGACCTTCCTTATGTTGGTGTTCTTCAAAGGAAGCATCCATTAGTAACACTGTGTTTGCATATATTTTACTAAATGTTCTGTAACAAAATATAAAAATTAACAAACAATGTACCATGCAGGGTGAAGATATTCTGAAGAAGTTTGAGAAACTACTTGCAGAGAATGTCTCTGTGTATGTTGCAGCAAGTATGCCAACTTTGGCAACAAATTCAACTGACCTTGAGCTTTTAGAGGAAAAAGGTAATTATCTCACTTCAGGGATGTCCTCAGAACTTCAGTAATGCAAAAAGGTATCTGAGAGATACTTGTATCCAAGGCCTGTTCTGGTGTGGTGCTTACATGGGTGGACAGGACAAGCACTATGCATTCACTAGTTCATGATTTCTGTGTATGTTGTCATGCCCTTAAGGATTTTTCTGATAGTTCACATTTTGTATATGTTTAGAAGTTATCGTATTCCCAGGAACGAGTGCTTGTGAATTTTGGTAGTTATTAACAGTTGCAGCTATTGGATATCCAGACATATTCTGGTTGTCACAGAAGCAGTATAGATTATTATCGCTATGCTGTATCTAAACTCTTTTTTCCCCTCCTCATCTTTCTTCAGGGGCTCATGTAAAAAAGATTGATTTTGGACATTTGGCAGGAGGAGTGTTGCATAGCAAATTCTGGATTGTAGACATGAAACACATATATATTGGTAGTGCAAATATGGACTGGAGATCTTTATCGCAGGTAAGCTCTGCTGCTACATATTGAAAAATCTAGGGCAAAATTAATGTTCTAGCACATAACAGAGAAAAATTATAATGATGTAAAATATTGACTGAGTGGGAGAAACAGCAAAGAAACCCCTGGAGGTGACTCTCTCTCGGGCTGTGACATAGTTTGCTCTCTTTGCAGGTGAAAGAGTTTGGTGCTGTGATATACAACTGCAGCTGCTTGGCCAAAGACCTCTGGAAAACATTCAGTACTTACTGGGATCTTGGACATGCTAATGCTACCATCCCATTCCCTTGGCCTCTTAATTATTCTACCCACATTAACAAGCATCGGCCTCTGGAGGTAGAATTTAATGGAATCTTGACAAAAGCCTATTTTTCTGTAAGTATGTTTTAAAATAACAAGATAGACTGTAACCTATGTTTAAGCATAAGTTTATTCAGCAGTCCTCAGTTACTTGTGCTCCAGTTGGATAATAATTCATTCAACAGGTTTCTCTGGAACTACTCAAGGAATAAGGGTTGACCCAGGTTCATCTGTCAGGTAGTATGGCAAGGATGGGGGTGCAGGTCTCCTTTAATCACCTGTGGGCTCAATATATCAATAAGTACCTGATCCATCAGGGCATGGAAGGCATGAGGAATGCTAGTGGTCCACCTCAAATGCTTTGTGCTATTGTAATGAAAACTGAACAGATCTGAATAGAAATGAATTGCAGTCTGACAGAAAAAGGATGAAATCACTGACCTGCATGTTTTCTTCTTTACAGGCTTCTCCTCCACTATTTTGTCCAGATGGTCGCACCCATGACCTCTTTGCTATAATCAGTGTTATCAGTGAGGCACAGAAATTTGTCTATGTTTCTGTTATGGAATATTTCCCTACCAGCCGTTTCATTCATCCAGAAAGGTACAATTTTAATCCTGAGCAAATCAGCTGACTGTGCACTATTTAAAGGAAAAAATGTACTATTCTCCCCCTTCTGCAATGAAAATATTCAGCATGGAGAGAACTGAGGCTTTGTTCTGCATTCGTGCATTGCCTTGTGGATCATGCAAATACTGATGCTACAGGAAGGATGGTATCCAAATGCACCCATGTGCTTCACTAACGTCTTAGAGCAGCCTCCTGTACTCTTCACACAGCAAGAAAACTGTGAAGTGCAAGACTAGGCACAGTCAGATACAGCTCCTTTCAAAATGCAACAGAGCAGAGGAATGGGAACAGCAGAAATATATGACATCATACTTTTCAGAGAAAATATTGCTTCACTCCTCTGTTCTGCTCCTGTTTCTCTCTTGCTCTTCTTTTCTTTTGAAGACTATTGACTTCTGGCTCTGCTGCCTGTAGTACTTGACCCATAGTTTAGGGGGTGATTCTTAACTGTCCTTGCTGACCTCTGCAACAGTAGCCTCTAAAAGAAACTTCTAGGCTTTTATTTTAATTTTTTTGTAATTCCATTTAAGGACATCCAAGTTCTTGAAGCGTGCTGGTGCATGCAGGAGCAGCTCTCAAAGAGAAGGTGGTAGTGGTGATCTGGAGTGATCAAGTTTTGCATGATGGACCACTGCCATGGTCACAGTGGGCTGCCCAAGGTCACAGCAGAATCATGCAGACCCAGCACATCACCTCAAATCTGAGTAACACAGAAAGTTAGTAATTCATGGGGCAATAACTGAAACTCCAAATCCTCTTTGATATGCTTGAATTAGGATGTTTACATGCAACCAAGTGCTCTGAGTATTATCTGCTTATAACATTTCTAAGTTTTCCAGTCATCTAAATAACCTGAGAAAGAAGTTCAAGAGAAATAATCGTGTACAACATGGCTTGTAAAGAATAGGGTGAGCTCTAGGTGGCCGTTTAGCCAGAATTATACCACGCATCATGTCCTGTGGGATGACTGTGTAAAGCCTCTGTTGTTCAACTGGCATGGGTATGTTAGCAGGAAGAGTGTAGGATAATAGGTAGACACAGATAATTCTGCTGTCCTTGAAACAAAATCTCAAAGATTAGCTTTCACTTGGAGGATATTTTTTTATAAATCAAATAGCTTAGAGGATTTTTCAGTTTCTGTGTTGTACAGTTGAATCTCTGAGTTTCTCATCTCCTGCTTTTTAGCTAAGAATAGATTCACAGAAAGTCTCTTTTCCCCCTTAGGAACGAGTGTGTTAATACTCCTCATTCTTCATCTGAAGCCTTAATCCACCATTTGTGACATCTAGGGCCTGATCAGATGCAAACAAGAGTTTGAAAGGCCTAGGGAAAACGGCGCAGGGCCTGGGGCTATCTCCACAGCAACCAGCTGTAGTGTAATGAATTGAGGCTGATTAGTTCAGGTTAGGTTCCTCCAGCAGCTGAGGCAGAGGGAACAAAGCTGCTGTCTTAATGCCTGAGTGTTAATCAACTAGAAACTGATATATTTGAAAAAGGGAAAACTGTTCAAAATAGCATTTCTAAATAGCGTGTTTTTCCAAGTTTTTCAGGATCTACATGTCAGTCTGATTCTGAAAGCACATGGCCGGTCTGTTGATCATGATAGGACGACGTGTGAGGCAGGGATTGAGAATTCAGGCTTTTGCACATAAGACCAAAAGGAACAAGTTAGGCAAATTAATTCATCATTGCTCATGGGACTTGAGCAAGTGCTAGACCTCTCTCAGTATCAGTCCTGCAATCGGTACTAATGATACTTGTCTTTCTCCGTGCAGCACTTGTTAGGATCTACAGAATGAAAATGCTACATGGGTGTTTGGAATTATTAGTCCTGGGATGCACATTAGCTCTTAGCATTGTGTAGTTGGGTGAAGGATGTTAAAAATTTTCCCCTGAGCTAGTGCCAACACAAATGTCAGGAAGAGGTGCAGCCCTGTGTTCAGGAGAGCACAGCTGTGTTTGCTACCTCGGGGGCACACGGCATACTACAGACAGCAAGGAGGGATGGGGAGGGATGGAGCCTGTCCGTGCTGGCCGATGGCACAGGACCACTGGAGACACTAGAAACAGTCTCCATGGGCCTGAAATGGCCATATTCTGCCAAATGGCTCTGAGGCTTTCCTCTGAGCTCTGCACTGTCCTTTTTACTTCATGCTGTGTGACCTGGCTTTACATTGGAGTTGCTATTGTTATTTTTAGTTTCCTAAGGAAATGAGCACTTTGGCACCATGCTCTGTGTGTATCTGTGTGCCTGCACTTTACTAAGTTTTAAACTTTTTGATCAATTTCAATCCAGTTTGGCAGAGATGGGAGGTCTCAAAGCACACTGGGATAAGAACTGCCTGGGTAGAAGGCAGAAATCTTATTTAAACCTCCAGTGAAGGCACATGTGCTTCTCTTACTAGACATCAGATCCCATCTGTGCACAGCGTCACTTGTATTCTCAGTTTATTATCACATCTTTCTACTGAACTGTTTCAAAAATATCCCTTCTTCCACCCACCCACTTTTCTCTAGATACTGGCCAACCATTGACAATGCTCTGAGACGTGCCGCTTTCAACTACCGAGTACAAATCCGGCTTCTGGTCAGCTGCTGGACCCACTCTGACCCAGCCATGCTCTACTATCTGAGGTCCCTGCGTGCTCTGAACAACCCACATGCCCACATCAGTGTCGGCGTGGTATGATAAGAAACCTGATTTTTGGAAAGACAGCTTGAGGATATGGGGCTCCCACTGATTTTTGAGTCTAAGCTGCCAGTTGCATGTGCAAGTATCAGCTTTTAGAGAAGCAGATTGTCCATTGTTGCAGTGGCTGTTTTGGGTCCTTGAGAAAAATAAGGCCCAAGAGATAACCTGTGAGGAAGCAGCTATTGCAAGTTAATAGTGATACCAAGGGATGTGCCTAGCTGCAGCACTTGCAACATTATTCAGGCAATCACTTTTGCTGAGCACCATGACAGTAACAGTTTATATGACAACTTAGTGCTCTTCTCATAGACCTTTTCCTGTAAGGAGCATCTTAAATGGGTCTAATTACTATCAGTTTTTCACAGCTGGGAGCTCTGCTGACTGCCTATATAAATGGACCCTTTTTTGAACACTGAATATTACACACAGGCCATTAGATACTAGGCTGGAATGTATTGGGTGGGGTGGGGATGGTGTGGAAGCTACCCATGGAATGTAGTTAGAGAGAAGTCACAGAAGTAAGGAGGATTTTTTTTTTTTTTTTTAAACCAACCAACCAAAGCCAACCAACCAACCAAAAAACCCCCCCCCAACCCAACAAAACCCAAAACAACAACAATGAAAAAATCCCCACCCAGAAATGTAGATTTTAGTAAGAGTTAACACAAAAAGTTAGGCACTATTGTTGCCTGCAGTACCCCTCTTGTCTGTGATCAGCCCATTCTAGCACAAAATAAGAGCAGCAATCAGTGGTAAATGCAGATCTATTAAACAGCTGCCTAAAACTGCATTTAATTGTCTGCCCTGTAATGATAATAGCTGTGCCACTAATGGAACATTGTGAAGCAAACATTATCCTTATCTGATCTCAATTGCTTATCCAATTTTATGTATACTGGAAGTACTATTTGTTGGTTTTCTTGGATAAGAGTAAAATCTCTTTTATGGTACATTTTCTTACAGTGTGTGAAATATTCTCTTCTGTTCTTTCTGTACTATTCTATTCTTTGAAAATATAAAAAATCTGCATTGTCCAATTATTCGATCTGTTCCTCACTTTGGTATTTCTATTCATGTTTTTAATTTCTCTCCTTCCAGAAACTCTTCATTGTTCCAGTTCTGAATCACACAAATATTCCTCATGGGAGAGTGAATCACAACAAATATATGGTCACTGATAAAGTAGCCTATATTGGTATGTATTCCATTATTCCAAACTCTTACAGTGCCTTCAGATCTATAGGACTGACGCTGAGATAGAATGGGCTGCAATATCAAAAAAAGACCTAATTTTGCCATGTAAAATATATGGCTTTATCAGAATGTCTGCCCTGGGTAAAGAAGTAGAGTTGTGAAGGGGAGAAAATAATGTAGGTCAAGTTCAGTAAGAGATTATTTGATATGATTGTGAACCATTAAGAACAGAGCATGACAAGTCTGGGTGCACAGCCTGTGACAGGCACAGCAGGAATTTCACAGACTGTGTGCTCAGAACGATGCAGTGATAGCTGATGCTCTACTATGTAATGTTATTGCGCTTTAATAAAAAGAAATTGCTAGGAGGAATTAATTCCTGCACTGTTTGCTGAACAGAATTCTAGGAATGGAAATGAGAAAACAGCAGTGTCAATTGCTGCTCAAATCCTGAAAGTCAAGATGGTGTTTATTTTTCACTCTTTTATTAGGGTCCCTCAAAAAAGGAGATGTGAGAGGGCTCTATCATTTCAGTCAGACCATCCTCCGAGCAATGCAAACCAGCAAACAGCCCGATCTTCCAACGGGCCGAGGACTTGCCGTTCCAATTGCCTTTAATCGAACTTGTTTCTTACCGAGTTGTCTTTTGAAGACAGATATGCATATAATTTGTTTTCATGCCTAAGCACCTTCTGTAATTGGCAGTAGAATTTTCTGGTTAAGGTGAACACTAGAAGTGCTAAGTGGTAAAATGTGTATTTTTTCACAGTGTTTGATTTTCTGAGTGGCGGTAGCTTTGGAGAGAGCCCTAGACAATGTCTACAGCTGGATTCACAGCTTTGCCTGGTTTAAAAGCGGGCATTGCGTGCTGAGCTCAAACAGCTCCTGAGGATTTATTGATCAAGGGTCCAGTTTCTCCTCTTGTTTTCCTTTAACAAGTAAAGAGAATTAAGTCCATTAAGGAATTGTTTTGTCCTTTAAACACAGGAACCTGTACCAAGCAATGGCTTTTAACCCCTCTTAATACCCAAATGTTGCACTCTATACTCATATTTATAATGACTAGATTTATGTATCTCTGCCACAGGCTGTAAGGAACCAGAAGGTTATGAAGCTTCATGGTTGCAGTTAATACTGACTTTCTGAAACCTGAGGTCTGGAATAAGAAGGAGGTGACCTGGTTTTTGCTGGTCTTAATGAGATTTGCAGTTGTACAGCAAATCAGCAAAGCCAGGCAACGGGGGCTTAACAAATATGGAGATCAAACAGAACATGAGGAAATGAATGTTTTCTAATTAGCTGCTTTTCCATTGCATAGGGACTTCCAATTGGTCAGAAGATTACTTCATTAATACAGCTGGTGTGGGACTAATTATCAAACAGAATTTGACCAACCTGCAGAGAAGGCAACTGCCCATCCAGGAACAATTAAAAAACCTTTTTGAGCGAGACTGGAATTCCAAATACGCAGTGAATCTGGAAGATGTGCAGGGACAGAAAGACTGTAACTGGAGGGACCAACTCTGAAGTGAATTAAAATATACATTTTAAACAGAAACAAAAATATATTTCAATCTTGTTTCCCATGCAAAACAAGGACCTTTCTTCTTTATGTCTTTGTCAGAGAAATCGCTTCCTCGTGGTGTTCACACTGTTTGATGATGCAAGAACTTCTCATAGTTGACTCTACCTGAAAAACTGTTAGCCAGTGTGTGACATTTCCTTTTCTGTGTGATTACCTCACCCCATAGTTAATGAAACGCATACAGTGTTATATTACAAGCTGTCTGATATTAAAGCAAACATGGAAGATACAACCAGTTCTTAACAGATCAGAGATGCAGAACATTATTGCTGTTCTATTTTATCCTACGAAGCTATATATTTCAATCTCAGTGTTCCATGAACAGTGTTTGCTTACATGTGTTTAAGCATATTTTTAATAAACTCCTAGCCACTTTAAGATTTGAGCCATGTAAGTAATCACCTACAATAGCGAGGGCAGATTTTTAAAAGCATGTAGGAATTAGAGGCACGGGAAATACCTGTATTTCAACGTTGAGGCTAGTCACCAGAGTTAAATGCCTGGGATTTGAATCTTGCAGCCAGTTTCCAGCTCAGCTGCCCCGGACCCCTGCGTGTCCAGGGGTATTTGGATGTCTGTCCAGTGGCCCCATGCAGTGAACAGGATGGGGGGAGTGGGGTGAAGCTGCTGCGTGAGTGCTGGTGTGGCAAAGGCATCCCCCCTGCACTGTGGGCAGTGCTTGGAGAGCCTCCTTGCTCTTTGAGGGCCGTCCTGGTGTTGGCCCTGACCAGTGCTGTGTGTCTGGGCTGCCTTTTCTTCTGCAGTTTCACAGGGACCATAAACCTGAGCCATCTGGTGCCTCATGTCCTTATCTGCCGCTGCGTGGCGGCTCTGCCCTGGGTGACTCTCAGCAGTGACAGGAAAGGAAAGCAGGGCATGTGGTCCAGCCGTGGAGGGGTGTCAGTGACACTGGGCTGGGGCTTCATCAACCTCGCTGGTGGCAGGCACCTTTGCCCAACACTGGAAATGGAGTCGTGAAGTGGACTTTTTGATTTGGGACTGATGTACAGCATAGGTGAGAGAGCCCAAGGCAAAAACCCAGAGCGTGGCTCCACAGAAGGGTCAGAAACCCCCTCTGTCCTGGCACTCCATCCCTGAGATGTGAAAGCACAGAGGACCTCCCCAGCCCCGAAAGATGCGTGGCAGCTCGTGGCTTCACTCCCATCCCAGTAGGGCCACATTTGGTTGCATTTTAGCTCTGAGGCCATCTTTCTTGCCACAGACACAGCACTGAGTGGACGGACTACAGGCTTCCCCATGATGGTACAACTTCCCCATCCTCCAGAGGAAGTGTTTTGGTGCTTTTAATCCCTGCCCGGTGCTGAGAATGACAAAGGGACCTGCTGTGATCGGCTGTGTGTGAACTGATTTATACCTTTGTGAATACATGCAAATCCCCATTCACATAAGGCCCCTTCCCCAGGAGGTCTTTTGAAGATGATCCCAACTGATTTTCCATTTTTTTTTGTTTCCAGGCTGTTCCTTAACTGTCTCTGCCAGACACTTCCAAGATTCCTTGGTTTACAGTTACATTTACAGATAACACTGAAATTTTGTGAGTATTCATATATATGCAGGTGCTTTTGGTGCTCTCATCCCCTATTTCCTTTCTAGAGGCTGCACAATATTTTGAGATTTCTATTCACTAATTAAAATTTCTGGCAAAGTAGAACCTCCTCAGCTGGTTTTCTCTACCTCCATTTCATGGGTTTATTATCCTGTACCAAGAAATACATCTGACTATGCACTGTATTAATACTTGCAAGCAAGAATGACATCGGACAGATTTTTCCCAGTGCAATGAACACACGTGAATGGTGGGTCCGTTTGAAAATCTTTGAGAAGGTACATCCTTAACCAACAAAACTATTTTCTCTAGAGGAGTGCAATCCTCTAGATGGCACTCGAAGCTATCTTTTCACCGTATGGGACAGAGTTTCTGGGCATCTGCAAGACTTGTCTTCTGGTAATTTAAGACTCATGTGGGATATGGTTCAGCTTTATAAAGGACAAATTGATGCTTACGAGAGTGCTCTTTTATTTTCTCTACTGACATAATCTGTGCTGTTTTTCCTCCACATATGAAGCAGGGGTTTACAATTAAGACAATGAACTTGAGTTTATTTCCCTGGCTTCTTGTGAGACTTTTTAGGCCACTTTGTAGCTTGATTCGCATTTACTTGTTCTCTGTTACAAAGGTGGAATATGGTGTAAATTATAACCAGGTTTTGAGTCTCTTAGTACTTTTCCATTTATGAAACAGGGTTAATAGTAGTCCTTATCCACCCACCTGTTGCTTGTGTCTTTCATTTAGATTGTGATTTCTTCAAGTTAAGGACTGTATCAAATGTAAGCTGGGTCCTCCAGCAGTATTCATTAGCATCTGTTTATTATCCTTGGATGGGTTTTCTAGTTTGGAGCTCAGCTAAGCCCTGGTTGCAGGCAGTTCAGACGTTTCTCTGTATTGGTTTATTCAGGGCTAGAAAAAGTTGCTGGTTTGAGTCTTGAGCATGGATGCTCTCCTCTGATCAGCTCATCTCATGTCCCTGTGTTATGATGGAGTGCAAACTTTTAATTTATCATTTATGCTATATCAATGTACATTTAATTTTTTGACAGTCATAGGTATCTCCATAATTCCTGAAAGATAGCTCTTCTGTGATGGGTACTGACTCCCAGACCTCTGCTCTCTACAGCTTCCTGAGGAGGAGAAGTGGAGAGGCAGGGGCTGATCTCCTCTCCCTGGAGTCCAGTGATAGGATTCATGGGGATGGTTCAAAGCTGCATCAGGGGAGGTTTGGATTTGACATTAGGAAACATTTATTTACTGAAAGGGTGTTCAAACACTGGAACAGGCTTCCTAGAGGTGGTTGATTCCCCAAGCCTGTCAGTGCTTAAGAGGCATTTGGACAATGCCCTTAATAACATGCTTTAACCTTTGGTCAGCCCTGAAGTGGTCAGAGAGTTGGATCAGATGATCATTGTAGGTCACTTCCAGCTGAAATTATTCTATTCTATTCTATTCTATTCTATTCTATTCTATTCTATTCTATTCTTCTTCATATTTATTATCTTATTCAGCATTAATTTTGCTTTCTTGTCTTCGGGATATATGAGAGGTCCTGCTTCAAATATAACAACAAAATAGCCAACCAATAGAGATGTATTAATGCCTTAGCAATGCAAGATATTATTGGGGTGGGAGTGTCTTTCTTTTTAATGCATTTTTACCTTCTTTTGCATGTCAAATCACAGTTGTAGCTTTGTTTGGCTGGAGACTGCATGTAGATGTTTAGCTGAACAGCCCACTTCTTCAGATGTTAACAAATAAATAGCAATAATCAAGGAAACCTACCACAGTTAAAAGAACAACCTGAGCATCTCAAACTAAGTCTGAAGGTGGGGTCAGGAGCCTGTTTACAAAATATTTATGTTCTGCAGCTTTGTGTCTGTGCTCCTTGCACTGTTTTGAACTCTGTTCTTAGCTATTCCTTTAGTCAGACCCTTAGGTAATATGCTTTTCTGCACCTTTCCCAAAGCTGACAGTTGCCTATTTGGAGGAAGATTTTATTGCTGCTTCTTTTCTCTACTGTTCTTCCCTTAACTATTTCATTCATCTTTTAAAAACGTCATAGTGATTATTGCTCTGTGGTCATTGTTATCTCAGAGCTCAATTCTAATTGACTTCATTCTTTCACCTTTGCAACAGACTCCTACATTCAGTGCTGTCTCGGTGGATTCCTATTTGTGGGCATAAGTAAATGGACACTACCTGAGAAACATTTGAACATGTGAAGGCTGCTTTGCAGGCAGATGTGAACTGCTGTTAGAACGAGATGTCCTTTATTACATAGAATCATAGAATGGTTTGGGTTGGAAGGGACCTCAAAGATCATCTAGTTCCAATNCTCTCTTGTCCTGGGGCTCCCAGAGCTGGATGTTGTCCTCCAGGTGGGGTCTCACCAGGGTGGAGTAGAGGGGCAGAATCCCCTCCCTTGAGCTGCTGGTCACACTTCTTTTGATGCAGCCCAGGACACGGTTGGCTTTCTGGGCTGCAGGTGACATTGCTGGCTCAAGTTGAGATTTTCATCAATCAACACCCCCAAGTCCTTCTCCTCAGGGCTGCTCTCAATCCATTCCCCGCCCAGCCTGCAGCTGTGCTTGGGATTGCCCCGACCCCCGTGCAGGACCTTGCACTTGGCCTTGTTGAACTTCACGCAGGCTCACTTCTCAAGCCTGTCAAGGTCCCTCTGGATGGCATCCCTTCCATCCAGCATGGCGACCGCACCACACAGCTTGGTGTCATCAGCAAACTTGCTGAGGGTGCACTTGATACATACATTGCCTTTTTTTGAATGCAATTTTTCTGTCTTTATAACAATGTTTTCCTCAGTCCTGGTATATGTGGTATTTTTGTGTCTATTGAATAATAAATTTTAAACTTAGGGAAAATTCAGGGGAATGCTGCATGATCCAAATAAATGATACATGCCTAACACTTATGTGAACAGTCTCTTCAGAGATAATTAGAGTTCTCTTTAGAATAACTGCCAGCAGTTCTCTTTAGAATATTTAAACCTACCACAAAGATATAAAAATGAAGAACATCTCAAGCCACAGATGGTTAGACAACCAAGTACATTTCCTTTACAACCCAATTTCTAAATATTTTGCTGTGTCTGCTTTCCCTGTACTAAGTAGAATATGGAGAAAGAAATGAGAAAACTACTATAACGAAGCATGTCTGCACATGCAATTCCATAAAACTCAGGATTGTAATGAGTGAAAAGTCTCAGATTAGTTTGTAACCATTATCACCAAATATAGAGATATTACCACTAAATATAGAAACTGTTCTGTCATTCAGCAGACAGTGGGGTATACTCAAACTTTTTTGCAAATTTAAGCTGGGATTTTCAGAATCAGAAAATGCTAACAGCACTATCAGTAACTCACACTACTTGAGTTATTATTCATATGATGAGTTTATTGTGAATTAAGAATACACACAGTGTTTCAATGATACACGTGAAGGCTGTCACATACATAATCTTTTTTTGTTGTGCACTTGAGAGAAGCATTAATATAAACAAAGAAGTAAATAATTATATACATCTCCTTTCCCAGAAAATCTTTGAAGCAACGCCACCAGTGTGGTAGATCACTCTGTGCATTTAACTATCCAGTAAATATATACATTAAAATTTATTTATCCACACTTTAATAATTTTTCTTTGTCAGCATGTTTTATTTTGGAATCTTAAAAATGTGAATTCGTTATATGTTTTTGGTCTTGAATTTATTCTGTTGGTTTTTTAAAAAATTCTTTTAAGGCTACATATGACCCACCAGAATAAGCAAAAGATGAGAAGAGAGGAAGGGGTAAAGTGTTAGTCTCTCTAAACTGGTATTTTTTTTTTATTATCTTGTATTGTAAAATGTTTGTGGAATATACATATTGCCTTAGCTGAAATAAAGAAAAATACTTTAATAAGAAAGCAAAAGTAGGTCAGAAAATCTAAACAGGTAAGTATAGTTCTCATAGTACTGGTTTATACTCCATTCTGGAAACAATCTATAATCTAAACATGATCAATGTGGTTTTGAGAAGCCTTTTTAACAAGTCAATAGTTTCAATAGTTTACTTTCATTGTTCAGGTATCTTTTCAGACTTTGCTAAAACTATGGGCTCCTCCGTATCTGTAGAAATTGTTGCCTTTGGGGCAGATTTGAAGAAATCAGTATTTTTATTAGTGCACAGTACAGCACATCCATGTACTTAAACATTTAAATGTGCTAAATTCTGTTCAACTGTTTTCATAAATATCAGCTTTGGGTTTTGTTTAATTTTCAGTTACTAGAAGATTAAGAAAACTTTTTTCAGTATATGTAGATTATTTTATTTTCATTATTTTCATTGAGGGTTGCAAAAAAAATAAATTCTCATTTGGTTGTATCTCCAGGAATATTAGATTGACTATCTTTTTCTTCCTCCAACAAGATTAGTTCAGTTCTTGCTGAAGATGTCACAATAGTTCGAGAAACTGGAACATTAGATGAGGCCCCATCAGTTTCAGCTTTTTCACCCTCTGTTTCTTTAGGTGATAAGCTTTCTTGTGCATCAAAAAATACATCAGGTTTATCTGATGGGCTATCTTCATCTGAGATTCTTCCCTCTTTATGACCTGCCTCTTCTTTGTCAATAGCCTTAGCCTTTTTAGAAGGAGATGTGAAACCAAGCTTGGGAAACCTAAACCATCCAGTTTTTTCAGTTTGCTTAGAAGTTTCCTTATCTGATGTGTCAGCAGGTTTCACATCTTCTGGAACTGATTTTTTTACTTCTGTTTTTGAATCTGTGCTCATTTCATCACCAGATGATGAAAAGCCAATAGTTGGAAGCCAAAATTTGAATCTTCCAGGAGATCTTTTACTATCAGTCTTTTCTTTTTCATCGGTTATGTCTTTTTCGTCATCTTCTAGTGCTTCAGCTGCATCCTCATCTTTAGAGAGAGGACCTGCAGTTATGCCCTCTGGTGACTTATCAGGATGACTCTCTTCAGGTTTACTGGAAGGCTTTACTTCAACAGCAAATGTTTTCACCTTTGGCAAACTTACTTCTCCACTGGATTCTTCAGTCTCAATGTGTGGTTTGTCAGACAGTTTAAGCTCAGCACTGCCAATACTCTGTGCTGCTACTCCAAAGCTTTCATCAGCACATTTAGGTTTGCTCACTGATACCTCTTCTGTCGAAGATGGCTGCTGGACTAGTACTTCTAAGTTGCTATGTGATTCAGGCAACTTCACCTTGAGCAACGAGAATCCCAAAGTAGCAGTTTGGACTTCTGATGAGAGAATCTCTGATTCTTTCAGTATTTCAGTAGTGTAAATCTCACACCTTTCAATAGCAACATGTTCGGGTTCTACTTTCTCACTAACTTCTTGGCCCTCTACATATGACCAATGAATGTTTTGCCCTGCATTTGAAAGGGAGGACTCTATGGTAGTAGTCATCTGTGCTGTTTTAATGTCAGGTTCAGTCAGTGTTAGAATTTTGCTTTTTGCCTTTTGAATGCTACCCTCTAGAGCCTCTGGTGTTTCTTCATGGATAGCAGAGCTTCCTTGCAGTTGCACTACTTCGATGTCAGTACTAGATCCCTTTGGATCTGTTACCACTTTTGACACTGAAACATGAGCTTCAGTTGGGAGAGCTTCGAAAGTGAATCTTGGTATTTTTAGTTTGGGAATTTTTATATTTACTTCTGGACCACCTTGTGATTTGTCTACTGTTATTCTGGCAGACGTTTCCCCATGATCTAGAGCTGAACATTTCAGGCCAATGGATCCTTCTGATTTTTGAAACTGCATTTCTGCTGTGCCCAATTCTGGTTTAGATACTGAATCAGCTTCTGACTTTGGCAAATTGATATCAACTTCAAAACCCTTCACTTCTGAATGGAACACTCCAAACTTTGGAATCTTAAACTTGTATGTTTTAATTTTACTTGTTTCTGCTCTGTCTTCTACTTGCACTTTCACTCCTGCAGACATGTCCTTTTCAACACTTTTCACTTGAAGTTTCATTTCAGGATCTAATGTAGCAATTTGAACATCCATTTTCACTCCTGGAGCTTCTACCTTTAGATCTTCCAGCTTAGCTGTAACATAAGCACCATCTTCTGATCCCTTTGTTGTAGACCATTCAAGTGTAGACCTTTTTAATTGACTTCCTTCCCTGTCTTTTCCTATAATTTTCATCTCATCCTTTATCTTGCCTTCTTTAATTACTGCCTCTTGATCTTGAATATCTAGTTCTTCCTTTGGAAGACTAACATCTATTTTCTCCTCTGTTGCATCCAGAGTAATTTCAGTTGATGATGGTTTATATCCTACTTCTGAAGTCTCCAATTTAGTGGAACTTTCTACCTTTGAGACTTGTATATTCTGTGATTTGACTTGATGCTCTTGAACAGTCAGAGTACACGTAGGAAACCTATTTGTTAAACTGTTGTCTTTGTCAATTTCTGAAGCATTTAGGTATGATTTAGACAATGCTGCTGAAGACACTGTGAACTCGGAAGTATGCAGTTTTTGTCCTTCAGCACCATGCTTAACTACATCTGCGTAAGTTTCAGTTTTTGGAATATTCACTGTACTGTCTGTTCTTTCTGGGGATAATGAAATATCTCCTTCCATCTTTGGCAAGCTAACACCAGAACTCTTCACAGAATCTCCTAATTTTGGAATCCCTTCTTTTCCAATAGTAATTTCAGCAACTGCATGTGGTAATGAGAAAGTATTTTCAGGAATACTTGTTTCAGTTTGTACTTTGGCAGAGGGAATGCCTGCCTGAGTTTTTTCCGTACTTCTTTCAATATCAGCATCACCTTTTTTTTCCTTTAAGGATGTCCTGCCAAATGCAGGTATTCTGAATTTTGGCATTTTAAACCATCCCTGATGTTCTTCAGCCTGAACTTCTTCAGCTTTTATTTCATGTTCTTCTTTTAATTCGATTTCTTTCTCTTCAAGGCTCTCAATAGCTCCCTCTGTCATTGGTTTAGACACTATCTGGGGGCTTATGTCTACCTTTGGAGCTTCCATGCCAGATGTCAGAACTTCGGGCGTTTTCGTTGTACAAACATAAACATCTACTCCAGGATCTGACACATCAGATCTAAGTTCTGATGCTGGAACTCCCGCAGCAATGTCAGTAATTTCATTTGTAACTTTTAGCTGGGGTAGCTCAGCTTCTATTTTTGGAGAGCTAATCTCTGTCTCTGGGCCCTTCCCTTTTGCTAAGGAGATTCCAAACTTTGGCTTCTGGAATTTGGGCATTTTAATCTTCCCTTCAGGACCTTCCAACTTCATCTTTCTTCCATCCACAACTGACAATCTTTCTTTTACTGTTTCAGGGCTCCTCAGTTCAGTTGAAGCTTGTCCTTTGGGGAACTTAATACCTGTTTTATGAATCTTATCTTCATCGGTAGAACTCAATTTTAGGACAACCTGTTGAAAATTCCCCTCTGAGGGAGGCTGAGAAGCATCAATCTTTGCTGAGCTGACTCCCATGTCAGTTTGGGAGGCTCCCGTTTCTATTTTGGAAAACTCTAGAGTGGGGATCTTAACATCAGCCAGTTTTATGCTTATTTGTGTCCCTTCTTCTGTCCTTTCGGAATAACTTCTTTCTATATCAGGTATCTGTATTGAATCATCACACTCTCTCTCTGTTTTAGGAATAGTAGCATCAGCTTCAACTTTTGGTGAATGTGTCTGAGATTTGGGAACCTTGATTTTGGAGAGTGAAATTTTAGGCATGACAAATTGAGGCTTTTTACTTGGACTTTTTTGTTCAACTTTTCCTGCAGATATTTCCAGATCAAGGGCTGGCCCTGTACCTTGATCATCAGTTACAGTTCCTCTGACTTCTGTGTCAATTCTGCCTGACATTACACCAAGTTTATGAGCTTCCAAATTTGCTCCAGAATCTGGTTTAACACTTGTTTCCTTCTTTGGTGACCAACTGAAGGATGGCAGTTTGAATTTTGGCATTTTGAAATGTCCTTCCTTCTCTTCTCCATCTCCATCTTGCTTTATTTCCCCTTTGATTTTCAGTGCTGCATCTGAATCCTGAATATCACTGTCAGTTTTTGGAATCGAAACGTCAGCTGATGGGAGGTGAGCATCAGCCTCTGCTGCCTTATTGTCAGCTGTGGTCATTTTGACTCTAGGGCTGTAAGTTTCTGATCCTGTACCACATTCCACCTCCAAATTTGGTGCTTCAACAGCAATGTCAGCTATTTCTACCATTGCTTTTAGTTGGGGAACCTTGACTTCTGATTTGGATTGGCTGACCTCGCTTTCTGACCCTTTCCCTTTAGAATGTATAATACCAAACTTTGGCATTTGGAATTTAGACATTTTTTGTTTCCCTTCAGGACCTTCAATTTTTATTTCAATGTCACCCACAGCAATTTCACTTGATGTGCTTTCAACACTTGTGTCAGGAATCTTCACGTCAAGGGAGCTTTCAGTTATCACCTTAATATCTGGGGTGGAGAGGCTGGCATTAGCAGCAGCTGATTTCAATGTCAGGTCATCTTCTTCACATGTAGGAAGTATGACCTCACCCGTAGGCATGCTAATATCCATCTCTATTTGGGGGGCTTTGACTTCTGGTTTGGAAAATTCCAAAGTCGGGAATGTAACTTTTGGCACTTTTATGCCCATTCCTGCCCCTTCTCCACTGCTGCCTTTCTCAGATTTCTCTACCGAAATACCTTCTTTTTCTTCTTTGGGACCACAGACATCAGTTTCCAGTATGGGTGGAGAGACCTGGACTTTCTGACCCTTCATTTTAGGAAATGAGATCTTTGGCATGCTAAACTGGGACTTCTTGTTTCTGCCCTTTTCACTATCTTTTTCTGTTGATGCATCAAATTCCTCATGAAGGTATTGATTCTCAGGGGTAGGAAATGTTAATTCAGATTCTGTGTCTCCAGATAAAGTAGATAAAGTAGGTTCTTCCAGATATGCCTCAACTTCAGACGGAGCAGTAGCTTCTTTCTTTGGCGACCAATTAAATGAAGGCAGTCTGAATTTTGATGTTTTAAATGTGTTTTCTTTCTCCTCACTGTCCTTCTCTCCTGAAATTACTTCCTGTTCTGCCTTGCACTCTAAATCTGGGCCATGGATTTCCACTTCTAATTTTGGCACAGAAACTTGCATTGATGGGAGACTGACATCACACTTTGGTGAATCCAGAACAACTTCAAGTGAAGGCTTGTGCATTTTTAATTTGGCATCAGGAATCTGAGTTGGTTTCTCAGTATCAGTATCAGTCAGATCAGATGTCATCTTTCCCTTGGAAATTTCGGTTTCCATTTTGGAACCAACATCACTTTCTGATGGTTTTCCCTTAGACCATGAAATTCCGAATTTTGGTTTTCGTAATTTAGGAATTTTAACTGTAAACTCTGTGTCACTCACACCTATTTCACCAGCTGGTGTTTCCCCTCCTGGCTTCAGACTTCCTTGCTGAAGAGAACCACGTTCCTTTAAAATTTCAAAATCTGTTACTGAAACATTCTCATCAGCAAGAGATGATATATTTGATTCAGATTCTGCAAGATTCATTTGATATTTAGTAAGAGTAATATCACCTTTTGGTAATGTGGAAACCTGTGCAATTTTAGAAGAACCAATATCGACTTTGGAGAAACCCAAGCTAGGAATTCTAAATTTAGTATTTTTAGAGCCACTATCTCCCATATAATCAGGAAGAACTTTAGATTCAACACTGCCTGAGAGATGAGCAGCAGTTTCCTCTGTTGCTGAAACACAAAGACTTTCTGACACTGGCACTTCAAAGCCAGACTTACTCGGTATCTGAGATTTGGAACTTTTAGATAGGGAAACCTTAGGCATTCTAAATAAGGAAGTTTTAGATTTACCCATCTCATCCTCTTTTACAGAGGAGGAAGATGTGACCACTTGAAAACTGGGTGCTTGGATCTCGGCCGCGG
>VXBL01007896.1:341926-366242 GCA_013400195.1 Aramus guarauna | reverse complement strand
AAAAAAAAAAAAAAAAATGACAATGAGAAAGAAAAGAAACAGCTATTTTTCATTTGTAGTTAACCTTAATCTGTCATCATGGTTTAGCCCCAGACAGCATCTAAGCACCATGCAGCCAGTTGCTCACCTCTCACCCCTAAGGGCATGGGAATGAAAATGGAAAAAAACCTCATGGTTTGAGATAAAGACAGTTGAATAGGATAACAAAAGAGGAGAATAAGAATAAGAACAAGAACAAGAACAAGAATAAGAATAAGAATAAGAATAAGAATAAGAATAAGAATAAGAATACCAAACAAGGGATGCACAAATGCAATTGTTCACCACATGCAGAAGGAAAAAAAAAAACCCTGATGCCCAGTCTGTTTCTGAGCTGTGATCCCACCTCCCAGCCAGCACCCCCAGTTCTACCTGGAGCATGACGTTATGTGGTAGGAAATATCCCTTTGGGCAGTCTGGGCCAGCTGTCCTGGCTGTGCTCTCCCAGCTTCTTCTGCACCTGGCAGGGCGTGGGAAGCTGAGAAGTCCTTGACTTAGTGTAGACACTACAACTATCTAGCAACAACTAAAACCATCAGTGTGTTATCAACATTATTCTTATACTAAATCCAAAACACAGCACTATACTGGCTACTAGAAAGAAAATTAACTCTATCTCAGCCAAAACCAAGACACTTCTTCACAGAACAACACAAGGTAGTAAACTTTAGTATTCAAAAGCAATGGAAGAAAAAGAAATTAGAGTTCATAAAATTTTAAGAAGGTAAAAGTACCACAATGTCATTGCAATTTCATGAGACTCTCATCTTAGAAAAAATGTTTGACAAATAAACATATAAGAACTAAATGTTTTGAGAGAGCAAGGGATAAATACAAACATATAGAACATTCCTATGATATAATATTTGTATGATATTAAGCTTGAAACTGTATCTAATATTCAGTTTCATTATACCACAAAATCAATTTCCCTGGGGTTGGTCACAGTCTGCTGTCACTCCTATAAAAAACTGAACCTCACTAAAAGTCTTAGCTATTTGATACCTTTTAATGAAAATGCTGGTATAGCTTCATGGACTCACTAGTTGACCTATCTTCATTTCCTATATGTCTATATTGAAAGAAAGTCAATCCCTTACAAAAAAAAAACCCAAACAGCAAATGCAGATCCAAAATAGACTAATGAATCCCTATGCATTTAACCAGCAGTTCATATAAAGCTTGTTCTTGCTTTTCTGTATTGCTAAATTCATTCTTCTTGCTAAATATTTTCATTAACTCAAGAAAAAATATGCCTCTATATCAATATAAGCATATATTTTAAAAAAAAAAAAAAAAAAAGTGGAATTTTTTTCCTTTACATGCTTCCATACTAATAGTTACCAGGATTACACTTTTTTCTAGCAGAACTATAGGCTCGACGTAAGCAGGTTTCCAAGATCATCCTTCAGAAGACTCAGGGCCAGGTTGGTAAGTACGGGGGTAAAGACATGCATGAACTAAATCTGGAAATCAGTATTCTTTACATTTAGATATTTTCTTTACTATGTTTTAGAGGTGAACTGCTGAACAAGACAGCACGTGGGGCAGAAAAAGTGTTTAAATGAAATTCAGTTAAGCACAGTGTGCAAAACCCATCTATTTTCCAGTGCAAAAAGCATGCAGGTCGGGTCTCCTGCAGCCAGCCAGCTGTGGCAATGCCGGGTCCCGCACAGGCTGCCTGATGGGACCCGCTCTTGCCGCCCGGCCCGCTGAGCACGGGGAAGACCCAGGCCTGTGCTCAAGGTGCTTAGACCTGTTTGGGGACCCCTGAGTGCCTCCTTCTACAGCGCTCTAAAGCTGAGATGGTTTCCTGAGGAACGGTGTCAGAAAAATGGGGAAACAAACGTTGCGAATGGGTTGGGGGGGATTTGCCTTAGCCCTGTCTTCCCTTCCCACCCTTCTCCCCTCAATTAAAAAAAAAATAGAAGTTCATAGGCATTAAGATGTAATGAACAAATTTAAAAAAACAACTCTTCCCATCCCCGAAATGTGAGGATTTAACAGAGAGAAAGAGAGATCATGGAAAGTTTTTTCTAAACCTTGCTTGCAACTCACTGCAGTCCAGAGAGCAGACCTAAACAACATGATAACTGACTAAGATCAGAGTCCCAGCTTTTTCATTCTCTGAAGTGTTTTTTTAACATTTAATTTCAAGGAACATCACTTATTGTAGCTGCTGTAAATAAATTTTCTGACAATGATTATGAAATAAGTCAGAATGTATGTAAGGATCTTTCATAGGGCTTATCTGTATATATGTTGGAGAACAATATATCCTACCAGAAACTTTGGGTGTTGCATGTATACTACATGTGCACAAGAAAAAACAAAACATATCTCAGAGTTTGGAAGCACATTTCAATACAGGCTGTAACAGTGGACTAAAGAATGATGTGATAATTAAAAAAAAAAAAAAGTAAATATAATGCATAAGATTAATAGGAACAGAATTATTTCACACAGAAGATAATAAACATACAGAATAAACTGTCAAAATTGAAAGTCTGGATTTTGCCAGAAGATAGATGAATTTCACACACTAAGCAGTTAAGCTTTGAAAGGAATATATCAGAAAATTGGAAAGTGTGGATAGAGCAGTTCAAAAAACATATGAGCACTACAGAGAAAAGCTTCAAATAAAAGCTAAAAAAAAAAACAAACCCAAAAACAAACCAAAACCAAAAACCAAAACAAAAAAAAATAACTGCCTGTAATGCTGGTGTTGCTATCTTGTGCTGGAAGGGAAAGGCCTGGGGAATTTTACATTTGAAAATGAACAAATGAACAAAATCTATGTTTTGATCATAGTGTTTGAGATCTGACTCTTAAGAAAAATACCAACTTAAATTCCATATTTTCAGAAAAGGAACCAAATTATATATTTTATTAATTTACAAGAGAACTTCAATGATACTCAAAAATCTATGAATATGAACATTTTGAAGATGTTATAGTTAATGAAAGAGTTTATGTATGATTCACAAATATTGCTCTGAAGAGGAGAGAAAGAACCCTTGGAAATTAAGTCGAGTCAGGAAAAAAAACCTGCATGTGAGAATCCAAAACTTAGGAGGTTACCATGAACATTGAAACAAACAAGAGAATTCTTCAAACTTATCATTAAATAGAGAAGAATAAGGAAAAAAAGTAGGACAACTACATTGTAAAGCTGGTTAGAGACTTAAGATTCCAAAAATTAAATTAGCACTTTGAGTTCGATAGTCCAGTGATTTCCACGGTGTGGAGCCACAGTCAACAGATGTCAGTCTCGTTATTTAACGCACTAGTGGATGTATTTGAAGTATATAGCTGTAAGTGCTACACAACATCCCTAATTAAATCTCAATAGAACACTACTTGAGACTTATTATATATGATAGTAGGCATATACTAACCCTCACAACATACATCTCATAGACTGGAATAGCTGGCAAGACAGTACAGTTTGAAGATTTGGCTGTATATAAATGGCAGCTGGGTCATTAAAAACACCTCCTTTATAAACACTGTAAACTACTTTCCAGTTATATTCAGGAGTTATATTTTGAAAGGGGAACTATTATTTCATGGAAAATAACTAGCAGTGCTGCTAAGAACCACATGCTGATACTCAGCACCCCAAGAGCCAGTTGTGCTGACAGCTCCTGCAGCTGTACGGCACCGCTGCCTGGGGCCAGGAGGGGCCGACCGCCTGAGGCACCCTGCCACCGCTCCGCAGACCTCAGCCAGCTTGCAGGGACCTCAGAAGCCCATGACTAGCCCCTCGCTTCCACATTTAAATGTAAAAGCCTACAGAGAAAGACACGGCCGTGGCAGGTCACAGGAGCAGTAATAGGAAAATAAAAGAGAGTAGACACCTGACCTAGAACCTGGATGGAGTCTTTCCGGTTTAGGAAGACTAGCAGAGTCCCAGAAAGGAGGCTCATATTTTTTGCTGTCAGCATCACATTTTTTTTTTTCCTATAGAAAAATAAAATATTTCAATTCCTATGAAAATTCAATGAGAAAGGTGAGAGGATGTAGGATGGAATCCAGTACTGAGATGTGCACTACGAGATACTCAGAAACTGAATTTAAATGCAAGTGTTATAAAAATTAACGTGATAATGGGCAATATAAAGCATATACGAAGTCCCACCATAGGGACCATTTTGTGAAAGTATATAGCAGCAAATAAATAAATGAGAGCACAGCATTTAGTAGCAGGGAGAATGAGAATGAGGGACTTCCTCTTAGGACTGCAAAGCAGGGAAATTTGCATGATTTCTGGCATACTAATCTAGTGCTTGCAGAAAATACAGATAAGTTCAAAACAGTCACAGGGCAGAATATTTTCTTCTGTAAAAAAAAAGAAAATAAAGCAATTCAGAGCAAAACAGAAGTAACCTGTGAACTAAGAAATTATGGCCTTTCATCTTGTGTTTCACTAGCAGGTCCCAAACTCTTGCGTATTAGAGATGCCAATGCTTTCTTCCTTGAATCCATCCTTTATTATCCTTATATTTCCTTCTGTCTCTCCCTCTCCTAGCCATTTCCTAATTTTGAAAATTGGGAAGGACAGGTTATTTGCTATTCAGAGAGGGTTTGTAATTGTATAGTTACACAAATAAAATGCTTTTCATGCTTGCATGGTTTTAACACAGCAGTAGAGCAGAAAATCAGTGAGAACTAAAACACTACAACAATTGTGTCCCAAAATCTGGTGTGAGGAATATATTTGTGCCCCCCACTCCTTATAGCAGAACAAAATCAGGATGAGCCATTTTCAGAGGAGAATAACTTGCTTGTAAAAATTAAAATGGATGGATTAATTTCTCTTGATTTTACATAAGTTATGTCTATCTGAGGCACAAGCATTTGTATTTTTATGAATATAACCCATAACATTTTATGAAAAATTAAGTTCAGATGTCACTCTTGTCATGCCTGTAGCCTGTTAGCAACCTCCAGAGTAATATTTCCTTTATGGTGTACCCATACCCTACCCCTCATCTTCTTGGGACGCAGATGGAAGGGCAGGCAAGGAGGAAGCAAATGTGGAAAAAAGAGACCCTACAATATGCACAAGAAACATCTACCAAATGGCAGAAAGTGTATATTCAAATCAGCCACAGCACCTACATTAAAGGTAATGTTCCAAAACCACACTCCAGATATAACAAAATATCGAATCATCTTTTCTAGAACATTCTATCATACAGTAAGTTTCTTACTACTTGAAAATCACACATCTCTCTGGTTTTGGTTCATGAAACCAATATTATCAATCTGATGCAGTAAAACATCTTTATGGAGATTGCACTCAGAGTATTAAATGGTACACTAAAAATCCCTTGCTGCTACACAAAGATAAAAATAGTTCTAATTTTCAAGAAACTAGTATAAGGACACATAAACTTTCATGCCAACACTCCACTCTCCCACACACTGCATTTCTAAAACATACTTACTCTAATGTTATGTCTGCTAACACTTTCAAAGCCAAATTCAAAGTTTTGAAGATCCTTCATATCATCTAGAACACGTAAAGTGCAATATTCCAGTATGATGTTTGAAGACTATTGCAAATTTTATTCTAGAAAGTATGAATGTCAACAAAACTGGAAGGCTGACATGGTGTACCTGTGAAATATATCTGTGATAACCGAATGCAAATTGATCCTCAGATGTTACAGGAATGTAAAATAACTGGATTTGCCATGAGAAGATTACTCTTTTTTCTTTTATGGACTACTTTTCCCTGTTATATTTTATTTTAAGGATCTAGCTTACTCACAGAAGAATTTCTCCTTTAGGACCCACTTGGCGGTTATTGAAGTCATTTGACTACTGTCATTAATTTCCACGGTATTTAGACTAGCTGAATTAATTCATTTATTTGCAAAGAATTGCACACTTCTGTTTACAAAATCATTTGTCTAAAAGTCCTGAAATTTAACAACAAGCAACTTGCTTTCAAAATGTATTTAAGCCTTTGCAAAAACCAGTTCAAACATTGGCTTATGTAGTATTTGTAATTTCAGATAAGTCCTGTGTCAGAAGGTGTGCTGGGACAAGGGAGCAAAAGATCGAAGACCCTAAAATGACAATAATAATGGGTGCATTTTTTTTTATAGCTTACAGAGAACATATCTCCTTCTTGTTAGAACTCAGAGAACAAAATACCTGCCTTAATCCCCAACTTGTTCTTCATGAATCAGATAAAGCACAAATAGAGAAAGGCAAAATTTGTCCCATTCTCCAATATGAAGTTATGTCAGAGATTAATTGGGTGTACTGTCTGCCTGCAACACAGATTTATTGGTCACGCTGCAATAATTTTTTCAGATACGGCTTTCCCTTAGTATTAGCCAGTGTCTCTTCAGTGTGGCCGCTGTGCTCTTGCCAAAAAGGCTGATTTGGAAACGCAATTCCCAAACCGAAATAGACAAACGAATCTTTGTTCAACGATACGTGAATATCTTTGATCCCCATAGAAATCTTAAGTCATTTAACTAATCATTTAGCCTAAAATAATCTATTTTTACATAAATGTAGCCAATGTTTCTTTGATACAGACTGTAATACAATATAACTCTGATAAATGCATTTTTATAATACAAATAGAGAGGAAATTATATTAAAAAGTGAAGATAATGGTATGAGCAGATAAAAGTCAATGGACTGAGATGAAAACAAATAGGAAAGGCAGCTTAACTTCTCACCAGCAGAACAGCCTCTCCTAGATTTCTCCTGGGGATTTTGTTGTTCTTTTTAACAAGATTCTTTCTGTAGTGTATTCCTGATCAAATGATACATATTGCACTTGACTGCTAAAAAGAAATCTTAGCCAACCAAATATAAACAACAAAACAAAGTCACAATCTGTATCAGAAATTAATTTTCCAGTTGGTCCACTTGAATGTATGTCTTACAGTTTATTGACAAAATATGTTTCCCAGCTATCCCAGTTTCCCAGCTTCCCAAATTTGTAAAAGATCTGCCTGAAACGGAATGTTTTCTTGATCAAATCATCAAGGGATACTAAATGTGCACTTACCTCCAACTGAAACCTTTCTTTCGTCGGTTTTTAACATTTTGGTTTTTAACATTCTATGATGAATTAAAAATTACATTGCTAGAATCAGTGGGGAGGATAATGCTGGAATGCTATTTTTAGGCATGCTTTAGAAGTGTTCTAAGAAAACTCTCTTTTTTAACATACATACATATATAAAAACTTTTCTTTTTTTTTTTTTTCTTTATTAGAGAATTTAGAAAAAGTAAAACCAGAAAAAGTACACATGACGCTAGTGAGGAAAAGAGCAGCGAGAAAGAATGTTGCACTCCTGTGCTATTACAAGATGAATTATTGCCAAGTGCTCTCTGTAAGATCTTGTAGGAGTGGCAAGAGAGATCATGTAAAAAGGTTTTATGGTTCATAGTCTCCTTAAATCTCCTGAAAGCAGGGGACACTGAAATGTATAAAGTAAAGCATACATGCAAGTTCATTAGTGATTTTCCTTTAGTAACTTCCTTAAGTTTCCTTTAGTATACTTCCTTTAGGCAGTATAAATTTGTATATCTTATATGTTTAATGTTAAACGCTTCATTGCTCAAAGAATAAATCACCTTTGAGCTTAAGGAATCCAAATGTTATACTACCAATAAAATGAAACAGGAATAATAAGAAAAAATTTTAATACAAAGGCTTCTGTATTTACTGTTCTCAGAAAAAAAAATAATTATTAGTATTCACAAAAGGTTGCCAAAGATCAAAGAGGATCAGAGAGGAAAATCAATGTTTATTATCTTAGTCTTTCAGACTTTCTTTCTGTCTTCTATCTCCTGCTTTTCTTTCCAATTTTTATGTTGTGCAAATTATTGATACATGTGTCTTTACCACTTAATGACTTTCAGTAATCCAAAGGATTGAACCAGATAGCTAGGAATTGAAATAAAACACTTGTTAGCTATGACCTTAAAATCAGCAAAAGGACTAAATAAACATACATGTATATTCTAAGACAGCTTTGGTATTGCATTGTAATAACACTGTGCTCTTCCGTTTCATTGCCTAGTACCAGCAACAGTACCTCCATGTGATTGATACTGCTGACTGCTTGATCTGGAGTAAGAGTAAATTTTACAGTACATTCTGCAAGCTCTATAGTAGGACTTACAGAAACCCAGATGAATGGGTTTGGCATGCTACATGACATTGGAGAGCTGGAGAGGTCACAGACATGACTGGTTGTGTCTGGTGGAGGGGAAAGAAGTCAGGAAATATTTTAAATGGCTTGAAACTAAAAATTTCATAGAATCATAGAATGGTTTGAGTTGGAAGGGATCTTAAAGCCCCTCTAGTTCCACCCCTCCTGCCATGGGCAGCGACAACCTCCACTAGACCAGGTTGCCCATAGCCCCATCCANCCTCCCTCAACCTGCTGGTCACACTTGTTTTGATGTAGCGCAGGACGTGGTTGGCTTTCTGGGCTGCTAGCACGCATTGCAATTTCCTGAAAGGTGAGTGAATTTCTAATAGTGTGGTTCCTTTTTTCTACTGTCTCTAGGGACCTAGACATGCTTGTAGGTTCCTTAATATTTCATGCAAGGGCAAATAAAATCCTGTTTTTAGGAAAGGTGAGGGACAGCCTTTTTTTTGTTCATTACATTATGTATCTATCTTTAGCATTTTACAGAAAAGACCAAGAGTCTAGAAGCAGTTACATACGTTACACTGAAAAAGCATTTAACAGTGATACAAGAGTTAAAAATAATAATAAAAGAAAATTAAAAAGAAAGACTGAGAAACTCTCAGTATAACTCACTGGACCAAATGCCTAGAGACCACAGCCTCAGCTGCAGATACAAGTTCTGTGCATTTTAGGAAAAGGAGTGGAAGACTAGCCTTAATCTAATTTTCCAGTTTTCTAATGCTTGCTATGACAGAAGTTATTACAAACCAAAGCATATTTCAAAACCCCCTAGAAGGTGCTTTAAAATTAAACTTGTTTCAGAAATTACCCAGAGCCCTGTGCCAGCTGGGGACAGGAAGGACATGACATTCAAACATGTAGCTTTGAGGAAAAAAACATGATTCCTTAAAAAACACAGTTAGGAAAAAGCTCCATTTATGAAGAGCCTAAAAGTCTTGATAAAACAATAAAGCTCAACAAATCCCAGCCTGCCAGCTGTCAGTCTGCTGTTTGGGTATCACACATTTATTTGGAGACTGGGATAGTTATGGAGCACATGGAAACTCCCATGGTGTGAACAGCTGTAACTGAGTCCATGTCTTTGCCACAAGATCTGAACGTTTCAGTTTCTAAGGACCATTCACGTAGCTCCAGAAGCTCTGTCACCTCCTGAAGTTGTGGTACACAGACAGGAGAAGATTCATGTACAGCTCAGCCTTCTGCCCAGCTCTTATGGCACGCAGAAAATAAAGGGGAGAAAAGAAGAAATACTTTGATTTTGGTTACACTGCAATTCTGTTAATGTGTACGTTTGAATAATATACTTGCCATAGTATAATAACCCCCTAGCCTGTTTTTAGCAGTCTGCCTACAATAGAAAATGAGTAACAGGATTAGAAACATCTTTATTACAATTTTATTCCCTCTCTGTGCCATTTTTCTCAGCACTTTACTGCTTCCCCACTTCTGTCCAGGATAATAAAAGAATGGGATGCCTCTCCTCTTATCCAACTATTCAGCTGATACTAAGAGGATAATAAAAGAATGATTCAACATCCATTTGGAAAGTCAATCAAAGTGGATTTTGATCTATTCTCAAAGGCCTACAAATCAGCTGAAAAAAAAAATTACATAAATCCAGATTCACAGTCCCCTTCAGTAGTATAGATAGGTGTAGGCATACATGACTAGATTTTTAAGGGAACTTACAGCTCTTAAAAACAGCCATCAAATGAGATTTTCAAAGGTACCTAAGTATCTAATTCTCATTGGTGCTTATCTGCATCTTCATGAGCCTAAGTACTATAAAAAATCCATCCTTTGATCATCATCAAGTGCATAAGGAAACTCTCAAAAGCATGTAAATAGCTGACAGGTATTCATTTAGAGGAACAGAGGTAGGAGAGAGCGAATAGAACAGCATAAATAATTCAAAAGAACAGGTCATTTCATAAATAATCTACATTGTCTTTGTGTGTCAGGAACAAATGGCACAAGTGAGGAGAAGTTATATAATTTTCATTCTCCAAAAAAGTCTTTAGTCTTAGTCTGATTTAGGCATGGTCCCCAAAGCACGGTATATGGTAGCTTATATTTTTCAGTCTCATTTGTCCTAAGGAAGAAGAAAACAGAAAAAACATGTTTTCTGATCCCATTCAGTCTCTTCCACTAAATTTAGGCTACTGCAGTTTAGGATGTAAGCATCTGTCTGATCCTTTAAGAGAGAAAATTATTTCCTTTACATGTCCTGCTCCCTTATGTTATATTTTTGAGAATATGTTTATTTCATTCTACTTTTCCACAGCAGAAATGTTATTTCTTCTTGTAAGAGAAGAAATTGTTCTGCCAAAAATTCAAATAACTTATTTTCTGCCAAGAATTCAGCTAACTTTGTTTAAACTTCGTATCTTCTGGAAGACAGAAGTGTATCTGTCCTCCATATACCACATATACGATTTCAAAATGACATGCAGATTCCTGGATGTTCCTTAAATTTCCAGAAATTAAATTGTGTTTGCCACTGAAAGCATTCAGAAGAAAAATGGAAAGCAAATTGCTTTTAGGTAAAAAAAAAAAAATAAAAAAAATATTTTGAATTTTCTTGATTTTATGTTGTGTAATTATGAAGCATTTCTTCCTCAGGACTCACCACTTCTGTTGTGTTTGTTTTATTGCCATGGCCTGTAAGAGAAAAGGCTATATTCCTTTTCTCTCTTGCTGAGGTTTTACATTTTTTCTTTCTTCTTGGCTTCTGAAAGTTATTCCTATTTAAAAATAGAGATGCTTTTGTCTAGTCTTTATATAGACAAACAAATAAGCACCTCCACCAGTAGTGCAGTCTCTGCATTTCCTGTGCTCTAAGAAAAATAGGGACCATTCACCCTTGCTATCTTCAGGAAAAAGCGTGAATGACAGGACTTTTTTAATTATTATTTGATAGAGTACAAATGCAACAGTGAACTGTTTGTCATACAAGCTGGTATCACTGCAGAACTGTGTCCCACAGAGATCATTTGCAAAAGGTATGTCCATCGCTCAAGGTTTTGAATGATATATAGAAAGCACAAAATACCTCTAAAGGATTATCTACATTGCTTATTTAGAATAACTTACTAATCACTGATCAATACCTCTAGCTTCTTCACTAGTGAAGTCAAACTCAACAGTATTTCTATCTACTCAAAAATTCAATATAAATGACTGATGCAAATGAACATGTGTTTTCTCAATTCAGCAGGTGATAAACTGCAGGGAAAATGCTGACTTTACCAAAATTCAGTATCATTTAAGGAAAAACAAAACTAAATTCATGCAGTGTGCTTGAAAAAGGGAGACAATAAGAAGTATGTTTGATAGTTTGCATCAACAAAGTTCCTATTTAATCTGTATTCTTATCATGCAACTCTAATGCTTTGTTTTATGACACCTGGATGCTGATTTTGCTTGGCTAACAAATTTTCTGGCTGTGTAGGTGAAAGAAATGATTTTTTACAGTTAGCATGCAGAAATTATGATTATGCTGGTAGAGAACAGAAAATAGAGAGAGAAAATGTCTGAACTCATCACTGAGGGGATATAGAAGCCTTTTAGTTACTCAAATTCACAACACAGATATCATCATCAATTCCAGGCTTCAGCTTTCTGGTGCATAAATCAAAACCACAGCTAGATTCAGTTGCTCACCTCTAAGCACCTAGTGCCATGTGGGACATGCTGAAACATCAGCATGAGGTAGGAGCTGCGGTGCAGGACCCCTGGGAAACACTCCCTGCTGGAGAGGTAGCTGGAGACCCAGCAGCAGCCCCCAGGGCACCTCGGAGGGCACGAGGCAGCTCTGCTCGGGCGACTGAACAAGGTCTCAGGAGTCTTCAACGCTGGAAAATGCTACAGACTTTTCCTTCTGACAGGAAACTATAGCTATCCAGTCAACTTGGAATAAGACCTGAAAGTCACACTAAGGCTTTAACAATGTCAGAGGAGGCAGAAGAATCTTATAGATGGGCAGAATTTTTCTGAAACTAAATGAAAACTTCTAAAAACTGACCCAAAAGAAAGAATTTTTAATGAAATGTTGAAATGTTTCTGATATCATCTATAGCAACTTACAGAATCAGTTTTGGTTTTGTAAGCAAGTCAGGAAAGATTAAAAAAAAAAAAAAAGACTGAGAATAATATAACTCTCAGATAAATAAGGTTAGCCTTAAAGAAAATCAGTAATAAAACATGGAATATTTAGCTTCATCTTTAAAAAAAATAATAATAATAAAAAAAAGACCAACAGTCCTAAGCTTAGACACTGATGGCAAAGACACTAAACTATTTGTTCCTTGTGCTTATAATGGGATGACACATTCCATTGTTATAGGATTAGGAGAATTAGTAATGGATTAGTAATAGTAGAATTAGTAATGAATCTGTAATTGAAGACTGCTTTAAAAACATTTGTTGCCATATTTAAATAACTGGTTCTCTGAAGATGCTGTCTCTGATATTGACCACGCAAAGCTTGTGCTCAGGTTACAAGAAAGAAACAAATACAAAAACATGGGTTTTTATCATTGCACTTAAAGCTTCTTCAGTATCTACTTTACTTTACATGTTTTACAATCCACATTTAACAGTTTCTCCCATCTTTTAGTCTTTAACAACACTTAAAAGAACAAACTACAATGGAATTATTACTTTCCACTTTTTTTTAACCGAATATATTACTTGAGATTACTACTATTGTTTGAAACACTGGTCTAAACACCAGTGAAAACAAATTAAAGCTAACCTTCCATCTAAATCATCATCATTATGGACTTATTTTCAAGAATGTAAAATGGTGTCTACATTAAAATATCAAAACTTTGAACTGCAAAATAATTTACTACAAACTGATAAAAAACCTGGGGAGGAAAAAATTGTCTGGATGTGCACTGCCACCAGAGGATAAATTACAGAATCTGCATTAATTTTAAGAACAGCAGGGGAAAATAACCAGAAAAAAATACTCCAAAATACATGACACTTTGCACCCATAGTATACCTAAATTAATCTCACAGATAAGTTTTATGAGCACTAGCACAAATGATCTGAAACTATATATATATAATTTTTTTTCTTATATATGAACTAAAAAAATGCTAACGTACCAAAATAGCTCAGTTGAAGTGGCATTCTGGGACAAATTAATTCATGAGGTGTCTTTAAATAGAAAGTATACTTATTTAAGTGACAAAAAAACCCCTTCTTTCCAGTGCTCATGGTACCCAGCCAACCTTTTCTGCTTAAACTGCCTTTAATGTCTGACTAATTAATAGTCAGGGGCAAAATTAGAGAGTCTCACACTCTGTCTTGCCAATTCCAGGCATACGTAAAATGTTGATTCAAACAGAATAAACCACCCCATTTTACATTAGAAAGATGTCACAGTCCTAGGCCATTTCTAATAAATAACTCCGGCATTTACAATGAAAGGGGAACAACGGCGCAATAACAATTTGTCTGGCATCCCTCTGTTCAAAATTCCTTCGAAGGCGTGTTGAAAAGGAAGTCTGCAGCGCGGTCCCCCAGGAGGCATTGGCATGTTTCATTATGACAGTCCTTGGCAGCTCATCAGTTCTACTCAGGAAGTGATCGGCCCCTTCCAGCAACCAAACTAATTTCTTTCCTATTCCAGGTTTTAGATTCTCCACCCTCTGGCCTTGTTCTTTTCTCTCCAAAGCGACGGAGGCAAACAATCGCATTTGGACTAGACTCTGGGCTATCCAAACCAACCTGAAGCAATGGGCAGAGGTGTGCCATGCCTGGCATCACCTACTGTGCTACTGTCTACCCCAGAACATGAAGGGAAGAAGGCTGGCAACCTCACTTTTCCTTGATGATTAAAGATTTTTCACTCAACTGCATTAACATCTATCAAATGGTTTTAGAGGAAAGCATGCTTGACAGATAATTTTTAAGGTTGCTCTTTTTTAATGAAATTTGTCTCTCATTAAATTCATTCGGATCACTTTCCAGCCTTTCAGCGCAACAAGCTTTAAGTTGCCTTCAGAACAGTGCTTCGTGAATGGAGAACCTTGATATCTTTCTTCATTTAAATTTTGATCAGTCTGAATATCATTTCTGTGATGCTTCCTTAGCTGCTGTTCTGAATTAAATTACATTGATTTGTTTCTACTTGGTATTACGTATGCAGGTGCAGTTAAGCCATAACACTCTAAGTTTCCATACTGAAATAAGAAACTTTGCAGAAGTAATCCTTCACTGGCCTTGCCACAGTGGAAACTGTCTGCTTTTAGCTGAACAAAACCCCTGAGAATGCCCCTTGAGAACTGTTTGAAAGTCAAAATATTCCTGTCAAAAAAGACAAGAATCCTATTGAATTCTGTTTTCCTTCATTAGTAGGATATAGGAGCTTAGTATCTGGGATAACCCATTCATGGCAAAATCTCTGTTCCAGAAAAATCAGTAGCAAATGCTTGTACCCAAGACCGAAATTTTATTCAAGCTATTTGTATGTTCTCTTTTTCTTCTGATTAATTTTCACAGATTATTTTTAAAAGAGCTATTTATACCCAAATATTATAGATATAACCACGAGGAATGCTACAGTTATAGTTCATGCAAGAATATCAGTCACTATTAATAATTGTTGTTGGAAGTAGTTCATGGGCTCAGGGAAGGTGATGGAGACTGCACAGTAGATCACATCTCATTTCTGTGACCTGGGAACAGGAGCTTTTATGTCACTACTGAACCTTTCTGTCACTGTAACGCATTAGGGTTTACACATTGTTTGACTGCATCTTTTATAACTGTATTAAATATATTCACTGATAAATGTCTGGACTGTGTCAAGAAGAGAACTGGACAAAGAAATCATTAAAATTCACAATCATGTAGTGTTTAATTTTAATCTATCAGTCCAGTTGCAGCCATGCGCACAATTAACTTGTCTGGCCAAAGAGAGGGGGAGGAGGCTTAGCTTGAATCCAGGCTTGAGAAAGAAATGTGAGTCTGCACACGGGCGAAGGATTTTCTGCCAAAATAAGATCACTAAAATGGCCTTCCCAGGACTACCTTTTTCTTGGCTCCCCATTGATCAAGGAAGCAGACACAACCGGTAGGTAGCTGCACTAATGACTGAAAAATGAAACAGAAGTGTATGATCTACCATGTCTGGTCGAGAATTCAGCAGCACTTCGCTCAGTCCCAAAAACCCTCCTGCTAAAAATTATTTCGGATGGCATGGATTTTAAAAACCTCAGCTAAACTCTAGAACCTACCAAGTCTTATTGTCAATGCTTTTTTTTTTTTTTTCTTCTCCCTAAGTATCGGACTTATTGACACAGCTCTCTGAAACCAAGAGCTGCCCAAGTCCACATGAATGCCACAATCATTAATCATGAACATGACAGCAAAGCTCCTTGGAGCATGGAGTGTACTTTCCTCCCTATGCAATACAGACATTCAATGAATAAAAGACAATATCATAAGTCCTAAGTCTTTTGACTTCACTATATAATCGCTCCAGGTATAAATGTTTTCTAACCATCATCAAACCATCACTTTTTTTTTTTTTTTTTATACTTGTGCAGTCGTACTTTTACCTTCTCTTATAGGGTCTTTCTGACTGGAATTTTTTAAGTAATTCAGGAAATTAGAGACTTAGGTCTCTGAATTTTGAAATCTCAGCTAAAAAGAATTTGTGATCATTTACAGAAAACATTTTTCACGAGCAGTTCATTTCTTTCTGTAGTAGCATCCTGCTACTCTACTCTGAATGCAGCAACAGCTTGCCCTGCTACAAGAAACACTCAAAAGGAAAAGATACGTCAGAAAGAGAAACGGCAGCAGCAGCTTAGCTCACGCAAAGCTGCAAGCTTTGGGATAAATGCTTTTATTGCCCACAGGCCTGTGCTGTGAACTGTACACCACCCTCCACCCTCACTGCCGTCGTGCCAACCTTAACTATTGGAAACTCACGATCATTAGGGGGAGTCTTGGTTCTTTTCTAAAGATCATATCTTTTTGAAGAAATTTGTTACTGTAACCAGCATTTCTAAGCTTTGATGCTTCATTTTGAATTCAGATAATGTATTTAGATGTTTAAACAAATGCATCAGGATTCAAAATATTGGCCTGTGTTTACAAACAGTACAACGGTCTCCAGCTTTTCTCTCCTTTGATGAATGTGACAAACCCTAACATGATGAGAGGGAGTGAGATAGAGTGTAATAACACGATAACAAGCAGGGAAGGGAAAGTAATAGTGTTGTGTAATTACTATCAATGACCTGATTTCAATGGAAAATTCTCATTAAATGTATGAATCTGGTTAGAGCTATTGGCAGAAAGAGGAGATTCCACAGAAAAGAAAATCTCAGAGAATTGTGATTATAGACAGTGCATCAAAACAAAAGTGAAATAATAAATCTTAATTATTAAGTGGTATGTAGAATCTCTGTATGCAGACAGCTGTCAAGATAGAATTTACATATAGGATTATATCACATTCTTACAGATTTCAGTTCTTTAGGAAAAAAGTTTCCAGCTGTCCTTATGAGTCATGTAGATTCAGTTATATAAACTGATCTCCAGTCATGTTTTCTATAGAATTTCTGCATTATAATAAGTAAAATAAATGCAACTCTTGAAAAAAAAAAAAAAACCAAAAACCACACAACCAAAAAACCAAACCAAAACAAAACACCAAACCAAGCAACCAACCAAAAAAAACCCTATAAAATTTGCAGTAATCTTTCTGTAGCTTGCTCAAATCTTGATCAAAACACACTATGTACCACATCCCAAATCTCATCAAATATCCAACCTTGTTAAAACTAAAGCCGGACAGACAGAAACAGCAGTACTCCAAGAGATCTGAGTTTTTTCATAGGGTGTTCTGGCAGCTCAGCTGAGGGGACAATGACCATCTACTGCCATGGAATCAAAGGCAGCTAAACAAAATTTCACCCTGTGTCAGCACTTTCTTAATTTCCTGCCAGGAAGACTGAAAGCAATTCAAAAAGTATCAAATTTTATTTAGAATGGTCTCAATCTAGCCTTTCTTTTGAAATAATTGCTGCTTTATTTCTGTGTTGAAAATGAATTCTGAATGAAAATAACAACCGTCATTGAACATCTTGTCAAACATTTAGGACTCCAGGATGAGGAAAAGGTCTAGAGCTATTCTCAGAGTCCATTTCTCTCACAAACTTTCCCACGGCAGTTTGACTAGTCATTTAGGTCTCTATTCATTGCACCCTTATGTGACTCTTTTAACCAAGGCCATTACCTCTACTTGTCCTCACTTAGCCAACATAAAATGTAGATAATAAAATATCCTTTCTACCTCAGATACATTTTCTGACTGTATGAAATGTTATCAGGGAAAGCATCTTCTCTGATGCTACATTATTACAGCGCAACATACTCATCCAAAAAGTCAACAGGGGGAGTCACCTGATGGGTCAGAGGTCTCCAGCTGTGTCATTCCAAACTTCTATGTCCAGTGTGCAAAGCACTGGTTCATATAAAATCCTATTGGATCCATAATTAAAATGCTATAATAAAGCACTTGAAAATGCTTAGATTAAGGATTTTTTATTAAAAGAGGCTTCCATGCATTGTCAACAGCTTTGCCTCTTAATGAAAAATAAACTATCTCAATGTAATTACAGTGCCATCATTTAAACCTTTCCTCGTTTTCAACCTAACTCCTTCGTCAATCTAGCTCGACCCAGTCATCACCTCCCATGACCTCCAAGTACCCAGACCTGCAGCCCATGAGTTACAGATTCCTCCAACAAACAAGCTGTAACAACCATTTGATTTTTGCCTTTTCATTGCTTCTTTCTCCTAGATTACAGTGCAGAAAACCAAACCTTGAGAAATAGCTCCCCATCATATTAACACTTCATTTCAGCGACAGACATCTTGTTCTCAGTGAGGTGACTCAAAAAATGTTTTTAATCTTCCTGGGTTGGTCAAACCATCCTCTACTTTTAATCTCCCACTGGTAACATCTTTATAAAGTTGATACAGTGGCCTCATTTTTAGGATCTTGAATATTTTAAGACTTGCCTACATTTCCACTCATGTCTCTTCTTCACCTATTTTACCATCCTTTCTATAACCTCACAGTATCCAAAAACCCCTCTCTTCAGCAGTTGATCATGCCATCACGCTTGCTTTCTTAAAAAATTCTCAGCACTAACTTCTACAGAAAATCTTATAAAAAGGAAGGAATAATAACATTATACATATACGCACAATTATTATTATGCACAAATGTACACAAAAATTAATCCAGTGACCAATCTTACTTAATTCCTTTCCATGTATCCAGTCTTTTTTTTTTTTTTTTTTTTTTTTTTGTACCAAAACTAAATTCAGTTTTGCAGTTCTTATAAAAAAAGAATCACATCTAAATAGCTGCTTTGTGGACTTTTTGAAAAAAGAAAGCTGTTTGCAAAATAGAGCTAATCATATCCAGATTACAAAAAATGCATGCACTTTAAGAAAGTGATTAGTATTTGGAACAGATATTTAGGAAAAAAAACATTTTCCATACATTCTCTATGTCTAGAAATCTTCACACCAATTTTGGTACTCTTTTAGAAGCAAAGATTTCAATCTCCAGTTCACATGTTTCAGGTTAGATGAGGAATTACACTACCTAATACTTGGTTGTGTCTTTTACTTTAAAAGAATCCTAGTGTGCATTTTCTCTCAAAATGTAAAGGGTATGCCAGTCCACATTTAGCAGCTACAGTCATGAACAGTTCAAGAAAACAATGAACTATTAAAAGTAATAGATAGATTTCAATGCAGTTCATCATGCATAAGATACACAGAACTTCTCTGAACTTGATAAAAAACCTAATTTATTTCTGTCTTTGGATAAGAACATCAAATGCCTATTAACACCATAGCTATTTCAAATACATGAATTCAATGGAGTTTTCTTTATAAACAGTTCTTGCAGGGTAAATTCTTTAAATGCTGCTGACAGTGGAATATTCACATAAGTTTCAGAAACAAAATCAGCTGGTCATATCTAGGGGAGAGAGTTTTCAAAGTAACTGGCTTCAGGACTAAACCTCAGACTTTAACTATAAATTTTATTCTGTTTGAAACTTTAGTCTCTCTTTTTCATTGGTAAAATAAATGGAAACATAAATCAAACTTGTACTAAATATTTCTCTCATTATTCTTGAATCTAATATCTAGAGAAAAGGCAAACTATAGATTTCTGAAGGTTATTCAAAACTTGTTCGTGAGCTCTGAGACAGTTGTTTTCTTTTTTTAGTTTCCAAGCTAAATTCTGTTGTACAAGTACAATGTGGATAATGTGGATAACTGATAGCTGTTTCTTCTGATACAAAAATAACCTTTCCCTCCCTCCTGTGTGTTATTTCCGATTTATTGAAATAACAGACTTCTATAAAATTTATTTTGCAGCATGATTTTCCAGTGCCATAAACTACCAAATCAGGGAAAATATAAATGCTGTACACATCTTTTAATGTCTTTCAAGAACAACAATAACAATTATATCTTGTGTCAGCTTTGCAAGGTGGCTTTCACCAGGCCCAGTGTTCCAGCATGTAATTATGTCATTCGGTTTTCAGTTTTGTTTTCTTTTTCTTTAAAGCACTTGCAAAAGCAGCATCTAGGGAATTTCACAGCTGATGAAATCTTGGCCCTAAGACAGTGAATCACAGAACTCCTACTGATTTCAGCTGGGCCCAGCATCTCATTAATGCCTTCAAAAACTACTATCCTATTAACTCAAATATAAAAAGGTACATTTAATTAAATATGCGTTTCCAAAATCTTCAGAGAAGCACAGCTCCTGTCTTTCATTTCTCAATGGCTCAGAAAGACAGGTCCTAGCACTACTCAGATCAATGGCAGAATGCACATTAACTCCCCTGCCTTTGGGGAGAAATGGGAACATTTTATGTAATAATGGGCCTGATACTGTTATTTCATTCAGGATTGTGGAGATAGTTCATTTTAAAAGAGAGGAAAACATTCAGGAAGCCATCGAAGAATATGTCTTTTCTTTTTCAGTTCTATAAATAATGAACTTGATGGTACAAACAGCTTTGCCCCTGAATAGTCAAAACTGTTAAATTCATTTGCAGTTCCTGGGAAAAAAAAAAGTAATGAGTATATTTTAAAACTTATTTTTCTGAAAAATCAGAATATATGTATTCTCCCCAAGATTCATACCTTAAGCACCTGAGTCCTCAGCCTCTGAAATTTAGACTCTCACCTCACAGATAAAATCCAGAGCATCAGTCACTGTATTTTCTATTGTATTTATCCCAGACAGATGGTCCATGTAAGAAATCTTTTATCATGTTATTTCTTTCCTAAGAATCAAGAACAGTCTAAGTACTAAGGGGAAACATTTATGGAGTGTATCACCACTAAACTACAGTGTAGTGAGCACCAAAACAAAATAAAAAAAAAAAAATTAGCTGGAGGCCTAAAATAAACTCATGTGGCTAAATCCTACCCTGTGCCTAGGTGCACTGGGGAATGGTGATGTTATGCAGAGGCTTTCCCCTCTAGTTCACCCATATAAAATAGCAACAAGGCAAATTTCCTACCTGCCCCCGAAGCACACAAGCACACAAGAGACTAGAAAGCTTAGCTTCTTGTGTCAGTGAAAGAAATGATCTTGTTACTGCCTAGGAAACATAACCATCCCACTCCTAGCGTGTTCCCTACCACGTGAAGCAAATATTCGCTCCTTCTTTCGCTAAAGAAGAAATTACTTTGGTCTTATGCACCTTCACTCCTCCCTCGCATGTATTTTCTTACTCTGAGCCCTTCTGCCCATAAAGAAGAGGAAGAGCCCTGGTCAGAGGGTGAGCCGCTGCTCCTCACCGCCACTCTCTGCTCCTCAGCTCATTAACTGGGCGTGCAAAGCACGTCTCACGTGCGAAGGCTGGGTTTCCTCTTCCTCCTCCTCGGGTTCCTGCCAAAATCCTTCACTGCGTAAGTGATCCTTGTCTTAGTCAGCACCTACATATGGAGGAGGATTCCTTTCCTATTGCCCAGCCACGCGTCCGGCCTGCAGCACTGCTCCTTTCTTCCAGGTACAGTAACCGTAAAGCACAAGTAAATTTGGTCTGCTATTCTCATCCAGCTCTTATTCTTTATCATTCTCAGATGCAATTACTAAAACTTATCACTGAAAAAATATAAATATATTACATAAAATAAGATACATACTAAAAGTAGCACATGAAACCATGCCTTTCTCTCAGACTTTTTGCTGATGTATACCAAAACACTATCCAAATACCCTTTCTAATTAAATATAGTCAACCTATATGTAGCTGTTAATTGTTAATATCTTTATGTGGGTGATAAGACGTACAAAATGTTAAGACCATTAAATACTTGATCTAATGACAAAGCAAGTAAATCGCTTCGAGCTAAAATGCAGACATTTGAGAGTATTTGGCCTTGTCTATTACTCAAATGCTTTCTCAATGAAGTAGAAGAGTACTTTGGAGGAACACAGGAAATAACTTGTGGTGCCAAATCAAACTTCTCTACACTTTCTTATTGAACTCTGTCTTTTAGTTGTGGAGCACCAAAACACATGCTCTGCTGAAAAGAAACTTTGCAGTATCTGCTTTTCAGGTCATGAACTTTTTATCTGATATGTTGTTGTTGCCATTGATTCATTAATTCTACGGAGCTGCATGCCAGTTTGCATTCATTATTTTACCTATTCTGAACTAGAATAAGTTACAAGGGTCAAAAGCTCTTTTTTTAAAAAAAAAAAAACTCTCCTAAAAACAAACAGCCTATGAGATAAGGCTGTACACAACAGCATTTGATGTATTACATCTCACTTGCATCTGACAACACTTACTCCCTGGTGATGCAATTCTTTTCTAATAATTTAGTCTCGGTCTATTAAAAGACAATTACAGATAATGCATCCAGGCAAGTGGTGAAGGATGTCCAGAACAGTACTTGTAGAAAGGTTATCAAAACACAATTCTCAAAAAAGAAGTGTGCTATTGATTTTTTAATCATTTCAGACAGAGACTGTTATATAGATTTTGTAAAGGATTGAACATAACTAGAAGAAGCTGGAAATGGATTTCCCCTTTGCTACTTCATATGTCATAAGAATAGATTTTTTTTTTTATTCATTTACCACTAAATAAAGAACATAGCTAGCTGTTCAGAAGTGATCTTATGATATCTAGAGACTTGACAGACTTTCAAACCTGTTGCTGTTTTGAATGTTACCAGATTCCATATTCCACATAACTCCTGATAAAAAAATTATTGCCATATTATGCATAAATAAATGCAAAATCAGAAGCAGTGTTTGAAGCTTTTCTTCTGTGCTGCTATTGTCATCTGGGCTTTCAGTTATAAGCTGGCCACAGAATAAAATAGGACCTTTAATAGCATTAAGCTTCAGAAAACATTTCTGGTGAAGTGCGTTAGGTTGCCATTCAGAATCTAGAAATCAGGGGAACTTAGAGAACACTTACCTTTTTATTTGGATAAGGATGGATTTAAAAAGTGATTTGCCTAATTAAGATACATGGTTTCTGAGAGTATTTTACAAACTGCTGAATAGAAACCATTTACTAGTACACTTGGTCTAATAACTATCTGCCTATGGTATAGTCCCCATGACAACAATGCAAGATGCAGGGGGTGAGTACTTCACAAGACACATCAACTGAAATCACACACAACATTAGAACCTAGAAAAATAAAGCATTAAAGCAGACACTGTACTTCAAAAAATTTTACTTTCAACATTTCTATGTAGGGAATGAAGGGAAATGGAGTCAATACCAGAGAAAACCTGAATTTGTTCCTAACATTTCCAAAAATGTTTTGACATTTTTAACATCACTTGCAGGCCTGCTCATTGTAGACTATCACTTGTTTTCAGGCTTAAAATAGTAGAACATATAAACAGTTTTCATCTCTTCTGTACTGTAATGATGACTGGAAATTACTTGACCCACATTAGCTTTGTTAGGAATCATAGTTGCCATTGCAAATGAGAATTTGAAGTACATATAAAAGTATAAGCAAGCAAGCCCTGCTGAGTAAATCTCAGAGGTGACAGAGCTACTGCCACCCCTTTGACTTTAACTACATTGGTCAACTTCTCAGGCTCCAAATGGAGCTTTTTCAAGAGGGAAGCTGCTCTGACATGTGATATGATCTGTATGTAAAGCCTTTGTACAGTCAGCTGGATCCCGTTGCCCAACCTGTTGGCGTATCACTACAAAAGCAGCCATTGGTTTTGGCCCAGGTGGCAAACACCTGTAATGGTGATAAGCCAGGCATGTTTCAGGAAGCGAGCAGTCTGCATGAACGTCCCATTGCCTGGTGCTGTCTAGTACCTACCAGGCAAAGCAATGATTTTAAATCAGTGGATTGTAGTCTTCGAAATGTATTGAAAAACTATTAAAACACCACTGTCAAGCTTGATGAAGAAGTAAATCTAAACAGGAATACACATCTGAGCAGGAATTGATAAGGGGAGCTATATAACCACACATAAAATTATATACTAAGGAGCTCACAGATTTTTACTGTACTTTTCTATACCTATCATGGACTATCAAACCATTGGTATGGCAGTGCGTCTTATAGGAAGCCTCAGGTTTCAGCAAATCTGCCTACTTGGATTTCCTTCTGGCGGGCAGAGGAAAGGTGACCAGGACTATGAATGTATGAACAGTGACAGCATCTCCACCACGGTCTTCAGAGATTAACAGAAAACTCTGTTCAAGAACATTGACTTCCATGTTTTTGCATTTCAAGAGGGTTAAAGAGGAAGTTTCTTCATGGTGCTCAGCCTCTACGCTGAGCCCTAGATATTACCCTTCTTTTCCTGTGAACTTCAAGTTTTTATCTTAAAACTGGAATATACTATAAAGTCTTTACAAATTAACATATTCCTGGATATACTGTTGACCTATAAAATAAAGAGTGTGTAGTTTTCTCACAGTATGACTGCCCTGCCTATACAGTGTAGCTAACAAGTTTTCATTTCAAAAGCATTTCTTATCACACACATTCATAATGTAAA
>VXBL01007896.1:329416-341902 GCA_013400195.1 Aramus guarauna | reverse complement strand
AAAAAAAAAAAAAAAAAGTGTGTGATTTAAAGCACAGCCTCGACCACGTTAATAAATAATGAAGTCAGTTTGACATCTGAGATATGGAAATGGTATCAAATGTCCTACTTATACATGTTAGATTCACTGCTGTAACAGCACACTAATGATTTCTAGGACTGCCATGAACATCTGATGTTTACAGTGTCCTGACAAGGTTGTTTGAACATTATCCCAGTGCTTCCTGCTAGGTTACAATATGTTGGCCATAGATGACCTAGCAACCATTAGTTTGGAGAAGAACTGCATTATAAATGTCACGTAAACATTAAATTTGTTGTTAATGACTATGATTTTGCAGTATACAGTTTAAGTGTATATGCCCATGGCTCCATCTTCTGGATAATTCACACAGAAAATATGAACCAGCCATTTAGAAGTGAAGAAAAATAATAATAATACTAAAGATGGGCATAGAAGGAAGAAAATGGAAAAAAGACATTTTAAAGTAATGTATTCTTTATTAAAACAGACTCATTTTACTTCTCAATCTTTTTCCAATTTTCCTTTTTTAATTTTTTTTTTACATTTCCTGAATATTTTACCTGGAAGGTATAATTTCAGCCACCAAAATGTTGTGAATAAAGACATCATATACATTGTTGTCAAAAATATATATTCTTTCCTTCTTTATCTCTTATAACAATGCATAGCAATGGTATCAATCTGTAAGAAACTGAACAAAAGAGTACAGAACAAATTGGAGCTACAATGGAAAGTGTATGAGTGGATTAAAGAAACCAAATATTGACATAAAGTAGGTCAGATGAGTAGAGAGGTGCTTGGCATTGTTCGTAACAGAATAGATAAGAGAGAAATGTGGCCCATATTCATAGGGCCTGGACAGTTAAACTATGGTAAAGTGCACTAGAGTAGGCTAAAAGCACATATTGAAAATAAAAATAAACTTAGAAATATTTCTCCTGAATAAAATAATACATTTTTCACATTTCAAAAAAAATGCAATGAAAAGCTTTTACAAGGGGGGGAAGTGTTTTCATTTTTTCAAGTCCAACAGAAAAGCTTCTTTTGAACACAGGTTGTTCAGTTTGAAGGTTAAGTAGTTCGATCAATATTTTCCAGCAGACATTTTTATTGAAAAAAATGAAGTAGAATATCAACTGTTTCTATTCAGTATATCTGAGGATGGACACAATCAACAGGATAAGGCTTAGAACAATTTCATTTAAAGGCAACACGTCTACATTCCCAACTTTCAATATAAGCAGCTTAAGAACTAAATAGAACTAAAAAACTCCAAACTACCCCCTTCTAAATGGTTTAAATAAAAGGAGATATTAAATGGATATTTCATGACCAGTAAATAAAAATCATTTACTAGTGAAATAAGAACAAAGGGGATAAAATCCATGTCCCAAATCCATTTTAGGAAGAAAAATTAGTAATATAAATTAGCTTTGACTGCAACACTACATTCTCATTAGGAACATAATTTCTTAAGAGTGTTAATAGCTGAAGGATTTGAGCAGAGGGACCAGAATTTCCACCTCATATAAGCCCTGAGAAATAGGATATTTCTTTTGTGCTTTTGATTGGCTAAGCCAATGCAATTTATCAGGTAACGAAACCCTGTTCATCAGTATTGTCTACACGTAGTTTTCACAGAAGAAAAGAAAGCGCTTTGAGTACAGATTTAAAGGCCTATCTTTAGGGCCTCAGGTTTCTTTTTAATTCAGATCTTTGGATTTTCAGATTTCCATAAGTTACTATATTTTTCTTTCACAGATCTAAGTTCTCCTTATTAGAATGTAATGCTGCACATTAAGTTAAGGACAGAAAGGCAGCTAGTTAGAAAGAAGATTGAATATGAGATTAAATCTTTGAATTTCCTTATTTCATTCCTTACTTTAATTACATCAATAATATAGACATTCTTCTTTTTCTTCCCAGAAAATAAAAAAAAAAAAAGAGAAAAAAAAAAGAACAGAAAAAAGTAATCCAGTCTTTCTGAAAGAGAAGTGCTATCAAGTACTTTACAGTGAAACTAAACCACATTCATTAACTTTTTAAGGGCTGCTGTGCCGACTTAGACAAAAACTAATAAAAATATAGAACTTAAAAAGCATAATTTAACAGTGAAATAGAACTCTTTAGAAAAGCTGAAAATGAAATGAGAACTGCTCCATAAGCAACATCAAAATATTGCATGATGATGGATGGCATTTACAAGGTTTGGTAATGCAAAATGGTGAAGTTTACAGGAAATTAATCTAATATGGTAGACATATCATTTCTCACGGAGCCTGGATCATAATTCAGCTGTCTTCACCTGACAAGGTCAAAATTTACCACAGTGTACACTAGACAACTGTAAGTTGAAGAGGCTTCATCACATCTTAAATCAGTTTCTGCATAATTTCAGACATAAAAATCTAATTCTGTGGCAACCAGAGGATCCATCCCTACTATATTAAAAGGAAACATTCCAAAACTTTTGATTAAAATATAATGAAGAGGGAAAAAAAATTCTATCTACTTAAAAATCTTGTTCATAATTAATTTAAATTAATTTAAATTTGCAAGCAAGCAAATATACAGTTTCCTAGGAAAGATAACACATAAACCAAAAAACATCGATTTCTTTCAGCATATCAGTTTTGTTGCAGACTCAGGCTTCATTCTGATTAAAATGAAAACAATATGATCAATTTAATAAATACAGAGGTGCTCTTTAGGGTATAGATTTCAAAATCAGCATATGCTGCATATATTAAACCATAACTACAAATTGAGATCCCGTTTATTCTTATGGACTCTTCTGAAAGCACAACACAAAACAAACAAACAAACAAACAAAAACCCCCACAACCAAACAAACCCAAAACAAACCCAAATTAAAAACAACAACAACAACAACAACAACAACAACAACAACAACAACAACAACAACATAATAATAATAATAATAATAATAATAATAGATTGAAGACTAATTTTTTATTGTATTCAAGAAGAAAATGTCATTATTCTTGGTAAGGGCCCAATTGTAAGACCACTGAAGAAGCTCTTCTGATGAACATTAATGACCTTCAAAGTCCTAAAGCATAGCTGTAACTTCTGACATTGACCTACTCAGTAAACTACTCATACATATTTAATGGGACCAAGTATTGAAGGACTAAATAATTATAGAAAATATTATTTTTATTATGCATGACATGGGTCAATTTATTAAGATTTCACAGGAAATTATTTGCATTCCAGAAACTGGACCAACTGCTTCCAGTTTTAGGGAAGTTCTTAATTTTTTTATAGACACAGTACTATTGACTACTCACAAGTCTGCTTGACCGGGTTCCCAAAATTACCCATGGCATTGATTCAGGACCTGATGCAGCAATCAGGTTTCTTTGGTACTCAGGCAGCATAGCAGGCAGCTAGCAGAACACGATGTAGTGGTGATCACAGTGGTATATGGCAGTCCAGTTGTCAAAATCCTAAAGGATTCAAAAAATCCAGCTGTTAATTCTTAAGGAATCAAAACACAGCTGCCTTCTGTGTACTTTTAATTAGTTCTTTGGACTCTGTTTTATGCATTTTTACCAATTACTGTTTTTCTATCATGCATCTATTGAGCATTTTAATCAGCAGGTATACTCTTCCTATGTACTACACACCCACACCTACAAGAACTGAATTTTATCATCACATGGCACAGCCTATGTGTGATGATGTATCTGGGAAAATCAGAGCCTGCTGAGATTTCCGAACTGATTCATGCAGATTTTCATTAGTCCTTTTGTGGAATACACAAATGTATCTGTTCTTCATTCTGCTGTCAAACCTATTTCTTCTGTTTCACACTTGTAAGTAGACTTCAGGCCTGCCTATCACCGCTCTCACATATGCAACATATACCCCATATAGTAAAATGACATCTCCACACACAGTATATAGTACCACTTTAAGAAAAAATTAAATATTTCCTTTACTGAAGCAAACGCCATGCAAGATCAAAAGAAAGGAAGTTGTAGCTTTTCCATAGCTTTTCCATACCTTTTTAAAGCAATCCAGTAAAACTTAACAGAAAATTGCATAGCAATGCGTGGTCAGGTGATTTTCCTTTATCTGTGATTCTTATAGAGTAATTATTAAATGCACATAATCATATTAAATATGCATAACACTATACAGATTAATCCTCATTAAATACTATAGGATTTCTTCATTAAAGAGGTAGTAAGTTGATTTCTTATGAACCTGGATAGGTACCTCTAAATTAATTTAAATTGAATTAATAGATTTTAAGGTCTGGAGGAATCATCACAGCGATCAATTCTGACTTGTAGCATAAGAAATGCCATGTTATTTAATAAAGTAATTCCTGCATCAAGCTCATTATTTCTGAACTAGTTTGGACCTAACTTGCCAGCTGCCTATGTTGCCTTGTCTGTATTTCATTCTCCGTAATTTCTGCTGTGTGAAAAATAACAACATAACCCACCTTGAACTCCGTGCTGGTTTTCCCTATTTAGCTCTGCCATTTTTTTTTAGGAGAAACATGGAGCCTGAACAGAATGGCAAAGTTCCTTTCCCTATTTTAAGAAAAAAATCCATGACTGATTTCATTTCTGGAACTTCAGCAAAGCCTCCAGACTGCCATGGAGCAGTGATAACTAGACAATCAAGGCAAAGCAAGTGCTACAGACACTCCATGAAAATCACCAAATCTTTTGAAGCACTCACTAAAGCAGGATGAAATTCGCATCATGGTTTGCGATGATGAGCCGTACAAGATGTTCCTGGTCACATCAGCACTACACTGCAGCAGCTTCTTTACTGATTTACTGAATTCAGAAGGGCACACTGATGCTGTCTTGTGCCGTGCTTACCCAAATTTCCAGAGAATAAGGATTAAAACAAGGTAAATTTTGACAGTGGGACATTGGTTTTCATGGTCTAGAATTATGATCATACCTAGAAGGCTTCAGAGCCAAAAACTTGAATTATCTAACAGCCAAAAAGTTTGGTGTGCCAGGAAATCTGATTTATCAGCCATCATTCAGGTATCCAAGTATATCTAGCCTCATGAAGTTATGAAATATAGGAGGTAGGTAATATACAGGAAAATATAGAAGCATCGAGTTAATCAAAGTGTAGCAGATGAGTGCATATCCCTACTCAAATCCTATCACCTGTCTTTTCTGCTAGGAGCATAAACGAAACAGAGAGTTACTCAGCAAATCAGCAAATGCTTATCTTAATGAGAAGAGGAATGTTTTTCCTGTGCTTTTCATCTCCTAGGATGAAAAGGAGTAACAATGCTAGGGGATATGGACTGGATGATTCCCAATGGTGTGCTTAGTAGACAGAAAGCAGGCAGACATGGAAGAGCGTTTCCCATTGTTGTTGCTTCATATCATATTACAGATATTTGTAAAGCAACAGGGAAAACCTACTAGCAGGAAAGCAAAATGAAATTAAAAACCTATTCACTAGCTTAAGCAGCAAGAGAGTGAGACAATTACCAGAAACCCATCAAGGTACAACTGAAGCAGGCCTTCAAAAAACATAATATGGGCTTTGGCTTCAAAGGGAGTTTCCTTCTAAAACTTAACTTCTCTCTTTCTTGACATTATGACAGAATATAGAGACATATGTTTTTATCCATAAATATATATGTCTCAAAATAAGTCACAGCTTTTCATTTTTTAATATTCCAAGGTAAACACAGAATGCTTCATATATTGAAATCATCTATCACAGACTATTGTCTCTCTATGTAGCAGAGGATGACCTTGGTCTACTCTCACTACACCGCTTATTAGATAACATTCTTTTTACTATAAGAACAACCTTTATTTCCTCAAATATAACAATGTAGCAACCATAATATCAACCACATTTTTCTTACCTTACTCAATTAATTTTAGTTTTCCTAATACTCATTAACATAACCAGCACATTTCTTGCAGAGCCTGCAAGGAAAAAGTAAACCTTGGCAAAAGCCATTCTTTGGACTGCTTTTTAGGAGTAGTCCATAGCAGATCAGGTTAGGTTACTTCATTGTCAGTTTAGCTTTTGAAGCTCAAGACTGAAGCATGACAATGAAATACAATGAGAGGATATGCTGCCTGAATGTTGAGAGATAACACCTTCAACTACCCCAGAAGCATGACTGCAGTCAGAATGCATGCCTTTGATTGCCTTATTGATGTTTCAAATTTGATTTATATTGTTATAAAGTAGACTTTAAAAGACATTTTGTGAAATAATTAAGTCAGTGATTTATGCCATCCTATTATGCTTCAAAAGCAGTTCATAAACGCCTGCTGTTTTAAAGACCAGTTGAGTATGGATTTGCTACAAAAGTGTATGACATCACAAAGTAACATCAATCTTGATGCTCTGTCTTTCTTTCCATATTTTGAGGGAGAGGCGTATAGGTTATGAGCAGAGAGGTTGCAAGCAATTATATGCCCTTCTGTACTTGGGATTGTCACCACAGTTTTTTATTTAGCTCATTTGTGTCTTGCTGCTTGATCATCAGGGTCTTAAAATTTCTTTGGGTTACATGTTTTTCAACTGCAAAAATGTTGCGCAATTCTTGTCTATCTTAACATACACTCATAACCACCATGTGAGTAAAAGAAGCAGTGGATTAGTAAAATGATTAAAAAATGCATGGTTAATACTTTGCAAATTTTCTCTATTCAGTAAACAGACAGACTGTTCTCTTTGGGTTTCATTTTTTGTTTAATAATTGCAACTGGTTATTTGTGTCATTCGCTAACAAGTTACACATGTTTATTCAACTTTACAGCAGCATGCTGTATAACTGTATAAATCCACAGCTGGAATAATTTTCTTTCAATTTAAAAAAATCAGAAAATGCAGAGAATAAAAGCAGTGAAGTATTTGATTTGTAATACTAAAATATAACTTTATAATTATGTTAAATTAAGGTCACACAGAAGCAGAGACTTGGCACAAGTTCCCTGTTTAAAGTCCCTTTTGTTCCTCCATTTAAAGGCAACTGTACAAAGGTCTGCGGTGAAGCTTGGCACGTGGGTGGATTTCACCAAGAGCACTGACCAGTGACCTCAACAGCTGTTTGGAAGGAGTCTAGCTCATTTGCACGATTAAAACAGCCGTTTTAAGTAGTAAAGTTGCTATGGAGAGGTAGCAATTTGATTCTAACATGTCTCTAACAATTATTAGAATTGTCATATATTGATTCTGTGAGTTGCATTTTTATATTACCCTGTGCTAATATTTACTCACACATTCATAGCACAGCAAAATGGAAGCAAGATGTCACAAAGAGATTTTCGAAGGCTCATGTTTCTTAAATACATCACAATTCCTCATATTACTAGCATTCATCTGTCTGTTGAAAAAATTGTCTTAACCTCTTTCTAAAAGTCTGCCTGTCATTTGATATATTGGCTGCAAAGTCTAATTGCATTGCAGAAAATGAATGGGTTTAGTCAAATTAAATACATTTATATGCCAGCTAGCTTTCATATTTTCTAAACAAGGCAAACCTATTACACACATACTAATTGTATTTATGTAAAGCCTACACTGTTTCACCTGTGAAAGGGCAGCATTAAGGGAAGAGATTAAGATACATCATACAGGCAGTATGTCACTAAAAAGATTCTCAGAGATCCAGAGGTTGCCTATCATAAAAAGGCTTGCTAGCGTAACCTGGCCTCTGTAACCTATTCTGTAAATAAAGTCAGCCACAGATACAGGCAATGTGGCTCTACACAAGTCCCTCTGAGAGCTGGCAACGCTTGTGAGGCTGCATGAGCCTGATGCTACTTACACAAGCAGCTCAAATGGCAAATTCTCCCGTGGCTCAGGAGACAGACACTTCCCAGGGTAGGAAGAAGAGAGAAGTGGTTGCAGAGCAATCTTCTGCCTGCCAAAGAAGTAATAAAAGATATTGGAGCTTTCATGGATGCATAGGTACATCATGGGGTGTTCCCTTTCCACTCTGTTCATCCTATTGGAAAACCTGTACAACAGCGGAATTGATTTTGAAGCTAGAAAGTACCATTAAATCACATAACGTGACCTCTTCTGGCAATGCAGACAAAGATATACATCCATCTCTACTGAAGCCAACAACTTGGATGTAGCTAAAAGGTAATTTCCAGTTCTGATTTAGAAAAGATATAGAATTAATCATTTCTCTTGATAGTTTGCTAAAAGGCTTTATCACCTTTCCCATGAGATATTTGTGTCTATGTCTGAATTGCCTGTAAGTTCCAGCCAGTACACTTGTTATGTCTTTCTTTGCTGAATCATTTTTAATGTTATTTTTGAGCAACCTAGAAAGTTTCAAAAAGCAAATCTGTGCTCTTATTTGATCATTTTTCCAAGTCGCTTTAGATTTTTTGCATGTTTCATTTCAGGTTATAGTCAGTTAAAAAGCCTCTTCCCCTGTTTTCCTTTACAAGACTATCTTTGTTCAGTTTCTGTTCAGCTTATTCCATGCAAAATATATCAGCCAAGTAATTTTGAAAGAGGTGCCATGGGTTTTAAAATCACTCCATAATTTAAGACAAAAATATTTGTAACTAACACCTCTCCTATCTTAACATAAAAGTAAGACTTGCCCCTGATAAAAAAGCCAAGCAGGTTACTGGAAGACAGCAAGAGTTTGTCTCAGCTGCAGATCTGGTCCTCAGGCAAATTTCAGAACTAGAGTAACAGAGGCGTTAACTTGTCTTACGGATTAGTAAAGCAGCAACTTCACTGGGCTGCTGCCACCTTCCCTCAGTCTGTAAAACCTGAGCTCCGCTGCCATGCTCTATTGCAGGGTGGACAGACAGCCTTTGGGGAGAGGAGAATAGATCCCGGTGTTTTCCAAATGCAGCCAACAATTGCAGGACAGTGAAACCACAGTCATTACTTTTACTCAAGATATAGCCTTCATATCCATGGGTAAGTTATAACACCATTTTCTCCTTAGAGATTATCTATCAATACTGTTCAACATGAGTAAATACTGTCAAAATATGCTTATATGCATTCATTTGGATGAAAAACCTATGAATTCAGTTTGACACTGTTGAGAACCTTTTCCATTCTTTAAATTATCTAAATAAGTTTTTCTATTTCTCTTTTCAGAAAACAAAATAGTTTTGCAATTGCTGTGTGCTTAGTTCACAATTCTCCTTGTGGCTAGCAGGAAATCTCATTTAACCTGCTATGAAGAGAAGGGGAAGCAATAATAATACAGTAACATTGTGCTACAAAGACACATGACTTAAAAACAAAATCAAAACAAATAGTTCATGAATAACACATAGCCTGATATGTTTGTATAAGTGTTCAGTAAATAAGTTCCAAACCAAACATATTTATACAATCAGAATATTTTTGGTGAATAATGTATGAAGAGAGACATGGTAAAATTTGCAAACGTTATGCACTGCAAATAGCCAATCTTCCACATAGGCTGAGAAACAGAACAAGGTAGGATAGGACAGGAGATATGAAATTATTATTAGCTGCCAACCAGTAAAATGGCAACTAATCACAGTAATCCCTTACTTCAAAATCTGTGGGCACAGGAAAGCACTGGAAAGATTCCCTCAGGAGATGTTAGATTAAATGTGATGCACTCTCACCCAGGAAAACATCTAGTAAAAAATCTCTGGGAACAAGAAATTAAGATACTTATGGCAGCTGCAGAAGCTGCTAATAAGTGAGTGAAAATGTCATCAGCCATGACTGGCTTTTCTCCACCAACTGCTACTGGTGGGCTGTGTACTTCAGTTATGCCCCGTACCCTTTTAGGTCTTTTCACTTCAGCTCCACATTCTCCTTCATATTCATTCGTTCATCCCTTCACTGTATGTCCTCCACTCGCCTTCTCTTCTATATACCCTCTCTTCACTATTTGCTAGATGTCCTCCTAATCAATTCTTACCAAAAGAAAAGAAAAAACAGTCCCCCCATAACTTTACCATGATCTTTCTGCCTTTCATAATATTTATTACACAGTATATGTAACATCATTTTATATATCCCTCATTTGCATTTTGTGTTATGCAAAAAGATCTTCAGAGCATTAACTATCTTCTTCTAGGTGTTCACCTACTGTTTAGGAAAAAAGAGCTAATCTCGTTTGGTTTGTAGATATAATAAATAAATGCAGTGTACACGAGTAATGCTCATTTCTGACTAAACTTTTTACTGTATTGAATTTGTATTACATTTGGTGTCATGAATTCTGTTTAAGAGAGACATTTTAGAGACAGAACATTAGAAAAAAAACCCACTGAAATTTGGAGTTCTCTGAAACCCTTCAGTGCTTGATCCTGGTCATCTCCTTTGGTTCCCAGATCCTTTGGCTTCACATTACCAAGGAACTTAGTACCAACCTAGCTTTATACACAAATTCAAATCATAACTCAAATGTCTGAGTAACTTCTAAAATCAAATAAATAAATGATAATGGATTATAAAGTTTTGTTCCATCATCTTGTCATACACTTTAGCAATAACTAACTGGAAGTCAGGGATTCCCACTTCTCTAGATGATAAAAACACTCATTCCCTGTCCTCTGGTCATGTATTTATCTCAGTTTAAACAATTTAACTTTGGAGTCTGTGTTTAGCTCTTGGCACATACCATCAATATTACGGCATAAACTTAGCAATATAAACATAATTGTGTATATATCCAGCTATCCAAGCAATCTATTCTCACCAATTCCCTCTATTGTGTAAAACACTATCCTTTGAAGAATGGAGACCAAAAAAAAGTGAAAAATAAGAAAGATGATAAATTTTTCTACTGAGGGGTTATTTCTAATGTGCTTTTGCACACTTACTGATCCTGGAATAAAACCAAATATTGGCAGAATGACATTTTTTGACAGGTTTGATTATTTCTGAGCTATGCATAGCTTTGTAGATTGTGTGGTTTAGATTCTAAGCAATCATTCAAAAAATAAGCTAGGTAGTTAGTCAAGATGGTAACTTCTCATTTTTTGGTTCCCAAGGATGTTGCATAAATACTAGGATAATTATGGTTCGATTGCTAATGCCATTACAGTTCAGTCATTGCATTTAGAAACAATATTGTTGATTATATACTGAAGAGCTATGAAATGGAAAGAATACTACAAAATATTAATATCCACAGAAAGATTTTAAAAAAAAAAAAAAACACACCAAAAAAACCCCAGGAACTTTCCTTATACATGATAAATTTCAACCCCATGGAAAACATTTTGTTCTTATTATGTCTCAGTTTCCTAGATAGTAAGCTAGCTCTTACCTCAGTGAGTAAGATCTAGTAATTTAAGGTTTTGGGGGAGAAAATTCTATGTAAAGTGAAACAATGCAAATATATTCTCAATGAAATCACCCCATTTATGAAGAACTTTTCAACTTGCAATAAATTCAGTGCAACAATATTTTACACATCTATAATATCTTCTCAAAAAACTTGAAATGTGGCTGTAGAGTTTTCCAATCATACAGCAGATTAGAGTGTAACTATTAATGAGAAATTAGTCCAGTCTTCACAGATATCACAGCATATCACGGTCCTTCACAAAGACAGCACAGTTTGTCTTTAACAGTCTGTGCTGCTCACTATTCCACTTTAGCTGATGAGCTTTGATGTCACATAGAATATTTGCTGAGGCCAAAAGATGATCTTTGTCTTCTGTTTTGAGAAGATGATGCTGCCCGATTCTCCAGAGAACATCTTTGCAATGTGTCATTTGCTTAGCCTTCAGCCACTTGCTAAATGTAATTGATTACATAAAATAGCCTCTGGCAGCCTGCTAACAGCTGCTTTCAATACCCAGAGTATTGAAAGTTTGCAGAGTAGTGCTTTCACCCTGTGTTGCAAGTGTTTGGTGGCTGATGGTGACATCCAACCTTGTATTAAATGTTGATCAGATGAGCAAATTACATCACACATCAGTCAAGTAACTGACACCGAGCTATGAAAAGGCATTCATAAAGACAATATCAAGGATATGTTAACTTTTGATTCATTGTCATCCCATCATCTTGCTGTAGGCATCTTTTTGAAATATTTGTCCTAGTGATGATTGCCTGGCTATGATATATTAACAATATGAGTTTTCCTGACAGCACCATGACTATCTTTGAGTGCACCTGAAGATCCAACAACTGCCTACTTTAAAATCATCCAGCATAACAAATTTGTCATTTGGTGGAATGGCTTAATTGTTGAAATACTAATAGAACAAGCTTTTTACTTTATAGTTACACATCAGCTAGTACCTTGTGCACTGAGTTTGTGTGGCAAGGTTTTGGTAACAAGGGGCCTACAGGGGTGGCTTCTGTTAGAAGCTGCTAGAAGCTTCCCCCATGTCCAACAGAGCCAATGCCGGACGGCTTCAAGACGGACCCACTGCTGGCCAGGGCCGAGCCCATCAGCAACAGTGGTAGTGCCTCAGGGATAACATAGTTAAGAAAGGG
>VXBL01007896.1:183484-329398 GCA_013400195.1 Aramus guarauna | reverse complement strand
GCAGCCAGAGAGAGAAGTGAGAAGATGTAAGAAACTCTGCAGACACCAAGGTCAGTGCAGAAGTAGGGGAAGGAGATGCTGCAGGCACCAGAGCAGATTTCCTTGCAGCCTGTGAAGAAGACCATGGTGAGCCAGGCTGTGTTCCTGCAACCCATGGAGATTAACAGTGGAGCAGATATCCACCTGCATCCTGTGGACAACACCACGCAAGAGCAGGTGAATGCCCAAAGGAAGCTGTCACCCAGTGGGAAACCCAGGCTGGAGCGGGTTTGCTGGCAGGATTTGTGACCCCATGGGGTACCCATGCTGGAACAGTCTGCTCCTGAAGGACTGCACCACATGGAAGGGACCCACGCTGGAGCAGTTCATGAAGAACTGTAGCCTGTGGGAAGGACTCACATTGAAGTTCACGGAAGACTATCTCCTCTGGGAGGCACCCCAAGGTGGAGCAGGGGAAGAGTGTGAGGAGTCCTGCCCCTGAGAAGGAAGGAGCAGCAGAGACAGTGTGTGATGAACTGACCACAACCACCATTTCCTGTCCCCCTGTGCTGCTCAGGTGGGGAGGAGGTAGAGAAATCAGGAATGAAATTGAGGGAAGAAGGGAGATTTGTTTCATTTCTCAGTATCCTTCTCTGATTCGATTGGTAATAAATTAAATTAATTTCCCTGAATTGAATCTGTTTTGCCCATGACAGTAATTGGTGAGTGATGTCACCCTGTCCTCACCTCGACCCAGGAGCCTTTTGTTGTACTTTCTCTACCCTGTCCAGTTAAGGAGAGGAGTGATAGAGCACCTTTGGTGAGCGCCTGGCGTCCAGCCAAGATTAACCCAGTACACTTTGGTTTTACTCTATTACATTTTAGGACCTGCACAATCAATTGTAATTGCATCGAAGTGTGATCTGCAAAGCAGATGAATTGCAAGTACTGCTACAGGAGTATCATAATAATCAGGCTCATAAACCAGACGTAGCAAGAGTTTTTCAGATCTTGCATCACTGTCAAGACACGTTACATCCTGAAAAGTTTGCCATCTTACTGGTGCTGAGTAGGTTTCTTGGTCAGCCAGAGAACACCAATGGGATGTAAGTTAAGTGACTTTGAAGTTCCTTTCTCATACTTTCAGAGCATGGGTGAGAAACAGCACCTTTGGTAGAGCTGCTCTACAATTCTGAAAGATATCCTTGTGACCCAGGAGGAACAGCAAGCAATCAGGAGTTAGAATAATTGAAAATTATAAGCTTGCACTAAAACAGATGAGTGATTTATAGGGAGAAATTGTCTATTGGCAAGGATTATAGCAGAGAGCTGAAAATGATGTTAGATTTAGAGAACCATCTGAGTATGGTTGATAAACATATTTGGGCTTGCTGACAAAGCTTGAGCGCTCCTTATTTAACTTTTTAAAAAAAAAAAAAAAAACAAACAAAAAATACAGCCAACTAGCCTGTTGTAGCTGGTACTGTTAGTTGACCTGAGGAGCTGCGCACAAACTTTATCCAATCCCAAGGTTTTTTAGAGCATTAAAGAACATTTTCTTTCTGTTTTAAAGAAGGGAAAGTAAATACACTTATGACAAATTACTTGCCCAAGGTCAGCAGCTCAGAGACAGACCACACAGATCAGGTCTCCTGATGTCTAGTTTCACGCCTATCCTCTGTAAACTGCTCAAGTCCATATTGGTTTGTTGGCTGCTGTTCAACAATGCAAATTCATCACGTTTGTTTTCCAGCAGCACTGCCAGGTTTCCATAATCTTTTTTTTTTTTTCTTCCTTCTTTTGAGTACTTTTTTCCACAGGCATACTATCTTGCTATTTTATTTTTTTCCCCTCCCAAAAGTGAACCTCATTCTGATGTTTTCTAACAATTTCCTTAGAGTAGCAAGGAGCCTAAAGCAAACCTCTGAAGCTAGCACACTTTGGAAGACTGTAGCCCAAAGTACTTCATTTGTAACTTAGGCCTAATCCTTGACAGAGTGAATAAAGGATCACAACTTACTCATCATGAGTGCTAGGAGACTGCATTACTCTCTAGGGACTCTGTTCTTCAGTTAAGACATCAATCCTAAAAACTTCATGACTCTCACAAAAGTAGCACGCACAAAAAGATATTTGACCAGCAATGAGAGTCTGAGTGCATACTAAACCTTTAATGTTTAACAATAGTTCTAGAAATTTGAAAAAGTCTATTTTTTCTCTCAAACTGTACATCTGTTTAAACAGTTCATTAATTTAGTAAATGACTATACATTTGCTAAGATTTGGCAATCCAGATATTCCAACATTTTTTAAACTACTGATACTCCATATCTTGCATTTATAGTCTGCCTAAGAATATGTCTTTTTTTGCTCTGCTTCCACTGTTTTAGTTTATACTTGTATTTAAGTATTTTTTTCACTGTGTATGCTTTATTTATTCCAATTTATTCCAATTATTCATTGCAATGCTATTTTAGATAAATGCAGGAATCCACTGGGATGAAAGATCATTAATAGGTGCGTTTGCACTTTTCTACAATGTATGTATTTACATTCAAATGTGCACCAGGCCTAGATAATTGTCTCAAACATACTCTTTAAAGTTTCTATTTTCAAATGCAGGCAAGTTGACATATATTTTACCTATTCTTCTTTCTTTTGTCAGTATTAATATTCCTGGCACCTCGGCTTTTTGTACAATGCCTTTCCTAAGTGATAATCAAGTAATCCAAGTCATCATTTTATCAAGACACAAAGATTCATCATCTTATTGCCATGATATTTACTGTAAGATCACTTGGCTCCCAGTGCAAGGCACAGACATTTACGAGACATCCACATAAAATGATTAAATGCCTAAAGGGTTAGATTTACTACAGAAGCACTTTCACGGAGGAAGAACACTTTTCAGAAAAGCACAACAGGAAACTCTTTTGTTCACCGACGCTTATTTATGACTCTAGCATCTGTTCTTTATTGTTTAAGTGACCTGGGTGCTTTCCCAAGGTACTTTCCCAGTATCTTAGTAGCAAGAGATGACATGCTATATGTAAAACAGCTTTCACATATGACTGATAACACCCAGCTTAGATTTCAGTGGTAAACAGTCATAAATTTTGTATTCTGAATTGCAGCTCTAACAGCTCCAGAAATTTCCATAAAGCTTCATGAAATGATGATATCTACCATCCACCCACATGTCCATTTTTGTGATCAGATGTCAATAATATTTAGATCACTGTTTGTTGGGTTTGGGATTTTTTTTTCATCAAAGTTCTAGGGTATCTGACTCCACCTTGGGGATCCAGAAACAGCTACACAACCTAAACCGCCCTACACAGTCATGACATGGTTCATTTATTATGAAATATTGTTTAGCCACAAATGGCAAACAAAACCAAGGGAAACTTCCGGATCTTATTACCAGTTACTATATCAAAATGGTCCATTATCTACAGATAAGAATTTATATAATACAACAAGGTGAATGAATGTTTTATAAAGGGTACTAAAGGACAATAAGGAAAGTAAGATGAGATATATACATATCTTCAAAATGGATTTTCAAGTGTCAGATGGCTGAAATGAGGTAGAGGACAGAAAGAGAATATGTCAACCAACTCAATCACAAATTTCTGTAACAAAGCAGACCATATGTATTGTCAAAGAGATTTTTCCCTCAAGGTTCCTGACAAACCAATGGCCTCTGTTTGTCTCACATATGCTGAGGTTTAATAGTTCTGTTTTCTCTGAGAACCTCTTTCATGTCATCAGACTACTTTGTGCATTTTATAGGTAGGAAATTGATGCAAATATTGATTACTGAAGCTGTCGAGCAGGCTACCATGTTGCTAATGTTTCAGCCCATTTGGTATACTGGGTTCTTCACGTTTTTCTGTATTTAAAAGACAAAAAGATTATTTCTAATTTGACATGAGATCATAAATTAACATATTTCTTACATTCCTTGAGCTATTGTCATGGTTTAACCCCAGCCAGTAACTAAGCATCACGCAGCCACTCACTCACTCCTCTCCTCCCCAAGGGGATGGGGAAAGGAATGGAAAAAAGACTTGTGCATATACATAAAGACAGTTGAATACAATAACAAAGGAAGAAAATAGTAATAGTAATAAAAATAACAATAGTAATAACAGTAATAACAATAACAACAATAATAACAATAACAACAATAATAACAATAATAATAACAATAATACAGGTGACACAGAAATACAATTACTTACCACATGCAGAAGGGAAAAAAAAACTGATGCCCAGTCTGTTTCCAAGCAGTGATCCCACTTTCCTGCTAGCTTCCTTAATTATATCCAGAGCATGATGCCATATGGTATGGAATATCCCTTTGGCCAGTCTGGGCCAGCTGTCCTGGCTGTGCTCTCCCAGCTTCTTGTGCACCTGGCAGGGTCTGGGATGCTGAGAAGTCCTTGACTTAGTGTAGACACTACAACTACCTAGCAACAACTAAAACCATCAGTGTGTTATCAACATTATTCTCATACTAAATCCAAAACACAGCACTATACTGGCTACTAGAAAGAAAATTAACTCTATCTCAGATGAAACCAGGACAGGTATAATGTACAGGTTTTTGCCCTTTTATGATTATATTTCATCCTACCTAATGGGGCTAACAAAATATGCTCTCATGTTATTGCTGAAAACCAGCTTTTAACGTTTTAAAAGCAAAATCCTTTCATCTCTGTATCCTTTATTATTATTGTTGTTGTTGTTATTATTATTATCATTATTATCACTACCACAAACACTACCTGTCAAAGGTAGTACATACAGCAGGTTTTGTGGGAACAAGGGGATGATTCTCACCACCAGGTGGTATGCAGTCAAAGGCATGCTCTTCACATATGTTTTGTCATTTACCAGTCACAGAACACAAATTAGTGCTTGTTGAAGTCAGAGTTAGTTTAGGTATTGTTAAATTTACCTCATCTTCAGGAACTGAGATGGCCAGTACTCATCCATCAAATGTTGTTCAGCAAACAAAGCCAGCTATTTCCTGTGCTTGTAAGACTTGTAATTGTTTTACAAGGCTCAGTCTTGGCTGTAGTTCAGTCAACAGGAATCTTGATGCTAAGGAATTTTTTTCTATCACTCTTCTCCAACAGATACTAAGAAAACAACTATGCCACGGTATGTACCTGTGCCATAATGGGCCAAAGGAATACAAAAGTCAGCCAATTCAAAGATATGCTTTATATCCTAACAGTGAAGAAACTGAGGTTAATGAAGCCTAGGTTGGTCTAACTCTTGTTACAATAATAAGGTACAGCATAAACGTTTAATGATAGGACCTGAAAAGGATTTCCCAGTGGTAATGTCATATTTTGCAGTTTGTTTGTTTGTTTAACTTCCTTGTTTTATAGCATTTCAGAGACACAGGCAAAAAAAAATGTTGAAATTTGAAAAAGGAAAATAAGTTAAATTTCTTGTTGACAAAGATAACCCTGCAATTGCATTATAACAAGTGTGGTGTAACACCATTCAATATCCTTATTTTTCCAATGAGAAAGCCTGGAGGCTTTTGTCTCTAAAGTAGAAAAGAAAAGCACCCCCATCAAATCTGAAGCCTTTTCAGTGAGGATAAGTGTTGAAAGACCTACTTGTAATCAAGTCCCAGGAAGTAAAAATATCCGTTCATATAAAGTGTTTTTCTTTTCTCACCCCAACTTGGTGATAAAGGTGAGATGACAGATGCAAATACAGAGATGATGGAACAGAATGCCACATCTATAAAGAATAAAACAGTAATGGGCCTGCACCATGAATCTTCCCATGCAATGAATGCTGGTTTGGGGATTTTTCTGTTACAAAACAGCATCATTCAGCAAACGGATCCCTTTTTTTTGGAACTTCTTTCCTGGGGCAATTCAGGCCAGCCTGAGATGCATTTCTTTAGGTGGATTTTAATTATATCTGTCCTATTGTAATAGAGAAAATCCTACCTAGATATATTGCTTTTCAGACATAGAATAATAGAGTCTGATCACCATGTGTAAATAGTCATTAATATTTTATTAACATAAATCATTTTGATACTTTCCAAGTGTACTTTAATATTTTATAATGTATCCTAGAAATAGGAAAACATATAGACTAAAAATAGTTTCTACACACAGTGAGATCAGTTTCTTTTTATTATCAGTGGCAAAAATTTATGCATAAATTGACTGTTCTTAGTTATTTAAGGTAGACATGGAATATTGAAAGAATGAATCTCTTATTTGAAAAAAATATCTTTGGAAAAAAAATCACAAAATTAAGACCTCAACTTAACAGTAATACAGTAGCAAAGATTTGCCTACTGCCTTTTAAATCTAGGGAAGACTAGTAGAAACTTAATACTTTACCATCTACTCTGAACTGGGTTAACCACAATATTAAAAGTTTCACATGTGAGTAATGTTGAAACAAATATATTCCATTTATTTCTGTGTAGGTCTGACAGTCTCTATGAACTACAGATTAAATTTACCTCTTCTGTTTAAATTTTATTCTTCATAATCCACTTAAAGGAAACTGTATTATCATAATGTAGGTAAATTTGACCAATCTGTTGCATTACATAGCTGATTGCATATCTTGACACTTACAGTTTTGTACAGTACATAAAGAGGATGTTTCATGCAGATGAAGCAAATTAAACTGTCTTACTGTCTCACTGCAATTTCTGTCCTCTGGCTTTAAAGCTACAATAATATAGAGAATATTTTTTCTTACACTAATAAGAAAGTTAACTTGATCTCTATTTTTACTCCACTTCAAAAAATTAATTTGGCATTTGGAAGAGTTAGATTCCCACTTCCTTTCAAAAGAAATTTGCAGAGCGTTTTTTTTTCCCAAAGAGTTTTGAAAATTTTCACCATTGCTAATATTTTAGGGAACTTGCAGTAGGGTACCTAAATAGCCCAAAACCAAAAGAGCTTGCTGGGCAACTTGTGAAACACAGCCTGCCATACTTATCTAATGTGGTTTCCAGAATGGATATAACTTCATTTGTGCACCAGATATTATGTTTCCATCTCCTCTCACCGTGCACTCATAAATCAGTTAGGTTATTTTATGTTGGACACGATTTTTATGTAAATCCAGAGTCCACATACTTAGGAAAAAAAATAAAACAATGATTGATGGACTCCTTTCTTATCCACTCAGTATCAGAAGACCTAATCAAAAATGCTGTTTCTGGTTAGGTAAATAATGGCATTAATGTTTGGCCAAGATTGTAAAGTGTTCTGAGATTTACAAACAACAGAGTGTGGGGCATTGTGATTTTTCCTGATTTTCAGAGATCCCCAAAGTACAATGTTCCCATAACAGATTAAGTCAGATGTCTGTACTCCTTCTTACTGGAGTTTGCCCTGGTCTTGAAGAGTTTACTAAACATGGATGTATTCCTGAATTCAACTGAGTTTTGTAACCAAATAGCATGTGATGTGATGTCACCATCTGGTTATTGCTGAGTCATAGAAATGAGCCATTAGCACACCATAAAATATTTTTGTCTGCCTGCTTGTTGAAAAACCTAATTTCACTTCCTATCTCCTTCAAAGGAACAATTCATTCAACTTCAACAAGGCCTTCACCTAGCTTTATGCCAGAAGAACCAAGCCGCTGAAAGAGCCATCATAAATCTAAGCCATACATCTTGATTAAATAGTAAATCACTGCTTGTGTGCTCAGAGTACCTTCAGCCTGATTTTGCATTAAGGTAGATTTTAAGATTTTTATATCCTAAGCTCTAAGTTGTATTTTCAAGCTTTAAATATTTAAATATAATATTTAAGGAAATATTTATGCTGTACTGATAGATTATATTTCCTAAAAGGTTGCAAAAATTCAAGGAGCAAAGAGTAATGGTAACAACCATTTTTGTTGTGGTCTCAAAGTACCAGAAAGAGCTTTGAAATGCTTTTCTGCTCTTCTGTCTTCCTTCCAATAACTGTTACTACTTAATAAGGAACGCCTCTTTTTTTTTTTTTTCCTTAGATGCTTTCAATCTCCACAGCATCTAAACAATTCTCAGCCAGGAATAAATAACTGTTCTGTGCAGGAGGAAATATTATTATTCCATTATCCACAAGCACAGACACATAAAATAAATTGCAAAAGGTATATGGCAGAATCAAGAATAAACTTACATTCATGTTCCAGATATATCAAAAGTTATAGGCATATTTCAGAATCATTTGAAGAAATGCAATGGACAATGCTACGTAAGAGATTGCAAGAGATCTTCTGCATAATCCTTTCCTTAAAAACTATGATCCTGCTCAGTCCCATTCTGTTATCTTAACAACAATTTTACTTTTCCTAGAGAAACTCAAGCCATGGGCATTTTGAGACTTTCAGTAGCCATAATTATTATCAATATTTCACTAGAAACATATGCTGTGGTTTATACATGATTAGGATGAATTAAAATCAGATTTTCTTTCATAAAAGATACTGGAGCTGCAATAAGAAACCTGTCAATTTGAAAAATAGTACAGTCTCTCCAGGAAAAAAGGATAACGGACACAAAAGAAAGAATAAGAACACTACTTTTTTAGCAGGCAGTTTAATAAAATACCTTTGCATATTGGAAAGTTATGTGTTTGGAAAATGGTATCAAATTGACGAATCTAAGATTGTTGGGTAATTTTGAGAGAAGATGAAGCAAATTTTTCTTTTAAATCTCTGCTTCCCAATGCTAACTTACCTTTTGGTACTGTCCATTCAGGACTTATTTAGTTGAGGCCCAGTACCTTGCTGAAATTGTTTTACTGCTTTTTGGAGTTTCCACCCAGGATATGCCCACAGCACAGAGATGCCCTAAGAGAGAAAGACCCAGGTCACATTGCAGCCAGAACTAATAGCTTTACTGTCTCCTAGCAACTACGGTGCAGAAATTTTGTACCCACGGTGGACTCAGCAGTGCCGACTTACACAGAGGCGGAGTGAATGCTCCCAGTTTCTCAACAGCCTGTTCACATGTGTATGAAATTCGGCATTACAATAATATTGACAGCTAATGTTTTGTTAACATTGTTTTCCTGTGGTTGGAAAAAGAAATTATGAAGAATTATGCCTTTAAGAGCCCCTGGCATGGAACAGTTTTAATCGGTTATTACCATGCAGAAACATAATCAGTCCCAGCAAAGGGGCTGGGCAAAGACTGCTTAACTCTGATTATATTCTGTAACCTGCCTTTCTGTTTATTGCTTTCTATAAAGAAATTCTATGGCATTTTGGTCTTGTTTATGAAATACCATTACTGCTAGCTTGTAGTTATTTCTGGGATGTACTCAGTGGGAAGAAGGAGGTATGGATGGTTTGAGGAACTCTGGTTTTAATCAAATTGATTTTCTAACTGAGATATTGTAAAAAAGCGTCCTTTGAATAAAAGTACGAATGGTGCCAGATTTTACTGCAAAAATAATTTCTCTTTTCAGGAAGTTAGATAAATGAATTAATATTATTGCCAAAATAGTTCAATTAAAACTTTTGCATAAAAATCTAGCCAGGAGAGATTTCTGTCATACCATCATCAGGAAAGGAAATGCCTTTTGAAAGTTGTCTGCTTTTACAGGGAGACAGATATATGAAGTAGTAAGTGCTCTAACAATATACTTTGGAAAAGCTTGTTTAAAGCTGCTGCTTCACAGACATTTTCATCAGCCTGTGCTCTTACACAGACTCTAAACAAAGGCAGAGCATCTGTTCCCTAAGAATCAGAAGAAAGTAACTAGATTAAACACATTTACTTCAACTGACAATAAGTGTTCCTTAGAGAGAAGGATACAAGCATTGATTTGCTGAAGTCCTTTGAATACAGATGGTGAAAAATGCTCTGGCTTGTCATGTGCACTGACATCTCCTTGCTGTCTAAAGTTGCTACACAAACATCTGTAAAACATGTATAATGTAATGGAAGATAATTTCCCTACGTGTACATTTGAATGAGTACTGAAACCATTTTAAAACCACAGAAAGTGTAAAACCAAGTCATATCTTCAGCTTGTAAGTCTGGGTGCCACCATATATTAAAGCAAAGAAAAAGCTACTAAATTTGTGGATGAATTGGGACCACTGGTATATATAAAAAATTAAGAGATACTGGAAAAATATGCTAAAATCATATTTTGTTTGCAAATAGAGCTATGCATCTGCAATGCAAATTGAGAATAAAAGTACAGGGATGTGTGGGCATAATTTAGCCCTATAGTACAACCACAATATATTCGTAAAAGCTACAGATTTGTAATATATGAATCTAATATACCATTGTAGTCTACAGTTTCACTGAACCAAGCTTAAATGCCGTTCCTCTAGTTGCATTCCCGAAGGCACCAGGAGGCAAAAAGGAAATGAATGAGTAAAAATGTCAGGAGGAGAACTGAAAAATCTAAATGCATTTCATTTCACAGCACTGTCTGTATCTCTTATGGACAAATTGGCTCTGAGTGTAAGGTCATATACTCAGCTGCTGTAAATTTGTGCAAGTCACTGAAGGCAGAGGAGGATAATTAATTTACTCCACGGAGGATCTGGTTTTCAGTCATTACAATGCCCTAAGCCAAAGTTAAGCTGTGAAGTTTCATGCTCCTTATGGATAGATGAGGTTAGTTTACACTCCAGGAACTTACATTGTTTCAGTCTGTCTGCTGTTCAGAAAAAAACAAGACATCAAGAGCTGAGTTGCTGAAAAGAGCAAACACATAAACTTATCAAAAACCAGGCTCATTTGGGGAAGACGAAACTTAAAACCACAGAAAGGATGCATACATCTTCAGGCCATGTATATTTTTTCTATTTTAAGTCTTATTTTGCACACAAGTATAATTGCACCTGAGAGCTTTCTAAGATCAATAACATTGCACATGACATAATCTTGCCAGATTCCCATTTTCTTTTGGAAATGCAAAAATTAGTCCCTCCCAAGGCTAAAGCACTTCTTTAACCAAGTTGATTTTTTTCCTTTATGAGGCAAGATTTAATATTTTACCTTCTTGAAGCGATTACTCCCAATTTCTAACTACATTCCTGTTATTTTTGCAAAATGCACCAATTTGTTGGTTGATAACTCTTTATAACACCAATCATAGCATTCTTCTTTAAGTGTTATTGCACTTAAAGCATTTCAAATTACAAGCAAAATAAAAACACTGTTCAAAATACTAGCAGGATTAATTTCTATGTTATGCAAACAGGTTTTGAATTTCCTGAAGGAGCATAGAGTGTGTGTGCAGGGGGTACCTAATAAAATAAAGACTAATAAAAATCCTGCATTTGCACGATAGATCTCACACTGTAGTCGAGCAAAATTCTTTCTCTCCCTCCAGTCCTTTAGACCATTCAGTCCAAACGCTGGCCTGAAAGATCCAGCTGTAAATTTCCCAGTGTGGACATGACACAGATATCTCTCATCCCTATAATAATGGTCTTAATTTCCCAAATGGCAGAAAGGGATTGCAAGCATGCTCACAGCTATGACCCAGCAATTCATAGCTATGACCACCAGAGTCTGTTTACAAATGTAATTATTAGATATAGAGGAAGATTGTTCTGTCCTTCCAGGCCGTTTCGTTTGCGCTACAGAAACCATCTGGGGGAGGGGTTGGAGGGGAGAAATCTATAATAGCTCCTTTTCCTGTTTAAAGGAAATCTTCTGGCTGGAAGTGGAGAATTCCTTGCTCAGCAAAGGGAGGTTTAACAGAGTTTATTTGTTGGAAAGAATTTTCGTATGATGGGCAGCACACTGAGGAAGTCACATATTTTGCCTCATATGAGGGAGACTGAGAAGAAATACAGACAGGAAATAGCCCGATAACGTTTAAATCAAGCAATTAAAGGTAGGTAAATTCTCAAGAACAAGGCAGATCAGAAATATAGCTATCAAGTTCTAAACTCTTACCAACACAGAATACAATTAACTATTTTAACAGTCACAGGCTAAAATCTTACCAAAGCCAAGGTTAATATTTTACTCAAACACAAAGGACACTGTCTCTGATAAATCTTTGCTGATGAACTATGAGCAGAAAAGTTTACATCTGCATATGAGCACCACAAATGATTAGAATAATTTTTAAAATGTGCTTTTATTTAGAAAACAAAAGAAAGGAAAAGGAGAAAGAAGTCATCTCTTCTTTCTTTGGAAATGTTTGAACTTTAGTTTTTATTCTTCATTCTCCATAACTTGAGAAAATATTGGTTTGGATACCTAACATTTTGACCATGATTTTAATACTATTTCAATTTTTGATAAAACTTTTCCAGACAAAACAGTTTGCATGGTCACATGTCAGTACTCAGAGGTCATATTTTCACTTACAATCACGCTTACCGTAAAAAGATTTTTATTTTTTTTTTTAGCAATCCTCTGAAATTCAAGTTTCTGATGGAAGATGTTTCACTTATTCATAGAAGATTCAAGTGCCTTCACTGGAACTGAAAGAAAAGAATTTAATTGTAAGAGTAAAACAGAAAGCCTGCTGTAGAATCATAAGTGAATTTAAAGAAATATGTTTAAATTATAATGCAATATTTTGTATTCTGATTTTGCAATTTGCATTGTATTTTACAATTATTATTTCTTTTCAAAGGTGACAAGAATTAAAAAAAAGAAAGTGTGTTGATTGGGGCTCACTTCCCAACAAAAATTTCTTTCTAAAGAGATTCTCTTTGGTATGTAATTTTTTTTACTAAAATGATTATCCTTAACGGACAATTCTGCTAGGAACACGACAGAATTATGGGGGGAAAAACCAGTCTGCTCTTTTTGTGCTTGTCATCCAGAGTGTCAGAGCTTCCTCTTCTGGGAAGCAAAAAGACTTGGTTGGGTTCATATTATCCAGGTAATGAATTCTTCTGGCTGAGTAAATTAGACAAAAAAAGACTGTCTGATAGTGCCACAGATGTGCAAGGAGAAAGAAATGCCTCCTATAAACGACTCATGGAGCAACCATATGTTCCTGCCCTCCAGTCATGTCTCATGTTAAGTCTCACATTGAAAAAGAAGCCTTGGTATATGCACTTTGTTCAGCATACAGTCGGCTCTGTCGCAGAGATAGCAGTGACTTCTTTCTAAATCTTGTTGGCTAGAAGTCAGAAATGTCAGAATCTATTACTGGAGCTGCTCAGATAGTCGTAACCTCTCCCAGATTCAGTGTAAAACATATGAAATGCCAACAATTGAATTAATGTGAGCATTTACTTCCACTTGGGGCAGGGAGAGGTGTAGAAACAGGCATCCTTTGATTTCAAAATCACCGAACAATTTAAGTTTTTTAAAGAATGGGATATAGAAAACAAAGTTCATTACAGAAAAATATTCTTTATATCAATTTCCATAAATTTGGGCAGCTCTGCACACAAAGTGCTTGAAGGTAAAGTAATGTATAAAAAGCATTATCAGATTTCCAGACTACTGAGAAATCCTGAAAATCTGCCCAATTGTTTTCTTCATTTGGCTCCCAGTGCCTTGACCATCAGTAATCATTCAATTCATACAAACAGTGCTTTTGATAGTCCTAATATATGAACCACTGGAGGCTGACTGGAACAAAAACTATTGACAACTGAGCAGCAGTAACTGTTTTGTCATCCTGTGAACATTTCCCATTCCACCTAAAGTTAAATTCAAAAACTTTAACTGTGCTGAAAGGAGAAGACATCTATCAATGTCCGATAAACTGAAAAGAGGTCCAAAAGATTTCTTTGCATCCTTGTGACTGTCTCAATCTCTTACAGTTTTTGCTAGAGATCATCCTCTTACTTACTTAGCTTACATTTTGATTGAGTGACAAAAGGTCTGCCTGAAGAACCATGTCTGAATTAAAGAGTACCTTGGTAGAGAAAATGGCAGGTGAACGTCCTGTGTCTTAAGGGTGTTCCCTGGCCAGTTCAGTCACCTACTTTTCAGTGGTAAGGCAACTGAGTTTGGCTCCTCTCATTTTTAGGGGTGCACCTGACTGCATTGTAAGTACAAAGTACTCCCTCTGAAGAGTCAACCATTTCTCAGCACAAATAGCGTACCTAATGTTCCCATCCTCAGTGGAGGACCATTAAAGGTGACACAGTACAAGCTATGATTTCAGGCTTTCTCAGTGATCGGGGGAAAATTTCCACAAAGACCAAATCTGATGCCTCTGAATGTCTTTTTTTTTGTCCCCTTCAGCATCAGTAAAAAAGCAGGAACTAAACCTCTAGGAATGTATTCTGCAATATAGTCAAACTTTCATGTAGTCACTCATTGTGGGGAACAGTGCTTAGTGCACTAGTACTGGCTGTGGGATAGGGGTCTAGGACACATACCCTTGAGAATAGCAGGAGGTGGAGGGGTAAAACTTACCTCGTCCAATCTCATTTTTTTCACTATTTTATCCTTCTCCTGGGGGCACTCTTAGATGTTCTAGAATTAACTTTTAGATTGCTAATGATGATATTTTTGTCTCAATAAAATCTTCATGGAAATTAGTGTGAGACATACATATATATTTGATATTATTAATTTTTATATTATTAATTATATTGTTAATAGTCAGAAAAATCCCAACCCATTCTAATTACCATGCAGTGTAATGTCCCCGTCTCCTCTTTCAAATCATTTTAACTGTTGTATAGAAACAATAAAAATCACATTGAAATAGTCCTCTGGGAAAGGAAAGTTAAGTTAAACTAAGAAGCAGCTATTAGAGATGATTGACAGAATCAACTTATCTCAGAAATTTTTACAAGGTGCCCCTTTAAATGCTCTCTATACATCCTAGCAAAAAGATTTTATATAAGATCCCAAAGATGTAAACCAAATTATTTCTTTTTACAGTGCTCAGTCATTTCTGTGGCCTATATCTACACATTCAGGTGCACAACAAGGAAAATTGTGTCTCAATGACAAGAGTTTGACCCAAAACTGCATAAAAATACAATTCTGCCCACTGAGAATCAGCTGTCACATTATCATAGACATTGCGGTAACTTTGTGAAGCTATGTTACATATAGGAACATAAATATGTTCCTTTGCAAAGTCAAATAATGGAAAGTAGGTCCAATAAATAGACGTATTTTCCGTAACACCCCAGTCAAAATCCATGTCTCATGTTTCACTGAAGAAAAATTGCCATTCTCTAACTTATTCTCACTGGTTTATTTTTCAATAAAACATGTGTTTCAACAATTCTTTTCTTTTTTTTCTTTTTCTTGATCTTTTCAGCTTGAGACTTATAGTTACCTATGACTCCTCCTTGAGATGTTTTTCCTCTGATTTTTCTCAAGTGCTAACTAAATTCCTGCCTCCTACAACATCAGCAGGAAACCCCGCTACCTCATGCCAACAGTTTTTATCTATACAGTAGTCGCCATAACAGATCTCCACAATGGCAGCTTTTCAAAGCCAGACAGAGTTTAAACTAAGCCAACCCCTGGCTTTTCCCTGAAGAAAATTTAAAAATTAAAGTAGAAGAGACAAAATAAAACAATCTAACTCTTCTGAGAAACATCAGTAATAATACAGCATCTATGACCAGATTCAACCATCAAAATGGTAATGCAGGCACAGTTACATCTGTAATATCAGTAAACAATTAAAAAATTAATTAAGACACATCAGTGCTGTTAAACCACAAGTGAGTGGATTGCATCAACTCTGTGCATTTTTCTGATGGAAGTTGTGAGATGTATCTTTATTATTATTATTATTATTATTATTATTATTATTATCTTTGCTTCATGTCATGCTTTTTCAAATGGGTATTTTATGGCAGTTAGGCATCATTTTAAATACAAGAAAATCAAGTTAAAGTCACAAGCATTCACGTACATCAAGTCTCTTAACCATGAAGGTTAAAGGACTTCCTTGCATTGGTGAAATCTGATTCTTTTGCACAGCCTACATAACAAATTGCTGAAATGGCAACAACCCAATAGTATATGTTATATCCTGTGGCAGTTGATTCTCAAAGCGAGACTGTAAAATGAAAATATTTCTCAAGATGGTGTAGGAACTATAAAAGGTTTGAAGAACCATTTGGTATTGCAAAGTCATCCAGATTTAGAGAACCAATAAATGTAGCTTCCCATGAGACCTATAAGTAAGATTTAGCGACCAGTGCAGAGCAAGTTTACACTGGTATAACAGCAATTCCACAGCCTGTGTGTAAGTTGATATTTTTATAAAAATAAAAATGGGTAGTAATTCAAATATAATCTCACTAAGTTCATCAGCCCTTTTTCTGGTCTTTTCTCACGTTTAATCTGTAAATTTTACCATGAATCTACTTGTTCCAGGTTTTGTAGGTAACAGATTACGGAAGCAAATATTTGAACAGACTTTGGGTGATAAACTGACAGTCTTAAGAGATATATGCCTATTTGTGTCAAGTAAAATATGCTTTTACGTTGGTCTGAAGGACAATTCTACATCTACCCACTTTCTACTGGCTGTAAATCCTGAGATTCACTGATTACATACAGTAAATGTAAACAAGCTGATGATCCAAAAGCAATTACGAGGAAAGATACAGAGACTTAAATCAATGTTGTCTGATTTGACAAGTCAGTGATATTACCCTTATTCATCAGACAAGCATTATTGGTAGTTCTCATCTTATTCTAAGGAGTAAAGGAAGTTCATATTTCTCTTTGTACCCTATGCTTTATATACAATTTTGGTTAATTACTTAATGCCTTTTTCTGAAATCAAACTATTAAGGACCTCTTTGCATGCTCACATTGGTTTACAGCTAGGAAGCAGAAACTATCACCTTCAACTGAAATGTTAATGTATTTTCCAGCCTATCATTCATGTTGTAGAAGGCAATAAATCCAGTAATAATAATATATAACATCTATGTCACTGTATGATCTGAACCTGTATCCTGTCAAGTGACTGAAAGAGATCCTGGAAGGTTATGTTTTGACCCTTCAATTAATTGGAGCGTGTCTTTGAATATTTTCAAGTGCTGACAGGAGACCTAAGTTAAGAAAGTACCGTGAATGACAGTTGTTGGTCTTTACCCATTACTTTCACAAGTGTTACACCAATTGCTTGAGGATCGTTCAGGTATTGCTAAATGAAAGCTATGCCCCAGGGCCCTGTTTGATGTCAGTGCTTTGATCAGAAGGCAGAACAGAAAACAGAGCATTTCTCTGAACAAATGTGTTTTCGAATAGTCCTTTAAGTATAAGATGCCTATAACTTTGTACTGGGTCTTTGCATGTATACTGTTCCCCTCAATTTTACAGGTGGGGCCATTAAGAAGAGTTCTCTTTGTCCTTCAGCTGGTTCAGTTCGATTTTTTTAATGGCCAAGGAAACAATTTAGATATTCCAGTGACACAGTATACACCATTTTTAAGCAATATCTCACATTATTATTTCTACCTCAAATAGTTTCAAAAGGAAAAACAGATTTAGAACAAGTTCTTAATAAGGATATGATGCATTTTAGTCTTAACTACTCTAACCTCCCAGTACAGTAGTTAACTTGTATATCAATTAAATCATTTATTGGTACTGTTGGGGTATTAAATTTGTAACGGGCAATGTATACAAAGACACATATTCACTGAATCTTCTATTCCTGTGCTATCGTTAATTTTGTCTTGAAAATGGCCAGAACATCAGCATCTACATAAATAAATATCAAAGCTAAGATGTAGTTTTTATCTACTTAAAACTATACTGTAATTGCTGAGTTGCTCAGGCAACCCTCAGAGAAGATGTAATTTTCAAGATCCTCTGCCTATATTATGCAATAGCAAGTTATTATACGTACATATTTAAAAAGGAACTGGTTCTGAGTTTTTCAAAGTATATTTCAAATCACTTCTTTGGACTCTGATTTTCTAAGTCTAACACTTTAAAAATAGCTAGTATTTCCTGGAAACTTGTGAAATTTTTTTACATTTACCTGTAATATTAGTAGTATTAGGTGGGATCAAGAAGAAAGCATTCTAAATTTGTACACCTCCATATAATACCTTGCTCATGTGCTGTAAAATATATATATATTTGTTAGGGAACATATGTATATATCTGCTACCTTTACTTACAGTACAAAAATAATGACAGAAATTGGATACAGTGGAAATTATTAAAGAAAGAACATTCTTCAACAACCTGTGTGTCATATTTTAGGCATGCTAAAGATCCACCTGGGAAGTCACAGATGCCAGGAGCTTGATGTGTCTGGGCTCCAATACATTGGAGATGCAAAATAAAACATTAGCAGAGGAGACAATGTGCATTTGTTTTTCTTCCTTCTCTGCTTTGTCTCTACCATACAACCATGGGAATAGTCATGATTCAGCTGATCCTGACCAAAACTTTGTCTTTTCACACAGTTTTGACATTCACAGACTTAAGAATTTAGTTCCACCAAATTTCCACCATTAAAGTCTTCAGGCTTTTTTTCCTCTTGAATGTCTCTACTTATCAAATGTCTGCCATATGGATTCTAATGTTTTAATAATATTTTTATCATTATTTTTGTGAAGCTTAAATGCATAGATACTTCCCAGGAGAAAGAGGGATAACACTAATGCAAAGGCCTTATGTGCATCCATGCCCCTGTGTGGCAATGACATATCTGAAAATATAGGAAACCTGAAAGAAGAGACTTCATGCAGATGACACAGAAACAAAGAAAAATAGAATTGCCACTTCTGTAGATTGCTATAACATATATGTGTGTTGTGGTTTTGCCCCAGCCGGCAGCTGAGCACCACACAGCCGCTCACTCACAGCCCTCCAGTTGGATGGAGGAGCCAACTGGAAGAGAGAAAGTGAGAAAACTCGCGGGTTCAGATAAAGACACGTGCAAGCAAAGCAGCCTCCTCGCTGGTGGGGTGCTGTGAGAGGCAGAAAAGCCCTTGGCTCTGTGTAAGCACTGCTCTGCAGTAACAAAAAACATCCCTGGGTTAACAGCACTGTTTTCAGCACAAATCAAAAGCATAACCCCATACCGCCTACTCTGAAGAAAATTAACTCTAGCCCAGCCAAAATCAGCACAATGTGGAATTGTTAACCCATGTTAAACTCCACATTAGTTCATGAGAACTCATTTAATCGATTTAATCCATTTTCTGTAATATAGGACTGTACACAGGGCTTTAACACTTTTTCGGATTTTAGAGTCTTAATGATAAACAATCTCAAAATTTATTTTAGATAAAAAATCAAATTTTTAGTCTTTGATGTTCTTGATATTTTCAGTGATTTTATTGTACATTAAGTAGAATTTTATCAGTAGCTGAAAATAGGTTAGGATAGAAGCAGTTGTGTATTCTTAACTACAGTGGAATAATATAGGAGGAAATGTCATGAGCATCAAACTAATTTCTGTACAAACTTAAAGATCCTGGCAGACTGAGAAATCGTTGCCATTAACATGGTCAGAGCATCTGCATACAAATCCAAATCTAGTCTAATGTCAGTAGGTGTAAGTTCTTACTCATAGAAAATTCATTACATTGCCTCCTGAATTTTAATGGGAAGTAATTGAAATAGTTTATCATTTACAATGTTGTATTCACTAGCTTTTCCTTTGTGCATAAATTTTCTTCTGTAGTTATGAAACAAATAAAATCCATGCGTATATATGGTAACTTTAAAAAGGACGGCTATGCTGACAACACATATTGAGAACTAATTTGGAGTTCTCTGCAATCAGGAGAGAAGAGAACACAGTGCCTCTATGAAGGCCCAGAGGAATTGTCAAATACCAGTCTATTTTAGGCACTCAGATGCTAACTTAATGGCACAATATTATAATCAAGATAGTTAACTTTCTCTTCTACAGAACTATACATACAAAACAATAATATGTCTACAACTTAACTGTTGCCATGGACCTAAAGAGTCAGGAACATAATTTTATTTTGAAATAACGGTACATGCTAAACTTCATTCAATCCATCCACTCACTCTATGGCTGTCTACACTAAATGCCACTAGCATGGCTGTGGGGAATTCTTCTGATGCCCCTTGAAAACCTGGTGATGCTCAAGTCATTTGCTTGTGAGCACAAAAGAGGTTTAGAAAAGAGTCAGGGTGAAAATTTCTGGAATGGTGACCCTGCAAGCTGCTCAAACTTGTGCTCTTTGACTGTTCCATCAGAAAAAACAAATAAATCCAACTCGAATTTACACGGTGAGGCTGGTGATATTGCCCTTAACACTTCCAGGATTTTCTACTGCTAAAAGCATAACTAAAGTATGTTGCAAATACCTTCATGTAGCGCGTAAGTTTTTTCAGAGAGGGGTAGTAAGAATGATGAGAGGAAAAGACAATAATACTAACATAAGGCAACAGTGCAATTTTTTTAGCACAATAATTAACAGGGGGGAGGGTTGTGTGTGTGGAAAAAAGGTGTAACAAAATCTGGCATCTGGAACTAGACACTACCAACATTCAGATTAGCAATATGACAAAAGAAATGTGGGAGTGTAATTTACCAGTAAAACAGTTGGTTTATCAAAGGTAAATCTATTTTCCCCTCAAAATTTTACAATCAAGATCAGAATAATATTTATGCAAGAAGTATTTCTATCAAAGTGGCAGTGGATGGATTCTGTTTCAACAGCACTGTTGGATTCAAAACAAGAATTTAATTCAAAAAAGCAGAAGAGCCTGCATTGTGTAGGTGAGATAATTTGATCTCAAGAACACTTTCATTCTTAATATCTATTGACCTCAGCAGCCAGAGGCTATTCCATGAGCTCCTGTTTCCTTTCCCCTGTGCACGGGATGCCAGTCGGTCTGCAGTAGTGGACCACAGCCAAGGTGTGCTTGTGCATATAACCCCGCAAATACCTTGGTAGCTCTCCCAAAATTGGCTCTGAACTGATTCTAAGCTCTGGGATGAGCCAAAAGATGTTTGGTTTGTTTTGTGTTTCTTTCCCGAAATAATGTTTTTTAGAATTTTGCATGTAACCCAGCACTGGAAGTGCTATATTCAGTAGCAGCAACAGTAATACTGCACCCCACGTGTGGTTTTTCACTGCATGAATATATTTAGTGGGTACTTAGGGAAAGTTACTGTTGACTCTATGAAACAATGCAAGTCTGCCACCAGAGCAAACAAATACGTTTCTGTGTTTACACTTCTACAATAAATATTACTTTGCTGCTTTTCCATTCTTCATCTCACGTTTGTTTCTGTGCTTTTGTGTATGTATTAATAGTTGCATGTTGGAGGTTTTGAATAGATTGTGGATGAGGCTAAAGTAGACAGATGCAAAGCACAGTTAGAGTTGGAAACTTAAAGTGGAAGTCAAAATCCAACAGCTTCTATCTTATTTGGAGGAGCAGCATAAAATTGTCAAACCTCAGCAATGCGTAACATCTGCATTTTGTTTAAAGCTGAAGGACATTAAAAAATCTAAACACATTTTGCCTTAGTTTTCTATTTTCTTACGTAAAATTCAGAAACCTGCACACTCTTCTAATATGTTTTAAAAAAAACATTAACGAAACATGAAAGATGCAATATATCAGATCAATTCAACTTCCCAGCAGTTGAATAATCTGAAAGCAATTCCAAATAATACTATGGTTGAAAAACTATTTATTATGATGAAGAGCTACTTTAGCATCATCAAATGTAGTTTCAAACTTCTATGTAGTATTTATAAAACTGAAACAACATTTCAAGATATAACTTCATTAAAACATAGAAATGTCTGTAAATAAGTTCCCATGAACTAGTCATTATTAGACTGATGGGAAACAACATGGGAAAGTATCCTTTGGAAGATATAAGTATTTATCTACTGCCTTAATTTAGTCCTAGCATTTTTCTGTTGGGCCAAGCTGTAGGTTACTCATCTCTTTGGTTATACATTGCTATCCTCAAAAAGTACCAGGAAAATAGAAAAAACCTCAAGAAATTACAAAGGAAATGAGGCTTACACAAAGGCTGGAGGATAAATCCTGTGATGAGAGACTGAGGGAGTTGAATTTATATAATTTAGAATGTGAATACTAAGGGTATATTACGTGTTTTCAACAGTCTGCAAACGCCCTCACAGTGACAGTGTACGTGATAAAAGTCTCAGTCACAGTCTCAAGAAATGACAGATGAAGAGCAATATCTTGAAGCTAAGAAAATTTAGACAGATGTAGGGAAAAGTTATTAACAGTGTAAGCAATTGAATGATGGTGTAGTCTATAGTAGAAAGGCGGATTGTGACACTTTTACTACACACATTTTAGAATGGCTCAGATTAGAAATTATAGGAACAATGAATTAAATAATCTTTGAAAATATAGATGCTAAGCTAAATTAAATCCCTTCCTCTTGGCCCTGAAGTGTTATTGCTTTGAAGTTAAAATACATATTCCCTAAAATACCTCTTAAGTATAAGGAAGGTAACATCCAATAATATAAAGTTAAATTCAAGATCTTAATGTTTAATACATTAAATAATTGTATCTTCCTCCTCCTTAGTTAAGATGCAAAATCATGATTCAAGAGCAGTACATAAATAAGAAATGGCACAGATAAGAGTATCTGAGATTTTTCAGCAGTTCATAAAAGAAAGAAAAAAGTACTTTAATTAAAGACTGACATCAGCTGTTAGAGGAGAAAAAATTTGCTACCAAAGGTAAATTACTTTTACTCCACAGAAAAGATAAAAGTTGACAAGCTGGTAAATCCAATCATAAAACACAATTATATTAGGATTTATCTTGTACTTTTTGACTGGAACTACAAAAGTATAACCCCATTAAAATGACTACAGATTGAATGGACCTCAAGACCGAATCATCGATCCCCTGAGATGTTGATGTATCCTTCATATCGGCTCTAAGATCCTCTGGCTCATGCTGAACAGAGCTTACATTTACATTTCCTTTACTACTGCTCTGTACCTAAAAGCTTTTGTACTCCAGAGCCATCATTTTATATCAGTTGAAAGTATTTCATTTTTCATAAAAAGACAGAAGGATATTCAACTACCTTATTGACCTTAAAAATACTTTTCAAAGGTTTGGTGGGTGATTCAGGTACCTAAGATTTAGAGATCAATAACTTAGCAGAGAAAATAGATCAGAAGGTTAAAATAATATTATTAATAGTTCTTTCATTTAGTCAGTCAAAAACCTTTTGGTATGTTTACTATTCATAACAATTATCACACACCCTCCATAATTTACAGACTTACTTTTCATATCAGGCATTGCTGATGACATCTAATCATATTTTACTGTAGGGCACAGTTCAGGAATACAGCAAGTTAGAGGTTTCCCTATTCTGACTAACAGTCAAGCGAATGCTCACATGCAGACCTGACCAGGGATACTTTCTCAGACCAGGGTGATTACTTCAATGATTTTCTTTAATACGAGATAATACCACTGACCAAATAAGCCATCTTAAAAAAATTTAAAAAAAAAAAAATATATATATATATATATGAAAAGCAACCACAATATGTCCAGCATTTCTGGATTAAGATAACAATATACATATTTCCAGTTACAGAATGGATATCTTTTGATTGTATCTTTTTTTACAAAGACATAGGGAAAAAAATAGTGCCTACTGGTGAATTTCAGATATCGATACCGTACATTTAGGGGTCAAAAAGAAAAAACCCTCCATCTCTTGTCATAATACTAATTCCACAGAAAATCAGTCCTAATACATGCAGATGAGATCTGCCTGTCTAGCAGAAAGTTGCAGTATTTCCCCACCTCTGAAGATGGTTGTGAAGGAGGCAGGACTAGTTACTGGGTCTTGTGACCCATTCCTTCTGTAAATAAAAATGTGGTCTTATTCTTTGAGGGCTGTTAATACTAATTTTTTTTCCTGAATATTAGAAAGAAAAACAAATTAATGATCCTTCAGACATTGCCATTATTGCAAACTGAAATTTCATGGAAGCTATTTCCTCCTACAGACCACTGTGTATGTTTTTACTGTATATTTATAAGATTTGAAAGTCTGTTGGTTTTCAGTTCACAAAAAGATTAACCACTTACATGCCCTATTTTATTTACAAATCAGGTATCCTCTAGTCAGTTATATTTTTAAAGTGTTACCAAAGCAGTGCCTCAGTAAAATGAGGGGGTTTATGCAACGAATTTTGTCTACATATGCTATTCTACATCTAGGCATCTATTTGAAACCATAAATCTGTTTTCCTATGCTCTAACATCCACATTATGAGAGAATACATCAATTTTCACAATATTAATGTAAGCAGTGGAAAATAAATATTCATTAAGCTCTCCAGTAATGACCAAAAATAATAATATTCTGCTAAAAGCTTGACATCTACCCTGCAAAAAGAATTTTATTAACATATGAAAATGACCTCTAGCTTTAAATGGGCTTCATCCAACTTAATATTAAAATGTGTGACCTAACCTTCTTCTGCATTATACCTAATTAAAACTGCTGTATTATTAATATGTTTCAGATATCAAGCAGAAGTCTTATGTGGCCTACTTATGAAGAAGCTTCTTAATAAAAATGTTACTTTTACATTTTAAAGGTCTGTATCACCTATTACTCAAAATAACATAAGGTATTTGAATGTATTTCCAATAATATTTAGAGTTGCATAAAATGTCTTTTATATGTCATTGAATTTGGTAAAAAAAACCAACCCAAACAATTGGAAAAAAGGCACTACTTCACAATTACAACCAATACATCACTATCAGCAACAAGTAAGTGAATATAAGTAGATAAATTTATTGTGTCTTTAGCTAGTCATCGCTATGTCAAATACTCAAAAACTTGTATCTTTACTTGTCAAGTAAAATTTTCTACAGATCTTGGACTATTTTGTTTATCCATTTTTTCATTTTTCCTCATTTAAAATGCATCTCCTCCTTCCAACACCATTTCCATGCTAGATGAGTCCAGACTCACTCTGAAGACAGGCAAAACGCAAATTTTCCACCATACAGAAATGATCTCAACTGCTTTCCTCTAATCTAATGCTGCTACTTTTTCTCAGCTACCTGTGGAATGTGGTCGAACACCAACCCATATTCAATGTTTGCTGATCATTTAGGTTATGAAAGGAAATATAAGTGATGGATATGTGACAAAGAAGAAAGTTTTTTCTCTTGCAATCATTGATCACCTCCTTTTAACAAGGCAGTAGATAACAACTTCATAATGCTTGTAGTACAGAATGGTTAGCAATAGACTTACAAGTAAGCTAGAAGGGTCCAAAGACCTGAGTCCTAATCACAACTCTGAAGCCATTGCAGTAAATCTCTTTGGACAAGACACTGTCTGTGCCTCAACAAGCCTAACTATGAGTGTGCAGATAACCATACTTAGTCTCATATTTCTAAATGATACTAAGCAGATTCATCCTTCAAAGCGGCATTAGAGTAGTCATGAAGTGATTTCCTACTGCAAGAAAAGGTGTCATAACTTTCTTACCTATCCATATGAAGAAGAAAAGCATTATAAATGCTTATCAAATCAAAGAAGGCNACACTGTCTGTGCCTCAACAAGCCTAACTATGAGTGTGCAGATAACCATACTTAGTCTCATATTTCTAAATGATACTAAGCAGATTCATCCTTCAAAGCGGCATTAGAGTAGTCATGAAGTGATTTCCTACTGCAAGAAAAGGTGTCATAACTTTCTTACCTATCCATATGAAGAAGAAAAGCATTATAAATGCTTATCAAATCAAAGAAGGCATTTCAGAGGTTAAAAGGTATTTCACTATTCAAGAAAAAAAACAACCAACAATACAAATGTTTCTTAGAGGAAAATATGACTTCAAAACGAGTTATTTATGACAAATGAGTATTGGTTTGCTTATGGTAAAATTAGCTGTGACTACTTAAGACTGTTATACACCTTTATTTTATTTACTTATATTTATATAGAGAATGCATAAAAAACCCAACCATGTCATTTTACAAGATATAAACCACCAATAATACATTTTCTTTACCGGAGCAGGTGATCACATTCAGATTTGGGGAGTCTAAGATTTATGAAGACATACCAACTTCATTTCTTTCACTCTTCCAAAGTATATTTTCTCACATTCTTTGTCAAACCTCTTTTACTTGCTTTCAAATGAAAACAAGTCAATACACAACCTTGACCATGTATAGAGCAACCTATTAGACTTTGGCAAAGTGCCTTGTCATTGTCAAGAAACTGTCATGGCAAGTGGTCCAAAAAAGGTATAGCAGCACAAACTAATCTAGCACAAATAAATGTTTTTAATAGCTATCATGGTTGAAATTGATAAATACACATGCATTCATGTCTATAATGAAACTACAAATACATCTTTGCCTTTTATGAACAGAGGAAATGAGATTGCACTTATATTTCCATAGCTGAACAGGTTATGCTTTATCATAAGGCTAATTCAATAATCACAACCAAAGCACTTGAACTAACCCAAGTAAAAAAATACAGCACTAAAAGGTTGTCTAAAATTAAGATTCAAAACAATGGATATTGAAAAACATACTATAAATTTTAACAGAAATCAACTTCTCAATGTGTGACAAGGCAGTTCCAGCTCACAAAGAAACCCTGCAGTGTTGTACAGCCTCTCCCAAACTTCAGGAGCTGGTGAGGCTGAAGGTGGGAAGTCCAGTTCACACAATGATTTCAGTGAGAGTTTTGGATCTATACTTCTTCAGTAAGGTGCTACCCTAGCTACAGAGATGAGCAGATTCTTGAAATAAGATAGAGTGAAGAAATACGCAACAGCTGACTTAAATACGCTCTGGTCTTTCCTGTGCTGCTATAGAGCTACAGAGTAGATAGTAGAAGCCATGCTAAAATACCCAAAAGAATTGTTTTTCCAGTTACCACATCGTGTTCACCTCTAGCAAATGATGTGAAGTGAAGAGGGATGGAAGTATCCAACTGCTTGTGCATCTACACAGTGGTGCCTTGAAACAATCATTTTGTGATCTGGAAAATAATATTTGCTTACTTTCTCCTCATCATACATTACTATAAGTGTTAATACCATGCATGAGTCTACTCAGACCTCTGATAATGGCTCCATAGCTTTGCAATTACATTGATTTTACAGCTACAACAGAAAAGTTAATAATACTTCAAGATTTTTCTTACCCAACACTGGAGTTTGCAAAATTGACTCAGTATTACTGAGTATTCAAATAAGTAATGGAACACAAGTGTCACACACTCTGGCAAACTTCCAGTTGCTTCCCAGAACAAATCAAATATCACTGCCACTTCTGCAAACTGGTTACGTAACTGTTTAAGAGCACACATGGCCTGTGCTTACAACACATTTGATTTTTACATTTCAGATGAAATCCCACAGATATTATGGAAATCTAAAGTCTATATCAAATTCCTCAGCACATATGGAAACACCAGTCTGAGGTTAGCCGGTAAGCTCGGCAGTTCGAGAAACAGCAGCCTTTGTCATCACATATCAGACATGTAGTTTAAGCACCCAACTGAAGTGCTCCTGAAGATGATGCAGTACAGGTCTTACACAGTACACATCTCTTATAGAGTAATGAGGTTGAGAAGCTGCTTGCAGTGGCATAGGTGCTTTGTCTAACATAGATGACCCTTGTAGTTCTACAAGGGATATTCAATGTGTTCATCAAGAAGATTTGACAAAGTTACATTATCCATCTTGTCTTAAAGTCAACACACTTTTCATCAAAAGACACAGAACAGGAACTGAAATTTCCTTGACACAAGAGTTCTAATTAAAAATTTAATTATTTATATTATTATTTAAATTATTATTATTTAAATTATTTTAATTATTTATATTATTATTTGACATATTTAATTTAATAAAAATTAAATTATTTAATTAAATTAAAATAAAGTTCTATGGAAATCTCATTATATAGAAAGTAATAAGAACTAGAAAATTAGTTCTAATTGTGATTTCTTTTGGTTACTATATCAAATTTGTGGTTTTAGACAAGTCTAAACCAAAGTCAACACATTCCTGCTCAGAGGGATTTCAGAGTTTCTAGATAGATCAGAAGTGAAATGAGTTTGAAAGACATACTAAGAAAGACTAAGCCATCTCAGTAAACTGATTCAGGATAAAAANGAATGTGGTCGAACACCAACCCATATTCAATGTTTGCTGATCATTTAGGTTATGAAAGGAAATATAAGTGATGGATATGTGACAAAGAAGAAAGTTTTTTCTCTTGCAATCATTGATCACCTCCTTTTAACAAGGCAGTAGATAACAACTTCATAATGCTTGTAGTACAGAATGGTTAGCAATAGACTTACAAGTAAGCTAGAAGGGTCCAAAGACCTGAGTCCTAATCACAACTCTGAAGCCATTGCAGTAAATCTCTTTGGACAAGACACTGTCTGTGCCTCAACAAGCCTAACTATGAGTGTGCAGATAACCATACTTAGTCTCATATTTCTAAATGATACTAAGCAGATTCATCCTTCAAAGCGGCATTAGAGTAGTCATGAAGTGATTTCCTACTGCAAGAAAAGGTGTCATAACTTTCTTACCTATCCATATGAAGAAGAAAAGCATTATAAATGCTTATCAAATCAAAGAAGGCATTTCAGAGGTTAAAAGGTATTTCACTATTCAAGAAAAAAAACAACCAACAATACAAATGTTTCTTAGAGGAAAATATGACTTCAAAACGAGTTATTTATGACAAATGAGTATTGGTTTGCTTATAGTAAAATTAGCTGTGACTACTTAAGACTGTTATACACCTTTATTTTATTTACTTATATTTATATAGAGAATGCATAAAAAACCCAACCATGTCATTTTACAAGATATAAACCACCAATAATACATTTTCTTTACCGGAGCAGGTGATCACATTCAGATTTGGGGAGTCTAAGATTTATGAAGACATACCAACTTCATTTCTTTCACTCTTCCAAAGTATATTTTCTCACATTCTTTGTCAAACCTCTTTTACTTGCTTTCAAATGAAAACAAGTCAATACACAACCTTGACCATGTATAGAGCAACCTATTAGACTTTGGCAAAGTGCCTTGTCATTGTCAAGAAACTGTCATGGCAAGTGGTCCAAAAAAGGTATAGCAGCACAAACTAATCTAGCACAAATAAATGTTTTTAATAGCTATCATGGTTGAAATTGATAAATACACATGCATTCATGTCTATAATGAAACTACAAATACATCTTTGCCTTTTATGAACAGAGGAAATGAGATTGCACTTATATTTCCATAGCTGAACAGGTTATGCTTTATCATAAGGCTAATTCAATAATCACAACCAAAGCACTTGAACTAACCCAAGTAAAAAAATACAGCACTAAAAGGTTGTCTAAAATTAAGATTCAAAACAATGGATATTGAAAAACATACTATAAATTTTAACAGAAATCAACTTCTCAATGTGTGACAAGGCAGTTCCAGCTCACAAAGAAACCCTGCAGTGTTGTACAGCCTCTCCCAAACTTCAGGAGCTGGTGAGGCTGAAGGTGGGAAGTCCAGTTCACACAATGATTTCAGTGAGAGTTTTGGATCTATACTTCTTCAGTAAGGTGCTACCCTAGCTACAGAGATGAGCAGATTCTTGAAATAAGATAGAGTGAAGAAATACGCAACAGCTGACTTAAATACGCTCTGGTCTTTCCTGTGCTGCTATAGAGCTACAGAGTAGATAGTAGAAGCCATGCTAAAATACCCAAAAGAATTGTTTTTCCAGTTACCACATCGTGTTCACCTCTAGCAAATGATGTGAAGTGAAGAGGGATGGAAGTATCCAACTGCTTGTGCATCTACACAGTGGTGCCTTGAAACAATCATTTTGTGATCTGAAAAATAATATTTGCTTACTTTTTCCTCATCATACATTACTATAAGTGTTAATACCATGCATGAGTCTACTCAGACCTCTGATAATGGCTCCATAGCTTTGCAATTACATTGATTTTACAGCTACAACAGAAAAGTTAATAATACTTCAAGATTTTTCTTACCCAACACTGGAGTTTGCAAAATTGACTCAGTATTACTGAGTATTCAAATAAGTAATGGAACACAAGTGTCACACACTCTGGCAAACTTCCAGTTGCTTCCCAGAACAAATCAAATATCACTGCCACTTCTGCAAACTGGTTACGTAACTGTTTAAGAGCACACATGGCCTGTGCTTACAACACATTTGATTTTTACATTTCAGATGAAATCCCACAGATATTATGGAAATCTAAAGTCTATATCAAATTCCTCAGCACATATGGAAACACCAGTCTGAGGTTAGCCGGTAAGCTCGGCAGTTCGAGAAACAGCAGCCTTTGTCATCACATATCAGACATGTAGTTTAAGCACCCAACTGAAGTGCTCCTGAAGATGATGCAGTACAGGTCTTACACAGTACACATCTCTTATAGAGTAATGAGGTTGAGAAGCTGCTTGCAGTGGCATAGGTGCTTTGTCTAACATAGATGACCCTTGTAGTTCTACAAGGGATATTCAATGTGTTCATCAAGAAGATTTGACAAAGTTACATTATCCATCTTGTCTTAAAGTCAACACACTTTTCATCAAAAGACACAGAACAGGAACTGAAATTTCCTTGACACAAGAGTTCTAATTAAAAATTTAATTATTTATATTATTATTTAAATTATTATTATTTAAATTATTTTAATTATTTATATTATTATTTGACATATTTAATTTAATAAAAATTAAATTATTTAATTAAATTAAAATAAAGTTCTATGGAAATCTCATTATATAGAAAGTAATAAGAACTAGAAAATTAGTTCTAATTGTGATTTCTTTTGGTTACTATATCATATTTGTGGTTTTAGACAAGTCTAAACCAAAGTCAACACATTCCTACTCAGAGGGATTTCAGAGTTTCTAGATAGATCAGAAGTGAAATGAGTTTGAAAGACATACTAAGAAAGACTAAGCCATCTCAGTAAACTGATTCAGGATAAAAAAATCATAGAATCATATAATGGTTTGGGTTGGAAGGGACCTTGAAGATCATCTGTTTTCTGGTAGGCTCCCTTTAGGTACTAGAAGGCTGCTCTAAGTCCACTGAAATGAATGAATGATGAACTTGAGTGTAAATTCAGCGGACATTAGAAGACATCAAAGTTCTGCAACTTCACATCTGATATCAATAATAACAGGTGATAAATTACAAAAAGGAATTAATTATTCTAATATTTACACTGAGAGTATGAGATATGAAAGGTCTGTGGTAATACAAAGTCTTAAATAAAAATGGAAAGATGGAGTTAGAATTAACATCAACATTATTAACAGCCTGCATTTTGTCCTTAAATTTACAACATTCTGTTCTTCTTCTCAGCATTTCTTTTTCATTTCAAAGGAACCTTTTAGAACAACAGCTAGTTCAGTTGCTCAACATTTGTGTGGAAGCATTGATGAAGTCAGGTTAGCGAGGTACAGGCACTCTATTGTTTCTCATAGCTCACCATTCCCTAAAAGTAACACGTTATAGGCCGACTGAATCAATAAAAACAGTTTTCAACTTTAACGACAACATAATATTTTCTGAAAATGTATCCTAGTGCATTACACAAAGCAATTTCCAAATAATTTAATGAAACCAGCAGACAGCTTGCTCTGTGGCATGCCATTCTGAGACAAAGTTATAAAAGCTGTGATGTGACATTACTGTTTGTTAACATTTTCCTATGAGTCTTCTTTCTGGTGTCGTTTGAGAGTAAGTCATTTAGTGATACTGAATTTATTTGCACAGATGTTTTTTTCATGTTTATTTTACCTCTGAGGCTATGTAAACATAAAATATGGCTGAGCAAAAAGCAATTCTAAATATCAGTAGGTTCTGCATATTACTGACAAGGTGCTTATTGCTGACTCATTCAGTTGTAACAAAAATCACATTTGGATCCCATATAGCATTTGAATTATTCTAATCCACTAGTATACAGAATACATTAATTATTAAATATATATGACATAATTCAATTTTTATCTTCAGAAGCAAAGTTGTCATTTTTTTTCTTGGCTCAGAGAAAAGGAGTTCCTAAAGTATTAGAATGTTGTCAGGAAACATTTGTTACCAGAAAAGTGTGTACACCAATCTGAATTCTACCCAGTCATCTATTAAACTTACCTTTTCCATAAATTGCAAAGCAGTTTATTTTCTTCTCTGTACTGAAAAAACAAAAAAAAAATTAATGTAAAATATTATTAAAATAAATTGAAAAGTAAAAATTAATAAAATTTTCCAAGAAGAATTACTGTGAATATATTTTTCTTAAAGTCAATGTAACTGTAAATATTATTTTTAAAAACTCTATAGAGATCGTTCTTATTTCTCACTCCCCTGCATGCACTTTTGAAAGTAACATACCTATATTTCTTCCTTATAATCACTATAATATGTAGAGCATACTACTCCGAAACAACAGCAGGCTCAAAAAAAAAAAAAAGATGACTACTTGGCATTTCATTTTTTGAGTCATATATGAAGAACAATCTGCAGAATGTGGGGCAGATAAAAGGGGAGATTTTAATGATCATGAAGGGTATGAAGTAATTTCCACTTTACATGTAACACTTTATAAAATCTCCCCTAAGTAAACAACATTTCTCTTGCTTCTGTAGTACTTATGAATCCATGAAAAACTATTTTTTAACTGATTTTTTCTGTATATTGTACTCATCTAAAATACAGTGCAGCGATGATTTTATGGTCTAAGAGGGAATTTCATTTCACTCCATCAGAAGCTAGAGTAGTTAAACAATGATAATTTTGCATATTGATCACACTTACCTTTTGGAGTTGTCTTTCCTGTCCTTCACTGGAAAGCTCTGACATAATCTTTCAAATACACCAAAAGCAGAAGAAAGAAGTTTACAAAACCATTTTGCATCAAAGTAACGTAACATGTCCACAAGAAAAACATGGTGTCTCTTTTCCCCTCCGAGTATGTAAAGAACAAGGATAGCCACGAGTAATGGAAGCGCTCAGTAGTTTCTTCTCTCGGGACAATATGTGATAAACTTGTAGTGACCATGAAGATAACTAAGGCACATGCAGGCTTATGCCTATGGAGCTCCAGCCTCAGCGATGGTCTAACAATCTGTAGAAAGAAACATGAGGTTTAGTAGCAGTCGCTGTCATTAATTTCCGAAAGAGAGAAGCTTCCTTCTGAAAAATCCATATGCATTTTTGAGAAAGGGGTTGTCATTCGGGAATCTAACTCAATGGACCTCATATATGCATGTAAATAAACCAAATATACTTAAAAAAATCAAATGTGTTATTGTGGCCTAGCACTGTACAGTTTTAAAACCTGAAGTATGATTCAGTATTATGAAAATAGAAACTTCTGAGTATTGTGTTACCACCCATATATTTGGGAAATACATGTCAAATCCTGGAAAGATATTCACGGAAATATTCAAAAGGAAAAAAAAAAATCAAAAGTGGATGAAATAATTTGAAATTTAAACAAAAATTGTGATGCTTTTGTAATACATCTAATTAAAAATATGAGCATTTACATTTCAGAGAGTGAATAGCAACTATATTTTTATTCTGTCAGGTAATCTTTCTCAATATAGAGGAAACCGTTAGCAGTTCTAATATTACAATATCAATCCAAAATATCATATTTAATAGAACTAAAAGTGAAAAAAAAGAGAGAGAATTATCAATATATAGCACATCCTGGGGATGTTCTCAGAATACTGTCACAGTCCTAGACGTGACATTTGAAACTCCCTAGCAATGCCTGACCTAACTATTTCCCTGGTCTGGGGCACATTGGCCAATTTGCTCAAGACTTTTTCCTTTCCTCACTTTTTCAAGCTGCACCATCTCAAACGTAAGTAAGCATAAGCCCCTGGAGAGAACTGGTGATCCCTCCCACAGATCTGGAAGATGAGCTGCTGAAGTGTGTTCAGTGCTCTGAGTGTAGGTTTAGGACCAAACGGGTTCCAAAAAAGAGGCTCAGAAACTGAAATCGGTGTTCTTCATAAACAGTTCCCAAAACAGTGAGAAAGATGAAGCAGTTTGGAGAAATCTGTGGTACAGAGCCATCAGAATAGTGATTTTTTTTGGTCAAGTTCCAAGGTCTACATCTGTTGGGGGACTTATGGAAGAGATTTGAAGTAAGCAAGGAACAGATAAGCACTGTGGAACAAACAAAGTGACCTGGAAATGGAAGAGTCCCAGGCATATTTGAGAACTAATGATTTTCCTTGAGGGGTAACTGTAAGTGAAGGAACAAAACAAGAAAGAACACCAAAGATAATAGGGATTTACTCACTCAAACACAGTGAAGAAAGAGAAAGGGCAAAATATTTTGCAGTTCCTCAAGCCATCTTTGAAGCTGAACCTTCAGGCTAAAGTTGCATGGAAACTGACAGGTCGTATATTCTAGAAACTCCAGGTTGTTTTCTGATGTATGTAGGTGGCACTTACACTTTGCCTCATCTCTGGTGTCATATTTTATCTTGATACTACAGTAGAATCAAAATGCAATTCTGTCACATATCACTTGTGCACTGTGATTTTTTTAAAGCGACTCTTCTGGACCAGCAGACACAAGTGGTTACTATGTCTTCCTTTTAATACTTTATGAATTTTCTCAAAATTTCTGTAGGAGGCTCACTATTCACAAAAGCATTCACTTCCAGGAAATCAGAACTGGCCCTGACCTAAACAGGCTATTACATAGCATACCTAACAATTTTCGTAAAATGGCCTTTGCTTTTTCTGCTTCAGAGTTATGGGATATGCTTTGAACTGTTATGAAGCAATCTCTTTTATTGTCCTTGGCTGGTTTCAAAAGACAAATGTTTGACTATCCTTCTCTGAAATACCTCTCTGCACAAAATTTTGTTTTCTGTTTTTTTCACAATGCTGTGACCCCGTTTGTTGAACAGTGTTATACATTGCTTGGCATTTTGGTTTTTGTATGTACCAATTCCCTTATTTTATGTTTATTCTACATGATTTACACGTTTGGTGTTTTCCCTGCAAAAAAAATTAAAACCTTAAAACACTGGTTAGTATTTAACTAGATTCCTTTAAACTGTAGACAATTCTAATTTTAGAAGCACCATAATTTTTATTTTTACTTATATGGTTGACATGAAGACTGCAATGTAACTCCAATACCACTGTCTTTTGTGAGTCACCCTAATGTATCGGAGCTCCACGATGAGACATCAACTTAAATTTATGTTTGTTTTTTGTTCTTAAATGTGAAAGCATAAATTTAACATTTTGCAGGAAAAGCATAAGCCTACTCATTGCAGATATTTGCTAGCATGGGCATTTCTTCACTTGCTGGAATCAATAGCACCTCCCATCCCAAGGTACTTTAAAAAGCTGGGGCAGGATCTGAAAAAGATCTCAGCCTCACCACATCAGCTTTAAAGTACCATTGAGTTATAACAAAGATAGCCCTAGAGAATTTTAGAAACACTTTTCATAATCACTTGCCAATAGGAGCTCCAAAATAGAGGCACAGCAAAGCGGTAGAGACAGCATCCAGGAAAGTCCTATATGAGAGTTAAATGTTAAGCACAGAATGCAGACAGACAACTAATTCCCATCAATCTAGCATTAAATATCTAATTGCTATTAGACCTTTGAACATTGGCTCTGTAGAGTTCTTGAAGGCTGGGGGATCTTGAGGGTTTTTTGGAAGGGTTTTAAGACAAGTGTTGAGGCTTTTAGGGGATTGTTTGGGGTTTTTTTTCCACTATTTCTGTAGTCTGAGGCAGTTTCTCTTCTGAGGTAGCTGAGAAGCAGGCTGATATAATGCCAACCACTTTATTTATATATGAATAAAAGTTTATAAATAAATAAAAATTTATATATAAATAAAACCAGATCCAAACATGCTGTGATCTACAGAACCAAAGGCATTGTGTAAAAAAAATTGGTCTCTTCTTCCCAAGGAAAATCAATAATTATTCTTAAAAATAGTGCAACTTACTTTTAGATTTTTCCTTCTTGCTACGGAGAATGGATTGAGAGCAGCCCTGAGGAGAAGGACTTAGGGGTGTTGGTGGATGAGAAGCTCAACATGAGCCTGCAATGTGCACTTGCAGCCCAGAAAGCCAACCATGTCCTGGGCTGCACCAAAAGCAGTGTGACCAGCAGGTCAAGGGAGGTGATTCTCCCCCTCTACTCCACTCTTGTGAGACCCCACCCAGAGTACTGTGTCCAGGTCTCAGGTCTCCAACATAAGGAAGAGATGGAGCTGTTGGGATGAGTCCAGAGGAGGGCCACAAAGATGATCAGGGGGCTGGAGAATTTCTCATGTGAAGACAGGCTGAGAGAGTTGGGCTTGTTCAGCCTGGAGAAGAAAAGCCTCCAGGGAGAGCTACCTGAAGGGGGCCTACAAGAAGGCTGGAGAGGCACTGTTTACAAGGGCACGGAGTGTCAGGCCAAGGGGTAATGGCCTTAAGCTGAAGGAAGGTAGATTTATATTAAATATGAGGAAGAAATTCTTCACTGAGAGGATGGTGATGGACTGGAACAGGTTGCCCAGAGAAGCTGTAGATGCCCCCTCCCTGGAAGTGTTCAAGGCCAGGTTGGATGGGGCTTTGGGCAACCTGGTGTAGTGGAGGGTGTCCCTGTCCATGGCAGGGGGCGTTGGAACTAGATGGTCTTCAAGGTCCCTTCCAACCCAAACCATTCTATGGTTCTATGATTCTATGATTCAAGATTTTATGATTCTTCTTTTAAATACTTAGGCTTTTTCCCAGTAAGATGCTGACTTACCCCACAAAACTGCAAAGCTCTCAGGCATATTCTAGTGTTAGGCACAGTAATATTCCATCTTACATTAAACTATTCCAGTGCTTAAAATGAAGATATGGTCAGTTAATTTGCTGGAGTACTCTGAAGCTCTTCTTTTAGAGCCCATGATTAATGCCTTAAGTGATTCATTCTCCCTATGCCTTGAATGAAGTGAAAATGAAACAATATTCCTTTGTCATTTGTTGGTGGCAGAAGATTGCAGGACTGGTACCCAGATCAAGTCTTTCTTCTTCTATAACTGGTAATTCTCTTATATTATGTGCACATCTCATTCTCTTTTCCACCACATATATCTCACTTTAAGTAGATGGTTCATCATCCAATAAAGCATAATTCCTCTTATCTAAGAATTTTCATCTCTGCTGTCTCATATCAGTTTGAGTACACTTTCTTCCTTATATTAGTTAAGAGTAATTTGCTTTTTCCAGTGGCACTGCTCAGGTAGACAGCAACTTCTTTTTTTGTACTAGATTCATTAAATTTGACATCGTAACTACTTGTCTTCTCTCTTCAACTTCACATCTTCACAGTGTATTGACTTTTGGATCTGCCAATGGCAGATTTAAGTATTATTGCTTTTTCGTTTCTTTAACTTTGAATGTAAAAAATCTAAACAACTACATTTGTCATCATATAAAGACAACATATAATTGAGAGGAAGGTAGGGAAAGGTGAATGTAAAGGGGAACTAATTATGTCAGTGACAATGCATTAGGTATGTTGATGAACAGTATATAATTGCCTGTTTTCAGTAGAATTAAAAACAAAGCTGAGTAGGGATAAAATTATTTACTGATAAACTGTAAGTATTTCTGAATTCCTATATAACAACTTCATGTATAACTGCATCAACAGGTAACAGCTCCTCAAATCTTAAGTAATTTCAAATACAGAATGGGAAATATTGATCTGGGTTATAGAACAGGCAGATCTAGAGCACACGATGCAAGCAAGGGCTACCTGATTGGCTAACATGAAATTTCTGTTACCAAACCCACATGAACTAGGGCTTTCCTTTCTCAAACTGTAAGCCTACATCCATCAACAAAAAAAAGAGCACGGAGTTTTTGCCATACTGGAACAGCACAGAGAGTATAAAGAAACATAATTTGGTGACAGATTAAGTGCATTGGTGACATGATTTCCACTTCATCTGTAAGCACCACAGGATGACATTGTAATATCTCTTTTCTCCAATGTATTTGAATGAGAATGTAAAAGTCTATTCTTTCTAATGTAGTGTAGAAAATGTCACAGTTTATTCGGAACTATACTAAATTGCTTATTCTAATATATGAAATGGCCCTTGGAAACTTCAGGCTAGTACAAGATCTAATTTGTATTTACATCTTGTATGTTTTGGAGAATAAATATTTTATAGCATTCCTTATGTCTGCAATGCATGCATGACATAGAATAATTAAAATAGATTAATTTAATAGAGTATTTAAAATACACCCCACTAAGCACGTGTAGTTGAGCATGGACTTATGGAGTCCGAGTATCTTAAGTAACACTATTAGTACCCTTTTACAATCATGTGTAAGACACACATGGCAAATATGCAAGCAAGAGAGATAAACAGTTTTAAACTTCACTGTCTTGATGCAAAATGTTGGACAGAGAAAAAGGATGTCAGAAGTAAGGGGGAGGACCCATTCATAATTTTCTTACATTGATCATTATCATGATAAGTTAGTAAAACACACATTCAGATGTACAAAACATCTGTGCTAGGATTTGAACCCAGAGAGTAATAGTTCAGCTTAAGGTTTATGAAATAAGTACATTATGGTAACAACTGGAAACCTAGTTCCTAAATGATGAGAAGAAAAAGAAAAAAAAGTAATCAACATCAACGCATCCTTCCTGACTGTAAAAAATAAGCCTAAAAGTAGCAGTCTGGTTTTAGGACACTGTTTCTCTCTGGTACCTTAATCTATTCAAGAGATACATGGAAATAAGGTCATTATGTTCAAGACTGCAGATGATACAAGGATTAGAAGATATAACAAATAAGGTTGAATGGTACAAACTAAGTCAGATTTTGATTGTTTACACGAACAGCATAGCAGATGGTAAAGGCATTTTGTTGTACAGAAAGATGCAAAATAATTAGGTTTGGAGCAAGAAAACAAGCTATACAATATGTGGCAAATGGCCCAATAATTTAGCACACTGATCAGGAAAACAATTTGAAGGTTATTACAGAAAATCATTTTAACCAGCAACACAAAGCACAGTAGCAGTAAAAAAGGCAAACAGAACATTATTGTGAATGTGAAGATGGATAGACCAGAATAAAAGAAAACATAACACTCTCACTGAGCGCTTCCAATCAGGCTATATAGGAAATACCTATGCTGCACTGGCTACCTAAAAGAAAATAATCTTTTGAAGTGAAAAAAGTGTCAGCAAGATGATTTTAAAACTCAAAAATATATACATCTAGAAAAATGTGGCTTCAATTAAGCTTATGAAAGAATTTATATGAAAGAATAAAATGCAAAAATAATTTCTTCTAATCCTAAATTTCTGATTTCGGGGATAGAAGCTTTGAAGAAAGGTCAATTTTCTGTAATACCCAGATTATACAAGTCATCCTTTTAACACCATGCTACTAGTTAAGGAATAACATCATAATAGCTATCAGGGTCCTAAAAGAGTTGCATTTACAGTCCTTGAAAAGGATGTGTGCCAACACAGTTTCCTACACTTTAGAGATCATTAACCAACTTGGTTGGGTTACATTTCCTCATCTTTGCCTCAAGCACTAGAAGTTAGTAACAAGATAGAGCTCAGTGTACAAAAAAGTTGTTATGGTCACTTTATTTGCAATAAAGGACCGTGATGCAAAGTGAGTGGCATTTAAATAAATGCAAAACCATAAATATATCCAGCCTTTTCTTCTATAAATGTTTTAAGTTTCTATTCTGGTGTTTAAATAACTATCATTATCAGAGATATGTACTAGTTACATCAGTCACATCATCAAAATAGGACTTTTGGTCTGGCATTAATAAAAACAAGTGAATAATTTCAGAGACTGGGTTTAAATGAAATTCAGTAAATCCTTTTCAATAATTCCAAAAGATAAATTTAGTAATAAAAATACATAAAAGTTCAAATCTAAAGGCTTTACATCCTTTACAAAAATGATTTGTCTGAAACTTTTTCTTTACTGTAAGACTTTGACTCACTCTATGTTTTTGGTATGCTTGAAGACAAAGACTTCAGCTGCATTTAAAAACTAAATTTTTCTCATGCCAGCTGCATTCAAAGGTACATGAAATGCTTAACATCAAGATTTATGACAGTTTCTCAAAATAAGATTTTTTAAATTCTGTTAAAACATTAACCCTTTAGCATTTGTTAATCTCTATATTTAAAAGCCTTTTATTCGTCTGTGTTGGTGAGCTATTTTCAAAACAGCATATTTCTTGTTCTGGCAGCAAAATTACTTACAATAAAAAAAAAATATTTATTAGCAGTGCCAAAACAACATACGAGACAGTACATTCAGAGATCAATTTAATTGTTTCCTAATACATTCCTAATTAGGAGGCTATGGAAATTGTAATAGTCCCCATCCTCTGAAATAGTGCTGAATATGTTACCTTGGGGGTGTTGGTGGATGAGAAGCTCAACATGAGCCTGCAATGTGCACTTGCAGCCCAGAAAGCCAACCATGTCCTGGGCTGCACCAAAAGCAGTGTGACCAGCAGGTCAAGGGAGGTGATTCTCCCCCTCTACTCCACTCTTGTGAGACCCCACCCAGAGTACTGTGTCCAGGTCTCAGGTCTCCAACATAAGGAAGAGATGGAGCTGTTGGGATGAGTCCAGAGGAGGGCCACAAAGATGATCAGGGGGCTGGAGAATTTCTCATGTGAAGACAGGCTGAGAGAGTTGGGCTTGTTCAGCCTGGAGAAGAAAAGCCTCCAGGGAGAGCTACCTGAAGGGGGCCTACAAGAAGGCTGGAGAGGCACTGTTTACAAGGGCACGGAGTGTCAGGCCAAGGGGTAATGGCCTTAAGCTGAAGGAAGGTAGATTTAGACTAGATATTAAGAGGAAATTTTTTACTGTGAGGGTGGTAAGACACTGGAACAGGTTGCCCAGAAAGGTTGTGGATGCCCCCTGCCTGGAAGGGTTCTGGCCAGGTTGGATGGGGCTTTGGGCAACCTGGTCTACCGGAAGATGTCCCTGCCCATGGCAGGTGGTTTGGAACTAGATGATCTTTAAGGTTGCTTCCAACCAAAACCATTTAATGGTTCTATGATTTCTGAAAAACTTAATGGTATAAAGTCCAGCACTGCTTTGCTTTGTAAATGGCAAAAACTTCTACAATTATCTGCGTAAACTTGTATTGTTTAATCCTATTTTGTCCCACAAAACAATGAACCTGTGCACTTCAGACTCCTCTGCTTCATATTTTGGTGCTGCTAATAAATGTGTGTCCATTGTGCACCCAATGTTGCCAAAGTTAATATATTCATGTGTTCTAAAGGAACAGCTAAAAATTCAGGTAAGTACATGGTACAGATGAAAGCATGAGGGTTCATGTTCTCTAGCATGGTGAATAAAATTAGTGTGCAAACAAAACAACTATATTTATGCAAAATATCTCAAATTGAAGATACTGTGTCCTAGTTAGATAAAGCAGTCTCTACTAGTACAGCAAGTCGATAAGAAGAAAAATGGAGAGGCAAAAAAGACATGCATACTTATTGGGGTAAGGGAAAAAAATAAATTCTGAGAAGAGAAGCCTGAGACCGTAAGATGGAGATGACTTTGTTCACATCAGTGAGAGCTGAATCGGCACTAAGAAGCCTTTTGCTGTACATTGTGTTAGTGACTTCAGAGTATCCTTCTGCTTAAGAACTATGTACGAGGAGAGATCGTGGAAACTGGTAACGAAACAATTAAAACAGGGGAACAGCAAAGTGGTTTTGTTGCTTCCAAGCCTGATGTAATATATAGGAAATGGATTAGTGCTGTCTTGACTCTGCGTAATGGAACATCGAGCACCATGGAGGTAGCATCTTGGGGGTCTCTAGCTTGTTTTTGTGCACCTCGTGGCATTTCACAATGTAGTGTGAATGCCTGTATCAGCCTCCAATGCCTTCATACACTTTGAAAATGTCAACCTTATGCTTCTGCTTGGCCATTCAGTTAAATGTGTGATTAACTTTAAGAAAATCAGTGATGTCTTTTCAACTAGCAAAGTCCACATTCAGCAGGGTAGTAAAACAGGTGTCTCCTTGGATTATTTAAGAATGTAAAGTACGGTACATAGGTGCATGCTTAGCTGGTGTCTTATCTGTTCAATAGATACATGAAAATAAGAAACAAATTTGAAACAGTCAGTACCAGCTTTGCAAATGGAAAAAAAAATCCCAAACCCACAGGTGCATTCATCAGATGTTCCATTTTCCACAAATAATTCAGTCTGCTGCAATAATAACCACCTTTCCAGGAAATTTATGGACTTATGCATTTACTTGCCACCTGATTAGATTAGCAAATCCCTGTTTGGAGCTTCAAATTACTATTTTCAGATGATTAATCAAATTAAAATATGCATAAATTATCTAATCACAACCAACTTTATTTGTCAGGAGACTATTTCAATAAAAACCTCTCTGAGCAAGAGGTCAGTTTACAATATTAGCCTCAATAAACAATTCTTAAATGTATTTTTACACTCAGACCTTTGCATAAGTTTGTGGTCAGTTCATAACAACACAAATATCAAGGGCTTTTATTCAATCAGACAGCAAAAGTAATTTGTTCTTTCTGTTTTCCCCTGGATTTAAGTGGTCGGTACAAAAGAATTACAGTGATATAAATTATTTATCTGCTTTAGACAATTCACAGTTCTTTAAATACTTTTTCCTCAGTGGACCTTATTTTACGAATGGAAACTATTTCAGAATCTCCACATTAAATATACTTCTCATGTTATAAACAAGTAATAGTCTCAAATATTTTAAAAAATACTACTAATAATACTTTTCTAACTTTAGTGGTCAGAAGTAGAAACAAAAAAGTTATCCATTGCATATGACAGCACTTTCATGATTTTTATTAAGGTTTTCAAATAAGTTATCTGTTAAGAACAGTATCTAGCAATGCCAACTTAAGAGTCTTTTTGTATGATTTGAAAAAAAAATTATCGAGCTACACTTGGCCAAACTGCTCTGCAAATATCTCAAGTCGTATACAGTCTTATCAGTACAATCCTGAAAGCTGTGTCATATGGCATGTTTCATCTGATGTCTTAAACCTAGGAGAAGAAGCATTCATTTCTTCCGAGGTAAGAATTGCAATTTTGATAAATATTATTCATAAAATTCTTCCCTCCCTAAAATATCAGGTAAGTAGTCTTGCAGAACATCATAAAACCAACAAAATTCCAGACAATTTTTTTCAAACACAGAAAGTTTAGTTATGTATCTTAAAATGGAGTTCAGGTGCCTAGGAGTGTGCTTTTGATAAAAGTTGCACAGTTTGAATAATAATTCAGTTCCTCAGACAAATCTTCTCCATTAATTACAAAGGCATTTTATAGAATACTTCTTGAATAATTTACTTTCTTGCTTAATGTATATGTGTTTAAAGATGCTGATTCTATAAAACTGAAAGCTGACTACATTCTCTTGTCAAATTTGTGTTGTGACACACTTTCTTAATTAGATTTGTTGATTTATTGCTAATGAAGATAAAATGTCTTGCTGCAGACACAGTTACTGGGTTTTGCAGTCATTTGAAACTGGCACACAAGTAATTTCATAGAAGTTGCAAAGCTGTCTTCTGATTCACTAGCTCTTCTACTTGGCTGTTAAACTTGCTCTCATCACAAAAGTGATAGATAAGACAAAATATTCACATCTATTTTTCTTTCCACAAAATTCTAAAGAGAACTGCTCAAATAACTCAGTAGTTTTTCTTACAAACTCTTACAGTATTTCCTGAATAAATTACTCAACCAATCTATTTTTTCATCATTTGTCCAGATCTAGTTAACAATGACAGCCCTCAGCCAGCTTCAATATGTGAATAGCATTTAATTTCAAAAACACCTAATTAAGATGAAAATGGATGTTAGAGACCACAGTCTGACTGACAATTTCATGATGAGGTACCCTAAGGTGGGTCTAACAGGCTATCCCTCACCTTGTGCTCTTCTTTTCGCAGTGCTAGGGACTGGATGTGGAATCAAAATGCAACTCCAACAACAATATCTGGAAGAATCACTTTGTCTCACAGTCACAGTGTGAAAAGCCTTCCTTTTTGTCCTTCACATTTCTCTCAGAGAAAAGATTTGGCAGTTTGTAGGCAAATGTTATACACATTCAAAACTGTTCCAAAATAAAACTAAAAGGAAGGTAAGCATATTCCAGAAAGGAACAAACCTTACAAGGTCTTAGGCTCTACTCTGAGATTAAACATTCCACAGGTAGACCTCTCTCCTTCCTAAGGACCAACAGCCTCCATTCCATTTTCATATGTTTTCACACATAACTGATACTATCAAGTATTCATAGAATTCTGTAAATAAACCTATAACAATATAAGAACACTTCTCCTGATGCAAACCTATAAACAAGGATCATAATACATAATACAACAAAAAAACAGTTTTGTTTCATGGGTACTAACTGTCCATTAATCTTTCAGAGACATGTCTGTAGTAAGAACATAATGTTTTCTCTGGTTCTCTCTCTGATAATTTAAAGAGAAGTTACTATAGGAATATGTAATGATGATCTATATCATACAAATAATTGGCATAATGATCCTAGAAGTGTATTTATATAGCTACCCTGACCTCTCAGATTATTCTGGTGTTCATAAGAATGTCAAATAGTTTTTTAAATAAACTAGGTGAAAAAAATGAAATTGAAAAGACATTCAGGATAATTTGGGGTTAAGGACATGTTTGTATGAATATCTTCTTAAGAATGATGTACATACATACATATACACACTTTTTTTTTTTTTAAATTCAAATTCAAAATATTCTTGAACTATGATTAAAGCAAAATACTAATAAACCAAATACGTAATTCACCACCACATAGAAAATTTTGAGTTTCCCCAAATTAGTAAATAGCAATGTTTTTAGAAGTCGTTCCTAAGTTGGGTAAAGTTACTGACTTAAACAATTACAGCAAATTTTCTCTTTAGAATCATGCAACAGTACCTTAAAGGAAGAAGTGTGGATTATCTGACAAAGTATCAGTTCTTCTGCTTTAGAATAAGCCTGACAGGAAGATTCAGACTGAGATAAAAACATTCAGTTATAAATACTACAGATACGAAAAGGAAAATTATCTGTTCATTGTTATTAGCACAAAATGTTTCAAACCTCAAAGAGATTGGACTGCATTAAAAAACAAAGAAGGAATGAAGTCCAAAGTTCCATTATCTAGCAAAATGAAATTAAAAGATGAAAAAAAAAAAATCCCACAAATTTTAATAGCTTAAGTAGATGAGTCAATCAGTACCCAATTGTATTCTTTTCTCTCTGTACTACACTTCAACATCACAATTTGTACTCCACTTTATGTTAATAGCATACCGACAGATATTGCTTTCATTTGTGTCAAACTTCATTGAAAACGTGTATGTGGAAAGCAGGAGGCTAACCAGCTGCACTTTGCTCAGTATAAGAGAGAAGGAATTAGCCTCTTTTTGGTAGTTGGCACAATAGGTTTATCTCCTTCCTTTCTATTCTCCCTCCCCACCCAGTCCCCACCAGAAAAGCCCATAGCCTGCTTTACAAGCAAAAGTATTTGTAGAGCACATCTGGGTGTAGCTATTTCACTAGAAGACTTGTAAGAAAAAAGACAATTAAAAAAAGAGAAAACAGCAAAATTCTAGGTAGAATTACAAAGACTCTGGTGGTATGGACCATGAGGAAAAGCTTAGAGAAAGTGAGGAGAAGCACTGAAGGATAAAACTACAGGAAAAGGTATCTTACAAAAAAACCCCACCTGGAATAAGTAAAATAACTAAGACTTCAACACTACTCTTTTCTCCTAATTAAAAGAAGATGGTAAACTCTGATGCGAGAGATGGGAGACCTAATTGCAACCTTCCAGTACCTAAAAGGGGCCTACAAGAAAGCTGGAGACGGACTGTTTACAAGGGCATGGAGTGATAGGACAAGGGGTAATTTAGACTTAAATTAGATATGAGGAAGAAATTCTTCACTGTGAGGGTGGTGAGGCACTGGAACAGGTTGCCCAGAGAAGCTGTGGATGCCCCATCCCTGGTAGTGTTTAAGACCAGGTTGGATGGGGCTTTGAGCAGCCTGGTCTAGTGGAGGGTGTCCCTGCCCATGGCAGGGGGGTTGGAACTAGATGGTCTTCAAGGTCCCTTCCAACCCAAACCATTCTATGATTCTATGACTCTAAATGCTGGCTAATGTATTAGGTCAAAAGAGCAGCGAATTTTTCTGCTTTTGATTAGTGTTACAGTTTTCACAACTCTGCTGAGTGGAGAACTAACCATGAAAATCATACGGTGATTGAAAGTTTCTATATAGACTTCTCTCTGGATAGTAAGATATAATTATTCTTATTTTTCTAACGAGTATTTAGAGCAAAAACACATACACATATAAAAGTTACCAAGAAGTATCAAAAAAGACTGAATTTGAAAGTCAGCCTATTTTCTTGCTTTAAAATGAAAAATGTTATGGGTATTAAGCTCCTACATCACTTGTATTTTTAAGACCTGCATGATACCGAATTTAACTGAGTCAAAATATATTGTACTGGAACACAGGCACAATGTGCATAAACAACCAAACCTACTAGAGTAAAAAGATGAAAGGCAAGAGCTGCTAAAAGAATTACACAATAAGTTTTGGAAGTCAAATGCAAATCTTGGTGTAAGTGCAGTTTTCAAATTGTTACTACATGTACTGAAATGGTCACAGTAGCCTCTGCTCTATTTATACAGAGGCTTCATTTTTTCCTACTCCTGATACAAACATATGATTTGATGATTTTTTTTCCTCCTGTTATTTTTTTGTTTATTTTGTTTATGTTGGAGACTAAAGGAAATAGGAAAAAAATTTAGCGCTTGTGCTTTTCTAGTGTTATTTGCCTAAGAGATCAAGTGTAATGGTAAAGACTAAAGTATAATAACATACAGCCTCATTAAACCCACTGCCTAAAGAACCTAGGTTCTATTCTTGTTCTTTTTATTTGTTTTGTTCTTATTCAGGTAAGGTAGTTAGAACAATATTTGATGTTATAAGCTTCTAGATCTGAAGAAGGAAGCCAGGTTTTTTCTTGGCTTTATTTAATTATGTAATTGCCTAATAATTTGGTTATGGCACACAAATGCAGCTCTTTAGTTCAATTCTGGATTTCACTTCATGTAATTCTTGAAATCCATCTGCACAGCTGGAACCTTTTCTGCTTAAATGTCTATAGAATACCTTCAGTATAGATTGTGTTATAAAAACAATTAAACCATATTCTCTTTGGAATAGGCTGCTTATTGCTGAATATTACTGTATTCTAGAATTTTAGGATTTCTATTAAAATGTCTGTTTATTAACTTTCTTAACTGTTGGGAGAATACACTTCTGAAAATACAATCTCCATCTCATTAAAGTTTTGTCAATATTAAAATTATATTTTCAGGCTTTTTCTGGTGAAACTTTTGGAATTACAATGACAGTGCAATGGGAGGCTTTGAGCATTTGGATGGGGGGAGTTTAGTGCAAGTTGTATTGACTTTCATTAATGTTTTACATAAACTTATTTTGCCTATTGCTCAGTAGGCATTCTGCTTTCCTCCCTCTGCCAGGTCCATGGAGAATATGACTCTGAAAGGGATCCTTGCCTCTGTATTTAGCTAATCTTGATTCATTAAGGTTAACTTGCACTTGGATTTATTAAAGACCTTGGGAATTTTGCCATAAAAGATTTTATCTGCAGACAGCATTTTACTTTTGGATATTTTACCCTGGCAGCCCAAATTCAGGACTCTGGATCTAACTAAAATATTAATATTACTAAGGAATTAATATTTGTTTCTCTAGCTCAACAGCGAGAAAGGAAATTATTTCAATATGGCAAATTTTTGTTCTTATGATTTGAAAACAATTTGTCATTCAGACTCATTATGTAGTGTTTTTAAACTACCCTATCATTCCAGTTTGCTAGGTTTCTTTAATGCTTAGCATTCTGTTGCTTTGTTTTTAAATCTGCCACGTTAAATAAACAAAAATTGCTGCCTACCATTCCTCAGCCAGGCTCTGGAGTATCATAAAACATATGATATTGTAATAGGTCATCAGTGCTAAGTAATTTTTAATTAGGAGAAGATGCTCCCTGCCAAAGAAAACTTGTCAACTTTAAAATAAAATAAAACAATAAAAAAAAAAAAAAAGAAAAAAGCAATGAAGTGCTGAACCATGGACCTTTAGCGATTAGACTCACTGTAAATGTATTGTAATGGTTAGAACCTATCACAACTGCCTACATGATCAATGCAAGAGTCTGTGCTTTTGACACACTGAGAAAGTGGAAAGGATTAGTTTAGGACAGACTTCCTCATCATTAAATTTAGCAAAAATTGCTCACCCTTAGAAGCATACTACAAGGTTTTTACTTTTAATTAAGTTTTAACTGCTGTTTATGCAAATTCTCCTCTAAATCAGTATCAAACATGTCCTAAAGCCATTCATACATATAGCTAATTCATTCTGTGCTTGACAATCCTGCTGCTGAAGCAATGTCAGCAAAATAGCTGATTATACTAGATTTGGTTGAGGTTCATTTGCAATTTCTGATTAAAATGCTTTTATTGTACTGGATTGTAATGCTAATCAGAATTAGCTAGGTGCTGAAACATGACCAAAACTGATCACAGAATGAGTTCTAAGAAGATCAGACAGAAAAGAATAAATGAGACTAACCTGCAGTGTGTTTATTAAGATTAGCAATAGAGCAAAACAAACTACTATTCACAGATTTCATTTTATATGACTCAGAGGTAGAACTCAATAGAGGTTCAAAGGCATGACTTTGTGTTTTAATTAAAATTATACAAGGCTCCAAGGTAAACATTTGTACTTTATGCTTAAACAAAAGGACTTCGTTCTGTGTTCAAATATGAAACAGGATCAGTACCCTGCATAATATTTTTCTTTTCTCCTGTACCAAAGTAACTGCATGTGAAGGTTCGAAGTCACATTCTCACCATTCGGTTCAAACTCTGAGTAGTGGATCATCATGTTAAACAAACCAGATGAACGTGCTTCAGGTCACTTTTTGTTATGAAAAATAACACAATGCTCTTAGTCATTTTACAAATCAGGGTATAAAATAACCAGCTACTGTCAGGAATAGCATTGTTTAAGCAGATCATTACCTTGTTCTTTTTTCAGGCCTGATGACAGAGACGGTTGCGAAGATTTGGAAACCGAACTTCAGCCTTAGTATTCAAAACTTCAGGCTTTGTATGGGACAATTTAGAAACACCTGACCAGAGTGAAATAAGGTTCCTTGTCACAAAAGTGCCTGCTACCTGCACAGTGAAACCCCGGGGCCAGTATCATCAAAGTACCCTTGACTAACTCTTGCCGGAGCATGGGGGTGTACACAGCAGCCCCAGGCCCCGGAGCTCTGGCCGGGCACAGACCGGCAAGCCGGAGAGCTGCGTCTCCTCGCTGCTCCCCGAGCACACCGAGGCGGTGGCTCCTCTTGTCTCAGGGAGCAATTTCCTCATCTCCCACAGGCAAGGAGAAAGGACACCTGAGTTTCTTATCAGTGTTTCTTCTGCTTTGCAAGGCTCTGCAGGTACACGGAGGTATATGACCGGTCCAAAATTCCTGGAAGTTCAGATAGAAGTCTGTTATCTCACAGGTGAGCCACTTCACCTCAGGAGCCTGAAGCAGCTCCTGTCTGTCAAAGGAAACGCCTTTGAGCTCAGAGGGAAAACCTGGTCTTCAGAAATCTGCAGGTCTTGTCTCGGGCCGCACTGTAATGCAAAACCTTGAGTTCCAGAAATACCAAAAATTGTGCATTTTTCTCCTCTTATTTTCTTATACCTTTCCAGTACTGTTGCTCATAACCTCAGGATCATGAAAGAAAAAGTCATCTGTGACTTGGCAAAATTAAGTACCCAATAAAAACTGTACAAGCTTTCCTGAAACCCTAATGTTAATAAGACTTTTTAATTAGACTGTCTCTAGTTAGAGGTAATCTCTCTGTAAAAAGGAATGAAGGTGTCATATGTGCCGAATTACAATAGTTCACTGATTATGCTCTGAAAATCATGAAACTCTCTGTTTCACTCAGTATGTTCACACAGCTCTGAAAAGAAAATATATATTTCAAAAACATATTTTTCAAAGCTATTTCTATTTTGATTTCAGCTGTCACAATAATTTCATGGAGTTCCCTACTATACTTTTCCATATATAATTCCTGTAAAACACTGAATCAAGAGATTACAATTCATCAAAAAACAATTGTTTTCCCCTAGTAGGTTTTGGATTCAGTCACAAAGAAATAACTTTTCTTATTTTGTCACAAAAAATAGTATTATAAGCCCTTAAGTTAAACAAGGTGACCTCCAGAACACCCATCATTTAGAAGGACATCTGTTGCAACTGAAGATGTTACCTCGATAATCTCTGTCAAATGTTTTTAAAGTCCTGATTCAAATATACCCCAAGAGTTTATTTTCAGCATGAGGGCAAACTTTGATGATCTTTAGTAGTGAAGGAGCATGCTATTTATCAGTCAAACGTAGGGGCTGACATTCTTTTCCATTAGCTTTAGATTAACTTGAAATATTACAGTGACAAATCAGAAGAGAGCTTCTGACAAATACTTCATCTCCTGTTGGATAAAAGAGATTAATGAAATTTACTTGCACCACCTCATTTTGGCTTTCATTCAAGTGCCGTGGTAAAACAACTACAAACTCCTAGTTCATGAGACATCCATACAAGGTGTACCTTGGGGAAATGTTGTCTTTTATTGCTATTCCAAGTAAGAAATGTGCACTCTGCTTGCTGCACCATGGGGCTTGTTTACAGTGGTATAGATACTGCCATCACTCCATATTGCCTCACATCTATTTTAGACACTTTCAAATGTAAAACTTAAATAAGCAATGACCTATGTTACCAAATTTAGACACACACAGACATATTTGCCAAGAAGCTGTGATCAGAAAAAGTTAAGGACCCAGCAGCGCCCCAAGAATGAAATCCACATCATAAGCAGAAAACCTATGTTCTGTGTTAACAGAGGCAACAAAACTGTTTCTTCTGACTTCTTTTTCCACTCATAACTTCTGTCTTAACGAGATGAAAATCAGATGTCTAATTTCAAAGGCTCTACATAATTCTGAGTTTCCTTTTATAGAGCAAGTGTTGTAAACTTTCTGATTCCTGAAAAAGTGAGGATTTACAGCAGTCTGTGCATGATGCCCTTGAAGGCCCCTCAAGCCGCCATAAATGGCCTTGGACCACGAGCAATTGGTCTTACACGTCAGAAGCCTTCTGCAGAAAGCTTGAAATAAATGGAAGAAGAACACTCGGGAAAAAAAACTCTAATTTTCTAACACAAATAACAAGCGCATCATTAGCTATGCCTCATGGTCAGGGAATTAAAAAAGAGGTGGCAGACATTAGGAATCTCCAAAGATAATGCTTTTTTTAGTGATAATATACCCAGGCCTGATATAGATTAACACAGGAGAAGTACACCTAGAGATTGCAAAAGCATTATGTGAAGGCAGTTTTTGAACTGGTACAGCAATTCAGGAGCCAGCAACTCTGTTTTCAAGATAATCATAATAGTTCAACTCTTTAAAGAAGTAGGCAATGCAAACTGCAGTAGTCTTCACTTCAAATGGGACATAGATAGAGCGTTGTTCCTTGGTATTGTTGGATGGAGATAAGATAAAGCCAAAAAAAAATCCTGCACAGAAATCAATAGCCACAACATGTCCTAGAAGGTACCTGTCAAACATCTACTGGCTAGAAAATATTTGGAACTGAAGTCACTGGAAAAGCCTTCTTTTGTTCAATTCTTCAGGGAAACACCTTTCTTTTTTAAAATTAGAATTAGAAAATTGTCAAAGATAGAAGCATCCATTTTTATTCCCAGCCCCAAAGAATCCATCGGGCCCAAATCTTAGTCAGCCAACTAGGTCTAAAGAAGTATAAGTTCCTGAACAAAACTTTAGCAATAATTCTAATCAAAATCTCCTCATCTGAAGTGAAAAAAAGAAGTTGAGAAAAGCAAAGTAAGCTTGTGGACAAGATGAGTATCTTCCATTTTGTACTGTTTCTTTTCACATTGCAACTGTTTATTTGGGCTTTTTCTAAAACTTCCTTGTGTTAGCTGAAATAAACTATTCACTGCCATATTTGCCTTTTAACTTTTCACTTTTCTCTTTGTTTTTATTGGTTTCTTCAGCTTGTAAGTATTGCTCCCTTAAGGCAGTACACTTCCCAGGGTTTATTTGAAAATATTGCTAGGAGTAGAATAAAATTTACATTCAAAGCGTGTAGCTATCAGAAGCAGTATAGAGAGGTTTTTAAAGCCCACAAGCTGTTGCCACAGAAGATAGTGCTTTTGCACAGACACAAGCATGTGAGATCTGCAGGTATCACACAAAAACATATTCTTACATGATATAAACTTGTTCTGTCCTCACTGAAAGCCAACTTGTAGCTTTAATGAAATTATTTTTACCTTGCATTACACTCTTTTTAGCTAGTCTTTGGAGGCAACAGTCATTGTGTCAGTCCCTCTGCTAAAGATTGGTGTACACCAACTATTTTTCCACCTCCCCATCTCCTGTACTTTCCTTCTCACTCTGCAATTCAAATAATGTCTATAATGTCTGCCAGTTGTTTAGCATCATGAGTACATTGCATTCTGTTCGTCTGAATCAGAAACATCCTGTGACTAAACATATAATTTGAATTATGCAGCATTTAGTCTGCATAAGATTATTGTTGCATACCAAATACCCTCTGTACAAAATGTCTTTCCATTGTCCTTTTTGATAAACTGTGATTTATACAATCTAAAAAGGACAGAGATAATCTGATGGAGAAATAACATTACATGGAATAGAAGCCTAGGCATTGAACAGAATTTAACTCAACTGTTTACACACTTCACTGCAGAAAAATTAGCTGTATGAAGCATCAGACTGCACAGAAGTGTCAGGCTGCGCAGATGGCAAAAGAGGTATCCTTAAATGCATGATAGCAGGTTTTGCCTTACCTAGGATGCAAAGTAACCTTGCAATTCCTCCCACATTTTAATGACATTTCAGAAAGTATTTGTGAGTCATTTGCTATAGCAAAGCAATAAAACTGGAGAAAGGCTGATTTTTCAGGAGAGACTGAAACTGATGACTAATTTGAAACTTAGTAGCAGAGTTGTTAATTCATTTGGCTATAATTGAAACCAATATTTAATAGAAAAAAGAGTCAGATATGAAAAATCTCATACTGGCCTGCATGCAGACACCTGGTGTCCAGGATCCATCTTACTCACATAGTACCGAACCAGCAGGTCCTGAAGGGAGAGCAGACTGTGAAAGTATCCAAGGAGATGTGATGGTATTCCCCATGGCAGGTGTTTTTTCCGTGTTTTGGGTAGTTTTTTCATTATATTCCTTCCCTTTCTTCTTTTTGGATTCTTATTGAGCTTGCTCCCACGCCGTGCCATTATCATTTCCTATAATCTGAAATCAAACTGGCAGCACTTTCCTAACACAAGTGAATGGCAGGCAGCAATGCAACATGGTCCCTCAACATAGTTAGTAGAGATCCAGCCCCTACCAATTTTCCCTGCTTATAGCAATAGGAAATAGTTGCCAAAAACACATTAACACACACTGCATTGCCAAATCTCAAGCTGATAGGATACTAACTTTAGAAGCAGATTATGGCTGATGCTACAGGCCTGTCTTCTACTCTTTGAGATTTCTCTAAATTAGCTCAGATACTGAAATGGTCTTCAGCTGCTTTCAGTTCTGGAGAATTAAAAAAAAAAAAACAAAACAAAAAAAACCACACCACACCACAATTAAAAGGCCCCTCTCTCTTTCCCCTTGCAAACTCAGGTTTCTAGTAAAGCTGAGGTAGATCTTTACTCTCATTATAAGCATTTTGTGCTCTTTCTCAGGCACAGTTTGTTTTACAGATCTAAATGAGTATTAGTATCTGAACATTTCCATGTTTACAACGATATTATGCTTCTGGTCTGATCAGGACATAAGCATAAAATGAAAAAATAACCAAATTAACTACGGTAAATATACATTTGAAGATCAAACACAATTGCTTATTCCTTTAAAGCTATCCCTGTGGGAACAAAGTCCTGACTTTATAAACCAAGGCACTTTCAGTGCCACGTTCACAAATCCAAGTATTGCAAGAGAGGCACAGAGCCAGGATTTGCATGAGGTTCCCCAGTATTTCAAGGACATTCTTAATGTTCTAGAAGCTGCACAGGACCATCAGAACCATTAAGACCCTTTCTATGATCTCTTGCATTTAAATGAGAGTATCATTTGGCTGGGAATGTTTACAATGATATTAGTATAGAAGAGCTATTATGGCAGATCAAACGACTCTTACAGTACTCTGAGCATTATAGGAAAAATATCGGTGTGCTATTTTCTGGTCAGAAAGTAGCAAATGAAACTACTCTGGATTTAGATCACAGAGCGAAGAGCAGAAATTAGCTGCACAATCATCAAGTGATTAATATATTCAGTTCTAACATGTTGAACAAAAGCTCTAGAAATATGTACAATAATAATAATTATGGAACACACAACCCATTTCCAAAATAAGCCCGGTACAATGCAATCTGATGCAATTGTGACTTGATAATCAAGAGAATAGTGCTACATATTACAATGCCTGCTTTGTAGGCACTTCAATAGTTTTTTAACAAGATAACATATTATAATGAAAGCAGAAAAGGTTATTATACTATTCTGGCTTCACAGAATCTTTGTGGTAAAAGTAAAGGGAGAAAAAAAAAAGTGGAATAAAGCTAAATGTTTCAAAGGTCAGAACTGAATTTTCGGCATTCCAAAATGCCTAAACAATTTACCTAACATTTAGCATGTATACCTATTCTTCCAAGTTGCAAGAAGCACACAAATGTAGAGATTACATGAGGTAACTCTTGGACAGATTCATTTCATTGTATTTTTCTGAAATCATGGTGTATGCAATCCAATTCAAGGCATAGGCAAAGCTGTCCTACCTTCTGGCCTACAATATCCTCAAGAATATTAAACCAAGCAGCTTTGGTGCTCTGGCTGGATTTCAAAAATGGTTTGTTTTTCAGACATGTTCCAGAAATATAATTTAAACAGAAAAGAACATTTCTGACTTTCTGCCCCTTCACAGTAATGAAGGGGCTTATTCCCATCAAGAGTCAGTTAGACCTGGATACAGTGATCTAATAGTCCTCCCCTTTATTTTTTCCAGGTCCAAGGTTATGTTGTGTAAAAACAACATCAATTTTAGCAGCTATTTCACAGAAACAACAGCAATTTCAGTAGCTATTTCACTTCATAAGTCAAGCAGAGGAGGAGTTGTTTTGCCAGATGATTCATGAGAAACAGGAATCTGGAAATTGCCTAGAATTTGCCTGAAAATGAACTATTCGCATAGCTGTAGTCACAGCTGCCAGTTCTTGATTCCGATAGTACCATCAGAATTTTAAAATCTATGATCTCTTCTGTCAGCCTCACTTTCCATAGCTCATAAAAGCGACTTTGTTGCCATAATTATGTTAAGGGTATTTCATACCCCAAAGTATTAAAGAAATACCAATATGCTGCATTTCTGTCCATGACACTTTCTTCCTTCCAGCTGCTACGTCTTCAGCTGGACTCTGCTGTGCACATTGACTCATCTTTTCTCCCCGGCGATTGATTTGGTTTTGAGAGCGGCCACTGACTGCTCTCAGAGGCTCACTGCATGACTGCTGTTATCATTTTTAACTTGATCCCGCTCTCACTGAAGCAGAAGTCAAAACACCCATTGATTTCAATAGCTCAGTATTAGATCCTCTACCTGTAAGAGACTTCCTGTGAAACAAGGGGAGCAAAGGAACGGAAGGATGATTTAGCATGGCACCTTGAACGATATCCAACATCCACTTCTCTATCAGAGAAGGATAGCAGGGCCTCATGTTTTATTTTCATGTTCCTTAAAAATGTCCTGTTTGAGTTGAACAGATACATGTATTGCTGTATCATTGCAAAGTTCTGTACCTTTGTTCTTGGATCTTGAGCACAGATATCACTGGAGCAGAAAATCCACCTCATTTCTTCCAGCTCGGCAAAATCCGTTAGAAGACAGCATGATTTATTTTAGCTAATAATTTTAACAGTATCACTGTAAATCATGAAAAGCTTTGCATTGCATTGGAAGGGTGTTATGTGAAGCTGTAGTTTTACATAGTTATTAACTCTATCATTGGTGCCTTCACTTTACCCTATTTGGCAAAATTTGTTAAACAAGTCGCAGAAAACTCATTTCCCAGGCAAGTAAAATACATAATTTCCTCAGATTCTACGTTCAATTTCACTACACAGTTTTCTGTATGTAACTTACTTTACGCTGTATTTTCCAAGTGTCTCAAAGCCACTGCGTGAGGAGTCATAGTGTCAGGTGACTCACTGTTTTTCATTTCGTTTTTGTACAAGTATGTACATAATGTCATGCAATTAATATATTAAATACCACAAGAGCACTGGTAAATAAAGTTGATACAATTTATTTATGTTTTTAGTTAAGTTTTTCATGTAGCATTGTCAATTTAATATGACATTTTGAAAATCATAATGTGACTGGGAATTAGGGGGTTTGCTTGCTTGCTTGCTTGCTTTTAATCTATAGTTCACCAGCTTTATCTTTTTCTCTGACTGGGCTCAATTTTTGCAGAAATTACTGTCACAAATAATAACTTGCTCTCATCTTTTTTGCCATCTCCTTTCAAGAAAAGCAGATCTCTTTTTCAGATGGTGAACAAAACTAGTATAAGTTGTACATTTACATCATAGAAATGCGATATGTTTTCATGTTTTGGATCTCGTACATGACAAGACTTACAGAAGTTCTCAAAATCCATTTAAACCCCTAAATAGTTCTTAGAGTACTTTAGAAAGCATTTTTAAAATACATTTACTTTTGAAAATCATTCATATGCTAGAGGACAGCATATTAGCTTTGTTTAGTTATTCAAAGCAGTTCATACAGATTTAAAATTGAGTTTAACATCGCAACTAAAATTACCAACAAATTAATAAGATCTTCCTAGTTCTACCGTTTATCTGATTCTGGATAAGACCTTCTATGAATTCACAACCATGTTTGCAACTCATTATCTGGTGATAAATCTCAGCAGCAATAGAAAATGAAACCTATTTAGTCAGATACTGTGAATTGAACCAAAATCCAGGTAATCTATGAGCCTTAAAGGAGCTGAATTGTTGCCAACTTTCAGTAGTGCATTGCTTCGTTATTCAAATGCCCCAAGCAAACCTATTCACTTATGATTTCTAATACGCTTTCACATCAGGGTGATTTTCCATTACTTCATTTCTCTAATAATACATGTTCATAGCTGCGGGTTAGTATTAAAGAGAGAAATTGACCTGAGGAGATCTGAGTTAAGTATTCTGCCCGGTAACCTTGTAGAAATCACGAATGAGGGATAGTTTCATGTTCTGAATAAAGTAATTTCTTTCTAATGGATTTTATACAGAATAATTTTCTTACTAGCTGTAAAGGTTTATATAGCCAATGTATAACCTACATCCTAAAACTGAAAGATTAGGAATAAATCTCACTAATAAAGCAATAGTTCAGAAAATAACACCTGGTTTAGGCTGCTATCAAGAAAGTATTTCTTAAAATAGAAGAAATAATTGATTAGCAGAAGTAAGGATTATATTAATCTATATCTAGATTGTAGTGTTACATCACAATATTTGAATGACGGAAAATGTTTGCCTATTTTTTTTTTCCCACCGTTCTTGATTTCTATTTGTGTGGCTCACTGCATTTATTCTGTTATTAAAATGGAATTCATACATGTACATGTAACTCTTCACATGACTATCTTAATATCTACTGTAATATCTTTAAAATTCCAGAATTTGGGAAAGGAAGTCATTATTTAAATCTTTGTCAATGTGTTGTAAATGCAGGGGGAACAAAGGAACTGAGAAAACGCTCTGTACCACTGAAATTCCTTATGGGAAAATTTCAAGCACGTAGGAAGAAAAATATGTCACTGCATGATTTTATTTTATTGTGCACAGCTCAGGCTTAGATACTGAACTTGACAGTTCCTAACATCTGAACATTCATTTATTGCAGTCATTTTTGCTGTAATTTTGAAATAATCAGCCACTAAACACATTTTCATTTTATTTCATTTTATTTGAATCATGCAACATGTCCTTTACTTTGAAATAACTTATATGCAGTATTTCTACTGCTTTAAGTGAAATGCATAAATGGTTTGCAGTGGCTCTTTTCCCCATACTGTTTCACAGAAGTGAGAAGAAAACTGAAGATTAAGTCTTTGTGTGTGATGGACTACTAACAGTTTTTCTAACAGTACTGGACACTCCAGTTTTGTCAGTCAGGGTACAGCTAGGCAGCAAAGAGGAAAGAAGCCTTTGCATCATTTCCTAGCTCCTGCTCTAGCAAAATGGAGGGATGTTTGGAGAAGCTCAGAGAGCACATGTTGAAGAGGAAAACAGGGGTATAGATGAGAAGAAAGGATCCATCCTACTAGGTTATAGTGAGTAAAGAAAGAGTAAGTGAGTACAGAAAGTTGTGCGACCCAACTGCACCAAGTTTTTTTGTTTGGGCCAGATTTTAGGAGTGTCAGGGTAAGCAAGAATCTCATGTTCATTCACCTACAATGAACATGATCACCTTGAAAACAGCCAGTGAGGAAGGTATCTCACCTCCTGAACTGCCTGGTTCCAGTGTTTCACTTATCTCACAGTTTCAAGGGTTATATTTGTGCTAGTCCTAACTGCATCATCCTTCATGTATTTATTTTTCTCTTTTTGCAATTGAATGTAAGAAATGATGGATTAACAAATAAAAAAGACAACATAACTATATTGCAATGACTCAGGTCTGTAAACTGAATATTTTCACTCTGTAGGCTCAGTATTTCCCTCTAGTCATTTAACCTATACAGACTGCAAAACCCCTGAACCTGACCTTCATTCTTTCCTCATTTTGGCATGCTCCCAGCCTTCCCAGGAATACTGCTAAGTTCACGCTGGTTGTGGAGTATCACCACCTTTGAATGAATGGTGAATGAAGTCATAGACTGATCTCTACTGCCGTAGGCATGGCTCCTGGTCTTGTATCAAAAGGAGCATCTGTAAGTGGGTCCAAGAGAAGAATCGATGCGAGAGAAGAGGAAATAGATCCTCTTATACCCTTCTTGGCAACAATGTGAAGAACAGCACATGGCAGCTGAAGCAGCAGGGCAAGAGAAAAAGTTGAGGCCTCAAAGGATCCCAACATTTCTGTGCCGCGTTACAGTATTCCACAGTGCTCAAAACCAGATCCTCCTTACTCCATACTAGCTTGTGTATTATGCTTACCACTGGTGAGTGAGCACCAATAAGAAAACCATGTCATAGGTTCACTGTCATAAAGGAAGGCCACATAACTTAACAGTTCCAAAAAAACATTTATTCAAGAGCCATTTATGTACGATGATATTTCACTGTACTACATCCTCTTTCACAATTCAATTGCACCAAAGGCTTCTGTATCTGTATTCACTTATTTATATGATGTACTATCATTACCACTTTAACTATACGTTACCTGCTGGTAATCTTTCTCCTTCCAGCACAAGATAGTTGAATGTTAAAAACAGACAGTAAGATTTAATATATTTCAATACTTAATCATCAACCAAACCAGCTATTCTTCAGTGTATATAATCACAGTAAGCAAGCAGCTATCATCTACACATATGAAATACTATTTCATGCTGAAAATAGGAATTCCAAAAGTATTGAGTGAGCTTGGAATTTAACAAAAACTCAATTTGTTATCAGACAAAGCCAAGAGCAATACAAAATATATATTAAGATTTCCATACTCCATTTATCAATGTTTATAACTTGTCAGTTACTTGGCAAAATGACAGTTCACACTGAAAGTAAGAACTGTCACAACCTTAGACTGATAATCAGCATCTGCAGATGCTGTTTCAGAGTTGTTTCTTTTTATTTGTCCAGCTGTTTTCCCAGCTATCAACACATGCCAGCTCCTATTTTCCTATGGATTTAAAATCCTTAGGAAGCCCCTATTCCTTTTGTGCCTTCAGATCTTTTTTGCTAGTTAGGTCATCATGAAATGCTTGCAATGATTTTGCTCTTATGGTCTGGGTACCACACCTAGTGCCATCAAAGAAACGCTCTGGGAGGAACTGGCGGCATGCTGCAAAGTCATCCTTGCATGTTAGAGCATACTCATTGCCCATCTTTCATTCTGGTTAAATTTAGTAATAACCCTCACCCTGACAATTTTTCTCTAATGAATGGATAAAGTTAGGAGAGCATTAAGGAATTGTCTTTCCCCATTCAAAGGTAGAGGCAAGTTAACTATTGAGGCAGCATTATTTAGTCTACATTTTAAGGTCAAAAAATGTGAACAGCAAGAAGAACAAAGACAGAAGAGAAGATAGAATATGTAGAAAAGAATTTAGAGGAGGTTGCTGAATGATCATTTGTGAATGATGAGAAATTTTAATTTGCATTTAAGATACATCAGAATCCAAGGTAAAGCTCTGTTTCTCATAAGAAAGGAGTGCCATGGAGTTTCGCTTTTGTTTTTTAAAAAATTAGAGATTTGGAAACGATCTTTGAAAAGCCAAATATGTGCTATACTTCAAAGTAGTGAATGGGGGAAAAAAACCACCGATAGAAATCATTCTGATGAACTAAAAATAAAGAAAAGGAAAGTGTATCAAAAGAAGGAGTAGCCAATAAGATATATCTTCTTCAAAATGGTTTCTCCAAATGTAATCAGGTAATAAAAGAGAATGCAAGTTGTTTCCTACAGTGGGTTGTCTTTTTTGAGCAAAGAAGATTTAATGCATTTAATGATCCAAGACACTACAGCACCAACTGTCTGAAAAATATCAAGAGGAAACATGAAAAATAGGATGTGAAACTACTGAGTATTTGAACAGTGAAAAGGTGAATAATAAACCAGAAGAATAATATCTGGGAAAAAGAACAGATGATACAAAGGAAGGAGCTTACATTTTAAATGAGATTTTAATGTTCTTGTTGATAAATGCTGTTCTTGATAGCAATCTTGCTTTATAGTGATGTCATGCCAGGCTCTAGGCTGAAATACAAATATTTTGTATTGTTATTAAAATAATATAATGAATTTCATTAACAGCAATTATTTGGTTCAGCAGCCTGCTTCCAATCTTTAGAAAACATTTTATAAATTACTCGACAACACAAACTTCACGGAAAAGTGTGTTGCAGCTAAACACAAATGGTTAAGACCATCTACAAAATACACATAGAAATATGTATATATATAACATAAATGGTAAATATTAACTTCAGGAACAATAAAGTGTAATAAATGAGACTTAAGTCAAGCAATGAGAGCTGCTTTTAACTTTATGAATACTTTTTTCCAGGCTGAAATGATCCATACAAAAATGTAATTATTTTTTTCTTATTATTTTTTTCTTCAGCTGATGAGCCTTGGAATATAATTGTTTTTAAAAATAAAGGGCTGGTTTGTTTATCACCATTGAAGTTAATTGAGATGAGAGTAAAAAACAAAGAAATAAATAATCTAAAATATGTTACACAATGAAAAACTCTTAAAGAAAGATTCACTACAGTCTTCTTAAAAACTGGGCATATGATTCTTGATGTTTACTGTAGCCAGGATGTAAATAAAAGATCTGTTAAACATCTATTGTTAAACATATATTAAAATATATTTTTAAGCGACCTGTTTTCTTGAGAGAATGTTAAGTTGCCAATTTCCATAGAAATAAATTTCTATACATTGCTATTCTGACAGCTAAGGCACAATTTTGGAGGTCAGTACATGAGACTCAAGAATGTAAAGTGCAGATGCCATTTATTTTGCCTTAATGAATGATGTCCTACTTTATTTTACAGTTTTAGAAAGCAACTTACCACAACTTGTAGCCCTTTCTTGTGGAGTTCTTAGAAGTCTGCAGAGAAGCAGCCTGCGAAAGGCTTGGATAACACAGGCCGGGAAAAGGTAAAAACACTTCCCGAAGTCAGTACATTTTGGATCAAGAAACAGGTATTTGATGCAACCTAGCCAAATAGTTTCAGGTATTTTATTATTTTATTTTATTACTATCCCCTCTGGTTTTGAAACTGCACAGTTCTATGTGAAGGAAAAAAGCAGCTATGCAACACATTTCTCCAAAGTCACAAGTACAGAGGTTAAGGCTGCAAGCAAAGTCATAAATGTATTAAAATCCTTTTTCTCCCGGAACGTGACATAAAATGCAGTCATTCCTCACCTTTATCTGCAAAATGAAATCTTCCTTTGGTGAAGATTTTGGTGAAGAAAATGAATGTTTACATTTCAAAATTGTTTTGAGAGAATAAAATACAAAACAAAGTTTATGTCGTACCATGTTACATATTTACCACTACAGATATCTTAGCCTTCCTTTCTAAATTGCATAGTCCTGCAAATTTTTTCAAATAAAAATAAAGGATTTCAGCTTTCTGATTTAGGATTTGGAAGCCTTCCATGGACATGTTCCTATATCTTGCCACTGAGAAAATCAGTTCCAAGTTCATAACAATGTATGAGAACCTGGTTCAAATGCATTTTCATTTCAAGTGACTTGTATCAGCTGTTTTAAGTCACAGCTTCCCCTCACTCCTCCCTTGTCAGCACACAGAAGGCTTAAATGTATCCAAAACAACAAAAAATTTTGGCTTCTCTTGAAAGCATTACACATACCGACAGACAGAATTTTCCAACAGACAAACAATCAGACAAGTACATAACAGGGGAAATGATAATATTTGAAATAGTGATACTTGGAAGGAGGCCACAGGGACAAGAGAAAAGGCTGTGCTTGGTGTGGAGGAGGCTGTGGGAGACAGCTTTTGTTATTTCAAGAGCTGCGACATGGTGGAGGCTCAACAACCTCCAGCCTGAGCTGCCCACAAGGAGTCCACCAAAGCCTCTGCTGCTCCAGCAGGCAGGCAGTGGCCAGACCTCCGTCCATCTCCACTGCTATCCCACACCTGGCTCCTCCACCTGGTCTAAAGTAGAGCAGAAAGGATGCCCACAGTCAAAGCCAGAAGCGCTTTTTTTGCCATTGGAAATTTACACTTGTCTCCTAGTGGTAGTTTTGTAGCTGTGGCTTTCTTTTAAATAGATCAAGCCATTTTTCTGTAGCGAGAAGAATTATAATAGAATTGGTATCATCTCTTCCCTGCAGACAAGGCAATTCACAGAGACAATTTCAAACTTACACTTACCAAATAAGCTCTGCCCAAAATAGTAACAAAATGGACTAAAGTACAAGGGAGAGGAATGCACCTAAGAAGTCACTGAGTGTGCCCAGACTCCCACTGAATAAATGACAAAATAAATAACTGAACGGATCTAAAGAACCACAAGAGGGAGAGGGACATTAAGAAGTTCCAGCAGGAAGACGATAAATTTAAACAGCAGAGTTTACATTTGCAGAAACTTGGGATCAGTTCTGAACTTCAGAATGAAGTCACACAGAGGAAAATACACATGCAATCTCAGAAAAATTACAGAGGTAACATATACAGTCCACACAAATGTCTGAAATTCTAAATTAAATTCCTATTTTTCGCTTGGAAAAATTTCTTTTTCTACTCCTGTCCATATCCACACATGAATGTGCTAAGAAATGTCATTAGTAACATCTACTTTGATAACAGTACTGCCAGCAGCAGGATGGCAAATTGAACTACAAAAACCAAAAAGTATTTTTCACTGCAAATCTACATTGTTTAAAATTAATTAGATTTAAAAAGCAGGGCCTTTGCTAGTTTTGTGAGAAAAAAAGAGAAACAAATATCAGTGAACTGCTGTGTTCCTACACAAGACCATTTCCTAAAGGGGAAGGCACTACATCAAGATTTCTCCTGAACTGGTGAGAGTCAATAAGAGTCAGGAATGACTTCAGTACCTAAGTAAACGTAGAATAAAACTAAACTGAGAGTCACTCTTCTCTTGTCCTCTGTTGTCAAATGAAATTCACAGTCTACCATACTGTAGCTATAAGATAGAGACAATTTTGTTTAAAACGAAACACAGCTCACTGGGGCTCTTCCTTTCCTTTGGAATCAAAGTCATTTCTATTACACCTTAGGCAATAGTCTTAGATTGAAAAAACCAGTTCCTATTAAACAAAATTCAAAATGAGCATTAAAAAGTTAAATATCTTCAATCAGTTGCTGCTGGTTTTGTCAGCTGATTTTTTTTTCCTCTCTCATTTTTCAGAGTGCCTTATAGAGTGAATTGCATAAAGAGCTCTGCAACCTGCAGTAACAGCACGTTACCCAGCAGCCAGGTTTACATGCTAATTCTTTCATTTTTTAAGACTTCATTTGGAGTGTTAAGTGAGCCCTGTTCTAACTTCTGCAAATGGTGATTAACTTAGAGCACTTGAAAGGACCACAAACTGTGTCTAAAAAGCAATTGGGAATTGGTTGGGTCAGGGAGTTTCAAACCCTAATTCTTTCTCCCTTCTTTCTCCTCCACTCTGTCAGTTCCATTTTTATCCCTGTAGGAAGCTTTACTATCTCTTTGCTGTTACAAATGATCATTGGGATAATTAAGTTTACTTTATTTCATTAGAAATGTCCATGGTCTGAAGCCTCTTTCATAGATTTATTCATTAAATAATAAGGTTTGTAGAAAGTTTTCCTTCTAAAAAATCACATAAAGAAATCCCAGTTGGAAGGTTGCTGCTTTGTAACTTTGAGATTTTTCAGGTGAATGAAGCAACTGAAAGGTTACAAAAGTGGTGCTGCTAATGCTAAGTGCCGATGACCAGACAGATCAAGGATTTATTTTCTCTTTCAAAGAATTGCATGCAACTTTAACTGCTGACATGTGTGTGGCAACACTGACAGGAAAAGAAGCAGAAAATTGAGATAACTGATTATAGCCTATGAGTTCCTTTGCAGACATAACTTTTATGTATGAATTGGAAGCCATCATAAAACCTAGTGTAGACAATACTCTCAGAAGGGATACATTTAAAATTTTTCAGCAATTCACTCTTAAAAAATTGGCATGTACAAAAGTCTGGGTCAGTTCTGCCCTGAAATCAATGAGTTTATGACTGGTGCAACTCAATATGTATCTTGTCTTCTACATTAGCTTGATGAGTTTCCAAGTGCAGTTGTTAAAAGCTAAAGTTTGTCGAAGTTTGCTGAAATTCAAAATGTCATCAGAAAGGCCATTCTGAATTCATCTTTGGATAATCAGTAACTCTGACCATGTTTTATACTGCAACAGCTATTGAAAAGGGCATCTCCAGACAATAGATGAGGTGCAGAGTAAATTCAAAAGAGAGGCTCAAGGAATGGCACTGGAAGTAAACTGTTCTTTTAGAAACTGGAAGCACCTTCCTTCCAGCTTTAGTCAGGCAGACTACAAAGAATGAGGGCATATTGTAACTGTCTGCACTTAATTTGCACATCCTAATCGAGAAGGATAAGTGCACTTCCTTATGGTGCTCAGTTCTGTCAGTCATGCTGGAAAGGACTCAGGGCATCAAGCTGCGTCCTTCTCTATCCTACACACAGGATGAGTATTCACCAATATTTGTATAAAATTCCTCAAGTACAGAAACATCATATTTGCTTTCCAAAACAGTCCTTGTGAATCCTATTCATTCATTTATTCTTGATAGGAAAACAAATTTAAAAAAAAAAAAAAAGCAAACATGGTGGGTTTGTTTAGTAAACAAACGTGCATTTGAGCATAATCACTCCCATATTACATAGACATATATTTGAAGAAAGTCCACATCGATGTGAATATGCACATACATAAAAGGTCCCAGTGAATACTGTTCCTCTACATGTCCTCATTAGGAGAGAATTTCTATAAATGCGTGATTTAGTAGACTGGAATTTCCTTTTGCAAATTAAATTGTCTATAATTGAGTAATATTAGGAGAACAGGCCAACAGAAACAGTATTATTTTAATGACTATGCTACCAAGGAGTATATTACCATTATGTCCATTTAATTATCATAGATATTAATCACTTGGTATAAGTTGAATAGGATTTAGGGATGTCTAATGTCATTAAATGTCAAAGGTCTCAACATTACGTACTATATCTGAGTGAATAAAACTTCTTCGCATAAGTGATATTTGGAAGTATTTCTTCTTTGGTTTTATGAATTAGTTAAAATAACATTGCAAACAAATCTGATTAATTTGATTGCTTATGCATAACTTTTGCAACAGAAACAGTGGGGAGGGGAGCCATGCCTCCTCATCATTTGCCAAAAGCAAAAGGCTTTTCCAATTATTTTTAAAAAATGGCAAATGCTGTTGAAACTACCCTGGCTGCCCATTGATGATGATCGCCAGAATGAGCAATTCTGCCAATTGGGATTGACAATGTTGAGCAGGAAAGGCAGCGATATCTTAAAAAAAAAAAAAAATAGTGTTATGTGGTTGACTGCAATAATAGAATTACAAATATTTTCATATACAAATTTAGATCCTAGGATTGTTTCTGTTGTTCTTCAGACACAAACTCTGACAATATGTAGTACATTACCAGGACCTACATATTTCCAGTCAGGATTTTCATGAGACAATAACACTATGGCAAGAAAGTGTATGTTGAAATGTTCACAAATGTGGCCAGGTACTGTAGTTACCAGGAGTTTGCATCACTAATTAAGACATAAACTTTGATGTAATTATATACATTAATGTAGTCATATAAAGGAATTAATATAACCACATCCTCAAAGTAAAAGCAAAAACTTACATTGTATTCAATATCAATTGTTGCATTTTATACAGTCATTTATGTGTTTGCATTAAATATATAGTAATATCACATATTACTTTTTTTTTTTTACTTCATATTCACTTTATATAAATGTAAAGCAAGAGAAAAAATGCAGTTGGAAAACAGTCTTTTATTTTATGCATCAAGTATCACAGTTTCCCAGTTGCAAATTGAAAAATTCTTGCTTCTTGCTGTTACGTAGATGCAAAATGAGACCATATGGATACTCCACAATGAAGCAGATACCCACTAGTTATTTGTGCAGGAATGGACATGATAGTCAGAGTAGATGTTAGTATGTACAGATGATGTTCTTATTGTGTGTAATTATCCCTAATTTGCTTAGATTTATAAGCAATCTGCATTTATGACTTAAGAAGTGTATGCAAATAAATGTGTACATTTAAAACTCTAAAAATAACTGTTATCACTAAAAAACACCTATTTGAACAGAAGGAAATATCATTATAGTTTGTGAGTTTCAAACACTTGTTAAAAGTGAAAACTTAAAGACAGCAACTATCATCAAATTAGAAGAAAAAAAGTGGAGTAAACCTGTTGGGACTCAAAGTTCCCTGCAACATATTCCATTATGTTTCTTTTCTTTTTATTATAAATTTAAATGCATTGTTTTTCTCCTCTGGCTCCAATTCTGCAGCAGTTTCTCATGCCAGATTACCATTCATGGATCACATGCTGAGTAAGGCTTTAGTACATGAGGTGGAACATGAAGACAAGTTGTGTGAATGGCATTCGTATAACAAAAATCTGCCCTTAAAAAAGTTACTGTATTATATAGTCATACACAAAGCCTGTGATTAATTGTCAATGTAAATTCTCCTTCTCCCAGAAAAAAAAATGTTCTGTACTTTTCCAAAGCAAAGACATATTCAGTGAATGGGCAGAGACTAAATAAAATGAGCAGATAAGTAGCAGTTTGACTGCAACAGGAGTTCAGTGACAGGCAATAGGAGCCAGACGGCTCTGCAACGTTCAGTCCAAAGGAGAACATCAGGAGGAGAGGTGAACAGAACCACTGGAGATGGAAGACAACTTTGAGAAATGCTCCTGCGACCATTCAAAGAGAAAGAAAACATCAATAGGATGAAACATGCAGGTTATTATGTCAGGTATCGTAATCAACACCTACCTCATCTAGGAAAAGGGTGTATGTGCATAAATGAATGGTACAGACTTCACACAACCCCCTGAGGGAGAAGTTCAGCCCTGTTTGATTTGAAAGAACTCAGACAGACACAAAGGGTCAAGGAAATCCCTTCAGCCTCAGCCCAAGCAACGTCCAGGCAGCAGAGCTGATCAGATGCAACTGGCAGATGCAGTCCTGCTCAAAAAGGGAACGGAGAAGCGAAGAGGTTCAGAGGACAGTTCAGAAACATCAGAGGCTAGCAAAGGGGGAACAAACACAAGGCACAGGCGTCTCCACTGGACAACATCCAGCACTGAGAATGCCTGTCTGGAAGCAGAAAAGAGATTGCATTGGTGGCAGACACCTTTCTCAGGCAAATAGGCTTCTGGGTTTCTGAGTCCAAAGAGGAAAATATACCTACCAGGCAAGAAGGTACAGACCTCAAAAGGAACCAGCTTGGAAACAACGGTGAGACTCCTGTAATTGTTTTCTCCATGTATACTAATGAAATAGGCAAGAGACAAATTTCAGACACAAAATATAAAGTTCTGAAAAAGACAACCAGGGTCTCTGCTGCATCTCTGAAGTGTTCTTGGTATCCACACATGTCCAGGAAGAGCGATGGAAATGCAGTTTCAGAACTTGTAAAGAGGATTATTCAATTTTTCAGGAACTGAAGGCAATTCTGCATGTAAGGAAAGGACCTGATCTCAGCTGTAAGGAGCCAGGGTGCTGATGATTAAAATAAACAGGGCTGAGGGTGATCTTTACGGTGAGGAGTGAGGGAAAGCTGACAGGCACAGAAGTACACATGTTTTAAGACAACATTTGTAAAGAGGAAGACACAAAAATTCTGTGTTCTCAAGAGAAGGATAGGTCAGGGGATAGAAATAATCAAATATGGAAATAGGAAACAAACAGATTGCCATTTTAAAAGAGTGCCAAGAAATGTAACCGATCAATGGCATGTCTGCCACTTTGTAAATGCTGGAAGCCTAAGAACTAAGATGAGAAATTGGAATGTGTGATCCAAATTAAGATATTAATATACCAGACATGTCAGAAGCTCATGGAAGTCAGACAATCAATGTAACAGTATGAGAGCAGAATACAAAATATACAGGAAAGACAGAGTAACCCAAACTATAGGAACAGTAATCTTTTGTCTTAAATTAAGTTTAATATCAAATCAAATTAACAAATTAACCAACTGGTCAATTAACACAAAATCTGCATGGTGTACAATTCCAAGCCTAAATTTGAAAAATGATTTGGGGATTATATCGTCAATGAACCATCCATGTCGCACACACACACACACTATATGCAATATGCTTAGGGAAATCAGTGAGGCACCAAGGGAGACAAATAAATTCTGATAGGTAATTTTCACTGTTCTGTAATCTGGACAAATGTCATGTCAGGACACCATCATAACAGAGATAAAACTTGTAAATGCTGTTGAGGATTGTATCAAAGAAGAGCTGGTTAGTGAGTCTTGACTTGGATCTATGTGATGTGTGGAATCTAGTTAGAAATCTCATAGCACTTTCAAATCTCTGATTCAGAAGTTGCAGCTTTGTAACAGTGATCACAACATCTTATACGCAGCATATTCTAGGAGCAAAGACGAAGTGTGCTAATCTTCAAAAAGGAAAACCGTGGGAAATAAGGAATTTTATAAAAATTATGTTAAAGGGGAGTTAGGAGAATTAAATCCTTAGAAGGAGTACAGAGACTACTGAAGGACAACCGTGTGGAAGCACAGTGTGTGTGCACTCCATTTATTAGAAAAAGGCTTTGGTAAAGGCTAAGTGAAGGAGAATATCAGGATTATGAAAGCTACAGGATCAAAGTACTGCAGTTGTATGCAAATGAAGATAACAGAAGATCATGAAGTGCGGCAGAGGAAATGTAAAAACATGGTGAGACTGGCTAAAAGAGAATTTAGGAAGTCACTATTCTAAAGGAATCAAAACTAATCCTTTCAATACATCACAAATAACAAACTAGACAGGGAATCTGTAGGGCCAGCTGGCAACCCGAGTATAAAAACACACTAAGAAAGCACAAAACCATTGTATAAAAGGTAAATTAATTATTTACTGCAATATTAACTGTGAAGGCTTTTAGGGAGAATCTGATACTGGTCCTCTTTGCTTTCAAGGGAAGGGTGGAAGCTGGAAGAGAAAGACAGGAAAATCAGCGGAGCTCTCTTTAAAGCTGAAATAGCTGTGGAAGATGCTATGGTACAAAGAGAGAGAATGAACATTGACAAATTCCCAGAACTGAACCTAACTCAAGGATAAATGAACTGCTTTTCTAACAGCACTGTGTAACCTCTCATTTACAGACCTAGAAATTCCCACTCTGAAAATTTACAGGTTTGGGGCAAATATTAAGTATACATGCTCTTTCCTGTTCGTACTCTAGCTGCTTATGGCCTCTGTTGGAAACAGAGTTCATCTCTAGAGACCGTGTTTCGAACCGTGGTGGCAAGTTCCTGTGTCCATTGTTTGACCAGATTGAGGAACATTAAATCTACTGCAAGAACTGACTGTGACAGTATCCTTCCCACAAACTGTACGTTTCAGTAAAAATCCTGGTAGGGAATTAGAAGCCTGAGGAATGAATATCCAAACTTTTCCTTATTTAGTCATAATGAGCCTATTAAATGGTCAGGTTTTCTCGTTGTTAATCACTTATATGATGAAGAAATTGTAATGAAGTTTTCTTTCAACGTTTCTGCTTTTGAACAGCAGAGAGCAAGCAGAACAACTTGTTTTCCTGCCTTCGAGTTCAAGGTTAAACCTGCACAGCTTTCAGAAGCTGTATGTGATAGCCTGACTATTCTCCATGTGATCTGATTACTTACCATTAAATATGATTTAAATAGCTCACTGGCTTGCAGATAACTGTTCCACAATATGACCTTTATTGTAGCAGTACTTGAGCTTGATATTTTTACATTGTTCATTTACTATCTTTCATTTTCCAGCGACTGGAACTCAGAAACACTGCTAAGTTGTATAGCTGAATAAATATATCTATTATTTCAGGAAAAAAATTGAGAACACTAATTTGAAAGAGGAAATATCAGAAAGATATTGACATTAATGAAAAGAACTGATTGAGATAATGAAATTACTCATATGGATTTTGAAGAAAATAGGGGATTTAACAGAGAATACATGCTCTGTTTCAGTATGTATTTAACTATTTAAATCTAATAAAGTATTTAAGATCAATCAGATGTTGTAACCACTCAAGTCCTACTGAGACACAGTGTATTTTCTGTTACGCAGAAGTTAGTGAATGACAGAATTGAATACACATAATTTTAAAGAGACAAGGGTGAAGCCAAGCAGAAATGCTCTAAAAATCTCATTAGGAAAGTAAAACTGTCAGTGACTATAGTATTGTTCTGGAAGTGAATGGAAACAATACAAGATTATTTAAATATGTGGAGTGGAAAAGATCAATGAGGAGAGCAGCTGAACCGTAAGGAGATGATGATAGAAACTTACATATAAGAACAAGGCTTAAAAGACAAATTAAATTAAATTAAATTCCTGTACTCCATATTGACCAAGAAACTTAAAAGGAAAATACAAGAAATATAACATGATCTTCAATGAGAAAAAAAAAAAAAGGGGGGGGGGGGGGGAAAAAAAAAAGCTGATATTTACCACAGCAGGAATCCATTTCCACTATCAAAATCCAAAATCTTGACAAGTTCTCAAAGTAGGCGGGTTGCACATTGTTCCAATGGCATGCTACATATTAATTCCAACAGAGTTCTTACATCTTCAGGTATTAAGGACCAAGTTTAATTGGACACAAATCTCAACCTCAGTTAGTGACTGGGGGGATGAGGAATACAGGCATAATACTCTCACGCAACTAAAATAATGTTTCTAACCTGAATGAATGTAAAGCCAATTTAAAGTGCTATAGATTAAAAATACCACTACTGCCTCATCCCTTTTCTTTTCCTTTTCCTTTTGGTGTAAATAGAACACTAAACCAGGTATCCATCCCACGGTTCATTTAATAATCCTTTTATATCGATTGCCAGTGACTTAAAGTGAGGTTTTCTGAACTGGCTGCATGTGGTAATCATCCTTAGTAATACTATAAGCTGCTCGGTAAAAGAATTTCTACATTGTTTCTAGTGTTATGATTATATTAGATTAAGAACTACATAAGATCTCATAGAAATAGTCTGTATTCAAACTAATTATTTCAGATACAAATGTAGAAAAAATTGCCTTAAAAGCATGCTAAGACAAAATATGCCGTTTCATAAATACCTGCAAACAGCATCTCACAAATCTGAAACAAAGCAGGATAGTCATCATCTTAGAAAAATTTACCAAAAGAGTCTTGGTAGACCAAGAATATTGTTTTGTATAAACCGTAAACAGGGAACATCTCTGTGCTGTGCAAATTAGAATGCAAATATGTAGCTATTTTATCTATTTTATTATTTCCATATAGAGATTTCCATGTATGCTACAGAGGGTGTTCCAAGCAACATCAATTTGATTGACTTTGACTTGGTAATAGGCAATACTATTAGACTGCAGAATTTTAAATCCAAAATCAGTAAGTCACGCAACTTAAGCCTACATCTTCTTATATTAACATTTTATTAAAATACTACCTGATTCTTTCTAATTCTGATTCCTCATGGCAACAGAGGTCAGCAGAAGTAGGTTAGCATAGACTCAGTGGAAATAGAACACCAAAGCCTGTGAGAAAATTGTTATTCCTACTGATAGACTTTAGACTAAACAGTTCAGCAGCGCAGAAAGAGGGAATGTCTAATTCAGAAACTTTCAAACAATTTAAGGGCTTTACAAAATCCAGACTCAAGCTTCTGACAGAAACTCAGAGATGAGTTCAGTTATAAGACTCGCTTCTTTCTCTCCTCTTCTTACACTTCCTTATACTCAGCTATGTTGGTTTTATTTAGGGGTTTTTCATTACTATTATTTTATTTTTTCAGAAACCATGCTGTGATGATAGATGGCTTTAGCAAGTGTGTGTTTTAAGTTCTTTACTCTATCATATATTTTTCACTTTTTTCTTTAGCTCCACAGCAATATATACCAAGCTACTCATTACAACTTTGTAATCCCATTTTCTTCTACTTCCCCACTGGAATACTGATTTCTAAAAGAAGAATGTATTGTCCATTCTCTTTTGAAACTTTCCAATTCTTCTTATTCTAGCTATTGATTATAAAACAACGTTGGTCAAACAGCTAATCAAGGAAAGTAAGATTATGCATATTCATACTACATCTCAGTGAAGACAATAAATGAAACATAATTACAGAATCACTCAACAGATTTGATGTGATTACATCTCTTACAACACTATGTCTAAGGAGCAGCAATTATCCAGTTATGATTGCTGTAAGAACACAGGAGAAAGTATAAAAGACACAATATGTTCACTTTAAGGCAAACACAGCTTTCTCACTGGCATACAGAGCGGAGAACAAAGTATCTGAAGAAAATGCGGACTGGCACAGCCCAATGCAGCAGTACCTCTTGGCCAGCTATGTGGCAAACAGGATTTAAGAGAAATCTGCCGTGTTAAAAAAGGAGTAGGAGTAGGTGTTACAATCATCATGCCAATCTAGTTTGAATAGCACATTTAAGTAAATTTTAAAAGCCATTGACAGTACTATGCAGTTTGTTTTTCAAATAAAAACTAGATATGTAATAACTGTGTGACATCTGCATTTGCAAGCGGTTCGTAAACAGCAGAATTATACATCTACTTTAATGAAGATTCATTGTTCTTTTGGTCACAAAAATACGTTGGTGGTTACACAACATCATCAAAGTGAGGAACGCTTTGATGTATTACAGGGGTATGATGCATTGCAGCAGTACGTCACTAAGGAGACAGGTTTTGGACAACGCGTCACGTTAAATACATCATCAAAGAACAATCTTTCTGATGATAAACTGCCAGCTGGCAGAAAGTGTGATCCAGTTAGGTTTCCTTTCAGAGATACTTCAGAACTGCTTGTTTTCTAGAGAGAGAAAAAAAAAAAAAAAAAGTGTAGGTGAGCAAGGAAGCTAACCAAGGCTTACTTAACAACATGCTTTTGAAGCAGCTTCTTTCCATGAAGTGATGACTACTGAGATTATAACAAAGGAAGAAAGGTGAAAAAGTTTCATAGCTGATTATGGAGCCAGAAGAGGACCTCATTACCCTGCATAACTTATGCACAATTTACACATAGTATAAATTACTTCAGGAGTAGTAACAACCTTGCAGCTACTTCTCCAGGTGTAGATTAGAGGAAAATAGTAGAGTTTCTGTTACCATATATAGATAACCTTCCAGTGTCTATTCCAAAACTTTACATGCGAATCTGACCAGATCTGCACACACCTTATATATGGGAGAATTGCCATGTTAATTTTGCTTAGTATACACAATCATTCCTTGGTCTCTACACTCTTAAGATATTTGTACTCTTGTCATGGTTTAACCCTAGCCAGTAACTAAGCACCGCACAACCACTTGCTCACCCCTCCTCCCCAGGAGAATGGAAAAAAAAAACCTCGTAGGTTGAGATAAAGACTGCATAATAGGATAACAATGAAAGATAATAATACTACTAATAATAACAACAACAACCGACACCAAATGATGCATAAATGCAATTGATAACCACCTGCAAAAAAGACCCGATGCCCAGTCCATTTCCGAGCAGCAATCCCACCTCCCAGCCAGCATCCCCAGTTCTATCCAGAGCATGATGTTATGTGGTAGGGAATATCCCTTTGGCCAGTCTGGGCCAGCTGTCCTGNGGGGGGTTGTGTTGGTATTTGTTTCAGTAATGAAGTACATTTTACTTAGGAAAATTAGTGCTCTTCCATAACTCCGGCAACGTTTTTAAAAAATGCAGCAGTTAGCAGTTGTGCTGAATTACTTAAACCTATCATCAGCCACATCCCAAATTAATAACAACTAAATCATTATAAAAAGTATCATTACTGCCTTTATCTCCTTCAGAAACACACATCACAGACCGTGAGCTACGCAGACTATCTGGAAGGTTGACAAATCCCTTATCTAACAGATGATGGAAAAGAGTCACAAACCGTTTCAAAGGAGAATGACCTTTTAAAAACACTCTGTTTCACAATGAGGAAACTTTGTCTTGAACATCTCTTGTGAGTCATAGCTATGACAGTAAAGAATGCTGTAGAGCCAATAATGCAAAATCATTTAGCATACCAAAGCACATCAATTGAGTTCACTCAATTCAAAAATAGTTTACATCATTCAAAAGCGTGAAGGTGTCAAAGTCAGTAAGAGTGTCCTATTACTGTCTCACAAAAACTAACTGGCAATCAAAACAAAGTCTCGAAATGCTTCTGTCACAAACTGAAAAAGTGTTACACTTCTGCTAGTCTTGATAGGGAGAAGGTACCTCCTCCTCTGTTGTCAGGATTAATTAACCAGGAAAATGCAAAGACAAACTGGTACCATTGTATACGTCAACCACCTCTCCAGTTTTGTGTTCCAGGTGTGAACAGAAGGCATAGACCCTTCTGAATAGCAAAACCCCCAGTCATGAATGAGGTTTACATGTAAACAAGATCAAGGTTTACAGTATCGAGCAAGCAATGCACAAACTGAAAACAGTAGTGCTATTCCTCAAAAAACACTTGCCTTTGTACTGACACTCAAAACATTTTTCAGGGGTAGAATCTGGATGACTAGACTAATCACACACACACACAAAAAAAAAAAAAAAAAAAAAGATCAGGAAGTAAGTTTCATGGATTTGTAGCTAACTTCCTAAATAGCATTTTCATTTTACTGCTAGTACTTAATCTCTGAAAATTATTCCGTCAAATCACAAACAATGTTTGCTATCCAGAACTGATGATTCACTCATTTTTTCAAGCAGAGTACAATAAATGAAACCTGGTTTGAACTGTGTTAGAGCAACTCTTACTCTCAGAAGATAGGAATCCTCTTAGTATTTGTATCTTAGTACACATACAGCCACTTCCTCAGGTATTGTCTTTACCAACACACAAATAATTGTTTCTGTCTTCTGATCTAGCCAAAAGTAGCACCTACTGGCAGATTGCTGTTGGAAAAAAAAAGGCAACATGGGAAGTATGTTTTGGCATTTTTAAAGTTCTTGTTTGAATAAGACTATCAAGCACAGGATAAAAAACTCAGACAAGCAAGATTTCCTATGAAATATTGAGATGGCACCCAGGAAGTACTGGTTTATGAGATAAGTAATTTGAAAGTAGCACTAGCAAGTTCTGGATTTGACCAAAAGGAGAGTAAGGTTTGCCACATCCATTGAAGGTATCCAAGAGATAACACAAATATAAAGGAAAGATTTTATTTTCTCACACAGTTTAGATAAAGCCTGACTGTCAAAAATCATGACACATATAACAGATAACATCTAAAAGTTACTTATAATTCCTTCAGTTCACAGTGCTTGTGAAAGAAAACAAAAAATGATGAGAGAATAGGATTAAAACTGACATAGGTGGCTAATGCTGCAAGGTAGAAAAATTTGCTTGACATGGTCCCTTCACAACATTGAGTAAATCAGGAGTTCGCCAATGCATCAAGAAGTAACTTCAAAGACTGAAAGAAAATATTGGTTTGATACTATAAAAAGGTTGGTTATAATATTATATTGCTTTATAGTCTCAGAATGCCCAGTGTATTTCAGATTACAAGCTTATCAACCTGTTCACATAATTTTTTTGTTCTGGATGTCACAGTTCAGCACCTTATTTAAATTTATGTGTAAAAATGCTGTGAACTAAAGACTTTTTGCTGTTCAGCTTGAAAATTCAATTCAAATAATAGCAGCATGCAAGTGCATATTTTCTTCTGCATCACTGGAAGTTAGACAACATCATTCAGCTTCAACAATTAACTAAAGTGACATTAAAATCTTTGCAACCATAATGGCAGTGATAGAAATATATTAGAACATAAATTTATAGATATTCAGTAACACACGGTTTAGGATGCACTGTAACGATAATCATCTGCCACAATTTCAAAACACTAGTAACATAAAACAAAAGACTCCAACAACGTGTGACAGAAGGAGATCAAAATAAATTACATCCTCAAACCTTATTTATTGCTGATGTATTCTGCAGCAAGTAGGAGCTTTGGTTCACAACGTATCAGAGTTTCAGTCCCTCAGTTAGGGATACTTTTTCCTGAGCCTTTTACTCCATAATACTTCCTTACTAATATAGCATTTGGCTCTGCAATTCATTGAATTCACTGACATTATTCATGGGGATAAGGACGGCTCAGATAAGTGAAAATTGAAAGTAGTCCGTACTTTGTGGAACTGCAGGAGTACATTGGACTATTCTCTGAAATCCTAATTTATGAGTTTTCTTAACAGGCTGCAATTGTTTGTTTCTTAAATTCACACCAAGGACAAATGATGCATTCTTGGCAAGGCCTTCTGTGCAAAATTGGAGAACTGAAGGAGGGGAAAATAATTTGTTTTCCTTTTATTTTATGCTGTGTTCAGATTTCTTCTAAACTAAGCAATGATTTAAAAGCCTCAGGCAATATAACACAAGTAGTTATAATTAACAGTTCTTAGATAAATACTGTAGAGTCCAGTGTGAAAGAATTAAGTTCAAAGTCTTTCTGAGCTTGATCTCTTTTCACATTACTGCACGCATTTCCACACGGATCCAAAGCTTATGGAAACAACACGAGCTTTTTTTTCATCTTCAGTGGGTTTGCTTAATGCCCTACAGGCAACGCTTGGTCATTTGCATGAGCAGGACAGCAGTTTTATTAACATCTACAACATCAATGGATATCAAATATAATCAATACATTATTTTAAAAGGAATATTATGGCTTTGTGTATGTAATTGGATAACAGCTGTGTTAAAATTAGGAACATTAATCAATCCCGCAGTGCTGATACTAGGGAGGCCTGGAAAAACACACACGAATTGCATGTTCAACCATTGTGCTGCTCTGTACGTAAACTGCAGGACAACCAACATGTCTAGAGTTCCACAGAGTGCTTGTCTGTTCTATGCTTTACCTATAGCTGCTTGTAAAACACAATGGTAACATGGTTGTACTGGAAAAAAAAGAAATCTAAGAGATATGTCAGTAAACATGTTTAAATCATCTTTTAATATGTACCTGATACTGGAAAAATACAGAGATTAAATAAATAGACATGAAGACTGAAAACATCAAACCAAGTATTTTTTCTATCCTTCACAGATAATACAAAAGCTATGAGAGGCAACAAGCCTTGACACTCAAGAATCGTACATGGTTGCCTCAGCTACTGAAATCAGTACTTTATATTTAACTGAAGCATAACTTGTCCTCAGCTGACTTACCTTCCAGAAAAAAAATCAATTCTTTATTTGAATACATCAAATGCAAGGTCAAATATTTTCCTTGATAGTTTGTTTTGCTGCTTAATTGTTCCTCCATAAACAATGTCTAACATAAATTTAGGTGACACCCCATTAATAGCCATTTGTTCTAGTGACAACTTTCCACACTGGACTAAACAGCCCTTTAAAACTCAATATTCACTCTATATTGGAAGAAATGCATAGCTATGGAAATACTTTTCTTACAGTGTAAAACCATATTCTTCAGTATTTTGAATAATTTAGGAATAGTTATCTATATTTTTTCTCCATAGCTTTTGGCTGGAAATGGCAAGAAAAATCCATCATCCTAACATGATAAAAATATGATCACCAGAAAAGCAGAATTGAATACTTGCTTGGTACTATTATTTTTTATAACTATATTTAAAATTTGACCATTTATTTCTGATAAGCAGAATAAACAATTAAAGATAAGGTACTGTGGGTTTGGTTTTTGGCAGATTTTTGGTTTGGTTTTGGTTTGTTGTTTTGATTTGGTTTTGTTTGTTTTTTTTAATTCATATGCTAAGAGGTCTTCTTTTCTTTTACTTTTTTTTTTTTCCTTTTTATAGTCCCATCAACTTTAGTTATCCATATTAATTTCCTACAGCAAGCTTTATATAAATGAATTTCCATCTAATAACCCTTTTTTTGCAATTTTTCTCTATTCTTTACAGTTTTTATTTTTAATTTCAACGTTGGAAATTGGACCATCCAATGGATTAGGAGGGCATCTTAGCAAAATTTTTTTGGTGAGCATGCAATCCTATCTTTTCAAAAAATTCTTCTTCTTACAGAATTTCAAAATTCTATTGTGTCCAGGTTTCTCCTTTCTGCTTCATAAATCACTGCTTGATGTGTCATAAACATGTTCACTACTAATTAACAGACAATATTTCCCTAGTCTTGTTCTACATAAAATGCCATTTGTAATTACTTTAATTCAGCAGTATTTTTCAAAAATTTCCACATGATATTGTGGAAACTTTGCAGAAATGCAAGTGCATTAGAGATATACTATTACTCTACCAGTTAGTGGCTAATGATACATCTCTAGTTCCCAGGATAATTCAGAAACAGCAATCATATCCATAAAAATTCTTAGTCATAATGGACATCACAGGGGAAAATTGACACTGTATTCAATTAATTCTGTAGAATAATAAAAAAAAATAAAATTATCAAGCACATAATTTATTCCAATTATCATATTTGAACCAACAAGTAAATAAAACATATTAATTGAGTTTTGAAAGAGTCTAGCAAACTGTTGACCTAGAAGAGCCTCAACATCATTTACAAGAGGTTTCTACAGATCTCCTATGTAGCTGGGAAGGTATAAAAAACTTAGATGCCTCTTGAAGAATTCTTACATAGGAATAGTATGTGTACCAGATTAAACACTGATGTTTTCCAAAGAACAAATCGGATAAGAAGTATAAAATAATTCAACAAACCATCAGGTACCAGAGTTCATCTGACAAAGGCCAGTCCAAAGTAAGCAGCACAAAGATTCACAACTGTGTGCCAGATACAAGGAAGAGAACAGCAAACCTGTTCAAGAAGTATAGCAAAGTTTGATTGGTCTACACCAGATTGTGAAAGAGAAAGGAGGAGGAATTTTCTACATTTAAAAGTTGAAGTTATTAAAACAAAAATCTCTTACAGGAATCTACCACAATTTCCATTTTTTAATCACACCTTTGTATAGATACTTAAACAGGGTACATAGAGCCTATCTCGTGCTCTGAAGGATCTCTGCACTTGAGTGTCTTCTTTCAGAAGGCTGAACAAGTATTTGAGCTACATTTGAAAGAAAGAAAAATTATAAAAATCAAGCTTTCCTTTGATGGCTTTGAAAATATTTTCATTTTATCATTTATTATAAATATGAAACTTTTTTTAACATACATTGAAGTTAAACTAGATCTTCCAAACCCAGAATGGTTACATATATTTGGGAAGTGAAGTTCACACACTGACTGTAAAGCAATTTTCCAGTTTAAGGAGCCATCACATTTCTCTTATTTAGGTCATATAAATTGTGTAATTGTCCTTCTGAGTCATAGTGAGTCTTGCTTACACCACCTATTCGGCATTATTTCTTGTCAAATCAGCAAAATACTGATGGAAGATTAACTCCTGCATTCCGCTGATACAGCTTTGCAGTTTTAGTACTGCTTCTAAGAAAGCTTCATCAGTTAAAATAGTTTAATAATACTAAAGTTGACTCTCATGTAAGTTGTTAGGATAAATATATTAACAAAACCCCTATTTTGAATAATTTGTCTGTTGCCAAAATTCCTTTGATAAATTTATTCACAATGACAAATTTGCCAATGTTTTACATCATGATATGTATTTTACAAAAGTAGTAAGACAATAGAAAGATATAACCTAATATGACTGACATAAAGAATTTTTAAGTTACCTGAAAGCAAGGAAATGAAAAGAATGTAGCCACTTATCTAAATTATGGTCTTCTCTATTCAGATACATAATCTGTATACATAGAAGTGATTCCCAAGTACAAATGTACCAATGCAAGAGTGAACAATAAAGACACATTTCTTCACATTTCTAGAAAATAAAAGGATTCTAAAAAAAAAAAAAAAAACAACCAAAAAAAACCAAAACACAGAAGTATGGCACGTCCAAAAGGATTGTAGAAATCAGGAATGAAGATAGAGTGACTGCCACCTCCCACAGAGATCCAATGGATCTCCTGCGGACAGTGTTGTGTCATCCTCCCAGCCACCTCCAGGAAGCCAAAGGAGCACCTATACCTTTACTGATGTGCAGCATCCCCTAACATTTCCCGGTGTCCTATACCTTTGAGTATTGCACTGGCCTTCAAATCTGTAACTTGGCCACTGTATTGGATTATGCAATTGTCAAAATACTTGAGGAAGCAAGCAGCTGCTTCAAATTTTGCTGAAGTTGGCAGGGAGGTACTTAGGCTGCATCAAATAGATGTTAGTTCAGATCTCAACTTTGTACCAGACACTGAATTTTCTTTGACTTTTCTGCTAGCTCACTAATATGCTGTTTATATTGACTGATGTGCACAGATATGCTGTAACTATATTTTACTGTAGTATGTTGTTTCTAAGATAACAACAATATTAAATACCACCTCCTAAGAAAATCAAATGTCTGAATCACCCCTGGAAACCACTTCTTACAGGGTTAATTATGCTATCCATTTTATTCACTTTTTCCCAAGAGAATTCACATTCTCTGCACCTGAATATCCTGCCAATATAGCTCTTTACAATACCGCAAGACAAGTTCACAAAAAAAACTCAGCCTGACTTTATCAGCTGAAATTCACAGCTCAGTTAATAGCTTATGAACAGGAGTCCAGTTTGAATAAGAAAACAATTCTGTATCACAGCGCTTTTATATATTCTGATTGTGATTACAGAGCAGGTCATTTCTCAAAATGTCAGCCAGTTTCTTATCAAAATGAGAATGACACAAGATGCACTCTGTCTTGTGCAACTTTGAACCTCAAACTAAGTCACCGAATTCAGCAAATTAAAAGGAAATTGTGGTGGATACTTTGTACAAGGTTTATTCCTTTGCTAAAATCTGCACTGCAGGTTGTCTTAAACTCTTTGAAATAGTGAACTATCAGCAGAGTTATTACATGCAGACAAAATGCACCTTAAAATTAATATCTCTCCGCTGCTTTGTCTTTTTAAAACCAATTTCATATAACCAATAAAATCCTCCACATAAGCTACAAGGAAAATTTTACACTGCTGAAGTTATGAAATTATTTGATCAAATGGTAATTATAGAATTCAGAGCCAGTGCTGATCGTGGCAGATGCTTTCATTTACAGTGTTATCTTTAAATCTTCCTGGGCTCTTCTTGTCTACTTAAAACACTATCCCCTAAGAAAATTAATGAAGTCAGGATGCCATATGTGATAAAGCATAAATTTAAAATTTTATGTAATGTAATCCAAAATGTTGCAGTTAGAGGAGAAACACTAGATGTTACTCATTGAGTGTGACAATCTTATTAAACTTCTGCAGGCTGTGAACATGTCAGATTCAAAAAATACTCCTGTCCAAAACTATGGTAGGTTGCAGTTTCACTAATCGTAATGACTTGCTGTGATCATTTGTGCTTAAATTAGGCTACTGATAAATACAAGGCAAATTTACTTTCAAAAGTTGCTAATAAGCTGAAGTAAACAGTGATTTTAAAGCTCAAAAAGAAATTACTCAGTTTAACATCACAAAAAGGTCATAAAAATTTGTAATATATTTTAAAATATTAGAATAAACTAACATACACTACTGTATGTTCCTACACTAGGAACCATTATTTTCAGCAAAAAACTCGGGCAATAGAATTCAAGATGGAAATACATTGGTTCTTAAAATTTTGACTAAAAGCAGAGCTAACATACATGAATGCTTCTCTGAAAATGTAACTGTGAATCCATTACCAGCTTTAACTCCTATGTCCACAAGATTTGGGCTGCCAAATGTAATCGCACATACCTGTGTATGCATACATAATGAACTTTCAAGAGGACTGTAATTCAAAGCTTATTAAAGCAACTAATTTCAGATTTCACACATGTATTCTCCTTGGGAGCAAGACAACACAGAAGAAATACCAGATTAAAATTAGGAAGAAGATCAAAGACAGAATTATAAAGATAATTTTCTTAAAATTTCCTGTATCAGAACTGTGACTGCCATAAGTAAAAAAACCTTGTACAAGTGTTTCACCTTAATGATATCCTTGATGCATTCAGACACGTACCTTACTGAGATCCTGAGCGCTGCCTGTTTCCATTAACCAGAAACTAACATGCCCACAGCAATCAAATAGATATAAGGTTAAAAATAATGTCTTTTAATAAAGAGAATTATACAATGGACATTTCAATGTCCCATGACCAGTAAATGGAAGACATTTCCTTCTACTGTGTACCTCTTGGCTACACCCAACTGTTGTTATTCACTTACCTGTTTCTGTGCAAAGATAGCATTGCTTCTAGCAAAGTGGATTCAAAATATTACTTAATCAGGCAGCAGCTGTTCAAAGCTAGTTTAAGTGAATGTCAAAGTGCAAAGCACTGAAAACTAAAATTTGTTACAGTCGTGTCACCTGCTAAAGAATTCCTAATAATTCCCAGCAGTAATGAAACATCAGAGATGCCTCAGAGAACAGACTCCCAGTTGACCAGAAAAAAATTAAATCACTTAATAAACACATCAGTAAAATAAATTAATAAACTATGTCTAATCCACTACATTAAGAATTACAACAATATGGTTCACAAGTTTCTAAAGAAAGTTAGTTGTAATGTTAGTGAGAGATTGTGAAATTGGGATCAATGGATCGGAAATATTGTTGGCCCAGTTAAGTTATTATTTAAACCCATTATTTTGCATTTCACTGTTGATCTGTACTATAGATAAGAATCCAAAAGGAATATAAAATTTGGAGGGTGACATCAAGCTTCCAAAGATAGTGCATGAACAGATCTTAAAGTTTAAACTTAGTACATGAACTTCTCTATAGTTTTCTCTGCCTTTTTCTGTATTTCACACCAGTGTTCAGTTCTCTTCCAGGGAGACATTTATTCATAAATATAAACTTATAAAATTGAAAAAATTACTTTGTACACCAAGTCCACTCCTTTTGTTTTTCTTATCTTAGCTCTCCTGCTTTCATACTACAGTAATTTATCATTTCTTTGTTTGAAACTTATCTAGCACTTGACTTAAATTTCTGCATTCACCACAACAGGTTGGTATTTTGTAAAAAACGGGGTTTATTCATTGGATAACATAGTTTAGATTAAACTCTCTATTCTTCCAAGAATCATGTATTTTGTATTACAACTTACTGTGACCTTGTCTTTGTGAAGGATATGGTTCTATTTCTTTTGTCACATACAGAACATTTGTTTGAAAGAAGAAGAGACAACTGGTTTTCCTTATGATGAATTAGAGGGTAATAGGGCCATCACAGTTCAAAATTACATACCTATATACGTGAACACGGGACCGAAAAACCACCTAGTGAAGGCCCCTGCAAGCACAGGCAACTACGTACAACATTTTACTAGCTTGCCTTTACAACTGTTTCAAACAAGTCCTCTACGCATCAGAGATAGCACCCTTCATGGTAAAGGTGCCCACAACTGATACCATGTGTGTGCCCTGTTAATCACATCAAGTGGGTGCAGGATGGGACTGCAGTATCTACGTAGTTTAAACACATAGCACAATATTTTCTTTTAAAATGCAAATTAACTCAATTGTTCCTTTCAAGTCCGTACAGTTTATGGTTCTGCAATTGTTAATAATCAAAGCCTAAATTTCATCCAAGCTGCCATTGTGATTTTAAAAGCTCAAAACAATGTGGCTGGTTCAGTTGCATATCTCAGCTGTATAGTCATGGATACCTGCACTCCAGACACCCAACTATGGCTTTCAAAACTCATTTATTGCATGAATGTTGCATGTCCGATAGCCTTCAGAATTTTATAACTTGTTAATCTTTTATGTGTTTATCTTTCTGTAATAAAAGATGTCTTTTTGCCACAAATGGTAGCAATCACTGAAAACAACAGAGCCATGAGCATCCTGCTATCTTAATTTATGCCACTTTCTTTAAAACACTAAATTATTGTCCTGTTTTCTTCCCACTACCACTTTGTGATGGCTGCTTAGCTCAAAATCAAATACAATAAAATGAAAAGGAAACAGATTTCATATGTGAACTTCATCAAACAAGAAGATAAAAATTTCCCTATCAGCAATCAGTTTTGGGTGGTTTGGGTATTGGCATTTGGTTGGGTGGGTTTTATTGTTGTTTGGTTTTGGTTTTGTTTGTTTGGGGTTTTGCTGGTCTCAGAAGACTTAGTCATTCTTGCAGCAGCCAGAAAGTTAGCAACTAAGTGCCTACAGAAATGGAATTTTCAAGGGAGAGGGAAAAACAAAAAGCACACCTCTTGCACCTCTTGTCTATCTTTGGTTTTGCACACCTAGTACTAGAATCTACTGAAAGAAAGAATAACTTATTTCACTGGCCCACCCCAAGAGAAATCTAATATTAAACAGCACTAAAACTGAGAGTAGCTAAAAGGCTAAGAATCTCACTTTTCTTCTAACACAAAAACCTAAGACTCTGGATTGTACCTGAAGTCTAAATCACAGTGGAATCAGAAGAGGGTCAGATATACTGAATTATTAACTTCTCTGATAGAAGGCTGAGCCAGCAAAGCAAATGTACACAATAGGTTCATTCTTCCACCATGCTGTAACATGATGGCAACAGCTACAAACCTAAAATTTCTAAAGCAACATATCCTCACCTCTCTCACATACAACCCTCCATAAATAAAATGTTTTAATAAGTAAAATTGTTCTTCCCAGTTTTCTGTACAGAAGAACTAATTCATGTAATTCAACAATAAGAACATTAAACTATACATTAATGGATATTTGTAGCCTCCAAGAAAAACATCAGACATCAAAAATATCAAATGTGCCAGTGTAATTTATCACTTGGTAATGTTAATTGGAGTAAAATAATTCTTCATATAACACCCTCTCCATACTGTAAATAATATTTTCTCTTAAGATTCTGGAATGTTGGTAGATTCTCAGAATATTTAAATATATTCCAACAATGCTGCACAATTATGTCACAATGGAAATTTTCACGCATTCCATAATTACAGTTTAATCCTCTGGTACTCTGATCTACAAACACTCAGTGGAACTGCTATTTGTTTTCAAGATCGGTTCTTTAAAAATAGAAGAAATTTCACCATTAAAATTGTATTATTTCTTTACTCTTGCCCATGCAAGCTTTTGCTATTGCAGTTATGATTATATGAGTGCAGGCACATACTGAAAACCAGTTTTGTTTCATGGTTTAAATTTTTTGTCTAATATTGTGTGGAGAGATCTGCTCATCACCTCCTCCTGCTCTCTGAGCTTGAGTAACGTACTCTGTTCCATAATTATCGCAAGCTATTCTGAATCCACATTCTGGTATTCACATAACAGATTCACCAGATACCAATTTTATAAAACATAGAGCTGTGTGCTTGCCTCCATTTTATAGTGATAATACCTCTGCCCATATTTCTATGGTAACATTATGTGATTAAAAAGAAAGGAAAACAGAGTACTTAAAAATTCGTTATCTCACTCTTGAAACTTTTTGTTCCACATCACAAGGTAGATGTTTGTGAGCAGGGAGGTAGGTTTGCCTTAACATATTCAGGTTTGCTTTTTACAATTGATCCAACCTCTACACTGAGAAACTTGGTACTGATGAGAGACAAAACCAACATTCCTATAATGTAATTAATGTTATGTACTCCCAAGTCAAGGAGCCTAAGAAAAATGTGTATATGCTCATTTAAATACCACACAAGTGAACCTGGTAATTTATCTTTCAAGTAAACTCCTGAAAACATGAGGATAAAGTCAGGAAGAAAGCTTTGCACAGCAATCAGAACACAGTAACTGAGGTCAAAGAGGCTGAGTTTAGTGCAGAGCAGATAAAAGAAATGGTTTCCTTTATCTTATCCATGAGAAAAATCCATTGGAAAAATCTAATGTCTGCCAACAGTCCTTCCTCTCACTCATGCATCTGTTAGTATTGTTTGTGAGAAACGCTGTTGCCCACTACAGTTACAGAAGAAGACTCTGCACCTGAGTCAGGTGGAGACTACCCCCAGAAAACACCTGAACAGCCCAAAGTGAGAACCACCCAGTGCAGAGAGCAGGCCTGATAGAGGAACACCAGTGCAAATGGCTCACAAACCCCTGCCCTGCCAAGCAAAAGGGTTGTTGCTTTTCAACCCAGCAGACAATTTATGACACATAGTCTTAGTTTAAAACCAGCTTTCAGCAATTAAATCTGGATGCCAGCATGGGCAGGTATTACCCCAGCTACATCTAACATGACACAGCACAACACGCTACATTCAGATACAGAATACAACGTACGGTTACATTCCCACCAAAGTCTGCTCAAATTTATCTGTACAAGTCTAGGTCATTCATTGCAACCTTAAGGTCTGCAAAGTAAGAAAAGACTGGAACTTATTTCAAAAAAACTTATTTTTCATGGGAAAACTGAAAGAAGAATGGGAACTAAAGGGGAAAGGGGGGGAGCAAGAGGAAAATAATCAAGATTACAGAAAGGAAAAATACCAGACAATCCCTCCAAAATGCAGCCTCACAAGACAGGTATATAAAATGCTGAACACTGTTCAGCTAAGTAAAGACAAAAGAGGATCTGTAAGGAAACCACAACAAAAATCCATACTTAACAGCCCTTTTTAGCTGTTCATGTAAAAAATGCTAGTGTGTCCCATTTAAATGGTGCTAAATAGGGAAGAACATTTAAAGTGCAAATCACCTGCAAAAGCTACAAATAGTACAGAAGACAGACATCAGAGCTGAGTGACTGTTGACCAGAAACAGAGCATCTGCTGCTACTATTATCCACATTCATTTGCAGTCTGCATTTTTAATGCCTATCAAATTTTTAACTTTTTTTTTTCTTACTGCTGTTGTAAGCTTCATAAAAGATGTAAGCGCTAAAGAGGATTAATTTCCTTTGAATTAGATTCAGCTGAGAAGTCACAGCAGTGTCAGTTTCTCACATCTTGCAAGATCCTTACCTTCCTGGTGGTTTGGCTTCATTTTTTCCCCTCCCTTTTAAGGGAAGTCTTGGAAACACCCATTGCGCTGACTATTTAAAGTAGAAAGCTTTTTTGATAACTTAACAATTATCATGTGCCTGTCAGCTGTGCTCTACATGATGCTTGAGTTCTTTTTCTGATTTTATTCTTTTCCTAGGCTTCTTGAGTCTTCTTGAAGGGAAGCCTTTCCTACTATGCATGAAGTGCCTAGATGATTGCATCAAGTACTGTAGCCTATTTCCAAATGAAAAAGCCTCGGGCTTCAATAGTTTTACAGCGCTGTTCTCTGGTAGACTGAAGGCAATTGGCACATCAGCCAAAATACTTTTTTCCAAAAAACTTCATTCACTTCCTTCTGGTATTTGGCCTAACTTCAAATAAAGTGCAAGGCCATGGCCATCACGTTTAAGAACAGACTAGTCATTTTGAGCAATTCAGTGAGCAGTTTGAGAGTATCTAATTGGATCTCACCTTCAGAGAATGCTGAACAGACAGCCTTGTCAAACTTGGCTGTGCAAGGGCTTTCTAGGTGGACACCCAAAAAGTGGAAGTGTCTGGGAATCACATCATTTTCAAAAAGCCAAAGATCAATATCGGTTTAATAATTCTCAGGTTCATTTGGGGGTTGGAGGAGGAGCACAAATCGACACTGTTTCCGTAACAGGTATACTTTAAATTAAGCATAGTTCATTTGCAGTGGTTTTATGTACTTTACAAGTGCATATTTCCTTAGTGTGTGAAAACCAATTTTTTTATATTTGAGAACCAAAAATGTGAAATACATCCTCATAAACAGGATAAATAAAAAACACTTCCTATGACTTACTTTTTTCTACTAGTGTCTTCAAAGCATACAATCACAAAACTGCATCAGAGAAACCAGACTTTATTCTTATCTGTGCTAAATATTTCTGCACAACAGCAAAGTAGGAAAACAAGAAAAAACACATCATGAATTCTACATTTGCCACCAATTTCACTCTCAGCAGGGATAATTTCTATTGGAATTCAGAAAGTATTAACTATAGTACAGAACTTCAGAAAGGAGAGATCCAAAATTAAATGTATTCCAGGTCTTTCCAATGGTTTGTCAGCTTTTTCTTTTTTTCTTTTAAGCATTCATTCAGAATGCAATGATGAGTCTGAACCATTAAACCTGAGACTGAACAGGACATCTATGCAAATAAGGTGTGCAGTTTGTTGAATTTTTTTGCATAAGAGTTATCACATAATTTCTCAAGTCTCACTGAATCCTTATAGCGTGAGCCAATATTTAAAAGACTATAAAATCAAACTGATTGCATAGAAAATACATGTTCTCACAACCATTTACTATTTGTGCTACAACAGTATCCATCAAAAACTAATGAGGTCCCACTGTGCTGGGCACCGTATGCGTAGTAAGAGTTTCTACTTGAAAACAGAGCAATTCGCACCAAGGTAGCGAGTGACTGTGATGCTGATTAAAGACATGAAGGACAAAAATTAGAACCTTAAGACCGTGTCCCTCGTATAGACCAGATCTGCATATAGGAATAAACTTTTGAATCTCTAATTTGAGGTGGGAGAGGGAGCATGCTTAGGTTCAGAAACTGCCTAAGCTTCCTGTTTGTTAATTTATTTTTCACATTACCATAGAAACAACCTTTCTGTGTATGTCTACAGGGAGAACAGAGAGGGACAGAGGGAGGGTTGAATGAGGACAAATGCATGCTTTATTATATTGAGACACCTAAATAAACCATCCATGATTTCTGAGGCATGCTGCCATTCCTGTAGCAAAATAACACTTCTCTGCATCTTTTTACAAAAAAGTTTGTAAATATGAGCTTGCCTGTATAAATACAAATTAACACAATGTTAAGTACTTTTAAAAGCCTACTTGAAATGAAGGGTTGAAATGCTGAACACATCAAAGGGCAAATATACGTCCACAAAGAAGTTTAAGACACCTCTTGGTTTACTTTAAAGTCTTCAGTGTGAAGCTGATAACAGTTACGCAGTTGGGATAAGAGACAAAATTGCTGTGTCTCAGTCCAGTGGCCACACCGATAGACATGTAAGGCAAAGCTGATAAATAATTGATTTTTGGGAACCATACCCATATGTGTGATAGATATATTAGTCCTCTAATGTCATCAGTCCTCTTCTTGCAGCTCATCTCTGTTCACAGGTTTGGTCTTGTGCTTGCAGATATAGATTTTGTCACTTCAGGAATTTGTCCCAAGTACCTCTGCTACAGAGACCTATTGTGGACTGTACCCAGTTTATGAAGCTATCTGGTCACAGTTACCAATACATGCATACAAATCTTACCCGTTTTGTAGCCAAACTGAAAAATAATAAAAATTAGTTAAGATAAATGCAAAATGAAAACCTTTTAGATTTTTTTCTCCTCAAAACCAGCTATTTTTGAGACTGAAAATTAAATGTTTGTTATTTCCAAAAACCTTAACTAAAATCTTTAGAGGAAATTTGTCATTTTCACTGTATTACTATTCAAGTGAGCATTTTTTATATGTAGCAATTTCTGCTTCTGAGTTTGACTACCTGAAGATTTATACAGAACTCATCAGCTCAAAGAAAACACAGTAGAAGACGTCTAGTTTCTTCCTGCTTTCCTGTCAGAAATAGGTTTAAATGAACAATTGTTCAGGCTTTCAGTACAATCTATAAAATCAGTACAGATCATTCAGTTCTGAACATACTATAAGGAAGATTAATATATTTAATTCCTGCATTACTGTCAGACTAATGAGTTGAAACTTTAGAACAAAATATCAAGATTAGAAATAGGTATATCCATTTTCATTTACTGTCTGGAATTTCATAGACATTCATATTTCACAACAGGCCAAATCTAACACCACCCTTCAGTTTATATATCCTGGGCTGGTAAAAGATACTCTTATTTTTTTCATCTGTAATAAGAACATTTCTCTAACACCATAGGATACTATCCTTTCAATAAGCATTTCAATTTTTTTAATTTTTATTTTTTTATTTGTACATGTCTTTATTGTGATCAGACACTGTGTCACTTTTAGTTTTACTTGGACAATCTGTTAAATGGCAAGAATTCACTCATGCGTTCATGTCACTCTCATTGAACAGTCATATAAATAGGAAGACATTTACTGAAAATCTATCCTCCTTTCTCTTTGAATCCATATTCTACTAGTCAGACATCTCCTTGATTAGTCTACAAAGAATCCTTAATTATCAAGTAACAAGAAATTTCAGGTGTTCACTTAGCCACCAGATGGAACCCACATAGTCTTAAAATGCAGTAGAAACATATGGCCATTAACCAAGAAAAATGAGTACAAATTTTGTAAAGCAGCTACGGAATACATCCTGTAAATCAAGCCAGGCTCCATATGCGAATAGACTTTCATAGGATTAAAATTACACTCACCATATGCTTTTTACCTGCAAAAAACAAAGTCTGTGGTTGCATCTGTATGATACTCTACCAATAAAACACCTGCTGACATTTTTTTGCAATACGTGATTTTGTAGAAAACACACAGGAATAATAAAAATGCCACCTCACCAATATTAGAACAGATTACTCCATTTTAAACACAGTTTTTTTCAGTAAATGACTAATGCTTTATTTATTGGTAGAGGTCTTTTTAAAAGAAAATTATTGAGATGCTTAGATGAGATCTAAATTCCTGTATTTCCGTGAGGCATACAAAATACTTTGGACAGACCCACGGCAAAGTGAGAGCGGGTAGTCAATGTTATCTTACACAACAGAGAAAGCGAGGCAAGCAGGCAACAATTTTCTTCCCACACACTGCAACTTTAATAAAAACCTGGGATTATAATCGAGGAAACCTTGAGCCAAAGCTAGCGAGACTTATTAGCAGTGTAATTGTGCTACCCCAGGAATGAGAGGCTGAAACTAAGAGAAGGAAAGCCAAGAGTTCGGAGCTCGGGCTTGCTGCTCCCATCACTACCAGAGAGGGATGAAGAGGCTCGAGAATGGCAGCAGCTGGCACATGGGGCTAACAGTTCCCGGAGAAATGATCGCCCATCTACCTTCCTGACTCTTCCTCCAGAGGCAGCAGTAGCAGGCAGCTTGATTTTCCTGGGCCTGGCGTAGAGAACAGGCATTTTGCCACCGCCGCCGAGCAGCCTGTTGCCCATCCCCTCGCACACACTGAGTCAAGCCCAGCCAGCCCCACGGCTGCTCCACTCCAGCACCCTCCGACAACTTTAGCAAGTAAGCGTGAAGGCAAAGGTTAAATAACACCGACTACTGCCTGATTTTACATTTCCTCTTCTAAGAACTAGACCTAAGAGTGAACACAGCAATGCTTCTCTTGACTGTAAAAGCAACAGTAAAATGTTTCGGTTTTGCAGGGCGGTTTGAATCGCAGTTCGGTTACTGACAATTCAATTCCTTGTGGACAGACCAGGCTAAGCACATCCTAGGCATGAACAAGCTCAGGTTTCAACACATCACATCTTTCACTGTGCAAAATGTGGAGCAACCGGACACCAAAATCAGGAGAGGGAGGGAAAAAAAAAAAGAAAAAAAAAAGAAAAGAAAAATTTATGGCCAGGTTCTGCCTTTTGTTTCTTATATGCAATCCTCTGAGAATCAAAGACATTATACGGAAGGGGCAGAGTGGAATTAATTTTGAATTTCTCTGCAAAGAGAGTTTTTTTCCTCCATGTAGGAGCTTCAAATACTTCTTCTCCTACTGAGCACTCTGCAATATTCTTTTTCATGGATATGAACACAAAAAATGTTACTGATATCCAGTTTCTGTAATTATACAGCCAAGTAGCTTAATTCAAAACACAAAATAGGGAGAAAAACATATTATTTTTCTTATTTTTAGCAATTATGCAATTGTAGTTTCATTTTATGTTTTTCTCCCTGGCCCCTAGCGCCCACCGTGAGGGTGAATACTGCTGGGTACTCTGCAAGAGTAAACTGAGACCCCATGCTGCAAAAAGCTGAACTTAGTTTTTTCCTTGAACTCTTCTCTGATGGATAGTTTATGGCTTCACTTTTAGTGAATTAGAGAAATGCAGCATTTTCTAGGGCTTTTTTTTTACTTGTTAGAGAGATATGTTTAAAAATCCAATGCTGTTACTTTAATGAAATGTTAATGGTTTTATTGTTTTCATGCTCATGTAAAGAATACTGTTAGGATACAAAGAACTTGGAGAGGAAAATATGTTTTAATGACATTTGATCACAAAAAATGGAAGAGATTAAAAAAAAAAAATCAATCCTCTCACAAAAAATTTCCCCACAGTTATTTATTATAGTTGGGGCAAGAAAAAAATCCAATATAATTTTGTTAGAAAATAATGAATTATCATCTAAATCAGGAAATCTTTTTCAGTCCACGATAGAAGTTCAAGTGAAAGCCTGAAGATACACACACACATATGCTTTAAAGCCAGTAGTGCCACTTCACTGGAAGGACGCATGACCTTATTTTGGAGCAGGGAAGCAAACTGAGGTCTTCTATAACCCGGACACACTTGGTGAAGCAAGATACAGGTGTCTCTGTCTCTCAGAACAGAGGTGATCCATGGCTGGTGGACCAGCCACATTGCTGCAGTACCACCGCTCATTCTCCACTAGTCTTGTGCCATCTGTCCACTCAACCCCAGGACCATACTGTTAGGCAATTCTTTAAAACTGCGTTTCATAACTGATGGAGATTGTGGGTTACCGGAGAAGATGTGAAGTACAAACACCGCTTCTGACCACATAATTCTACATACTATGCTCTGTTTAGACCACAGGAAGCAATTGCATGTTTATTTAAAACAATATGCATATCTTTCACTTTTCTTCTTAATTCATAACCATTTCTCCAGATACTGTTAATGAGATTGTGACTTTAAACAGATTTTACAGCAAAATAACATTCAAGTTGGCAATTAGTGCCTTTTAACACTTGCAGTCTGATTTGGGAACAGGATTTTAAGTAATAAGCCATCTGTTGCTCTCAATTCTGATTGTTGCACCAATTATATATTTTTAATGGTGATCCTAATTTAGATAACACTTCATCACCAGGAAATGAAAGGCTCTATTTGTTTTCATCATTTTACTGAGATACGTTGAATATTTTCATATGTTCTAGTACAGAAACAAAGATCAATTTCTACTGAAATGAAAGTGTACTTTTGTACTTGGAAGAAGTCTGCACATACCAGAAATAAAGAAAAATAATGTCAATAAACCAAATTCATCTTTGGGCCTCTATTTCTAGAAAGCACTTTTCGACCTTTTTGGTCAAGCAGCCACTGTGATTGTAAAGACACAAATAACCACCACTAACTCATAACATAGAGCCAAAATTATCTATAGATACTACAGACTCCTTGCTATGCCAGAATCTATATTAAGCTCACAGATGGCCAGAGAACCCTCCTGGGTCAAGAAAACCATTGGACATAAAGGAAAAGAGGGAGTTGCTCTATACCATCTTTGTTTCCTGGTAGAGCATCAGAGGACACAGCTGCTCATGCATGGAAACCTTCTTCAAGAAAATATTCTGCTGCAGTCTCTCTGGTTTGGGAAGTGGCACGGTTTGGCCCATTCAGCGAAGATCCCTTTGTCAGGAACACAGCCCAGACAGGTCTGAAATTAGACACAGCCCTAAGTCAAAGTCCATAAGAATCAGACCAGAGTAACCTCCGCACAGGTTTAGAGAAAAACGTTACGCTAAGGCCAGAGTAAGAAAATCTAAAAGAACAGACAGCTTTAAAGGTAAGATATTGCTGCAAACTTCCTCACAGAAGTCGTGAGAGCTCATGCATGCCAGAAAGAGGTTGTATTGGCTGGGAAATAGACTTTGTCATAAACAGCGATCTATGTGCTTACTAAAAACCTCCACTTAGCCACCTCTGCTATACCATGGCTCCTATAATGCCATGACAGAAATTGAAGACATAAGAGCATAACTCCTTACACAACCTAAAACTATTTAGCAATTTAAAACGCTTTCTTAATTGTATGACAGTATCAAGGATGTATATGTTGTGCTTAGATAAAATCTACTTTACATCTCAACACTGAAATCTCAAGATAAACTTTATCAAAAGGAAGAGGCATTTGACCTTTACTTCAGGCTATTAAAAAAAATAATTAAAAAATGCAGCCACAAAACTGAAATGAGAATGACAGCACGGACCTTACTGCAATCTAAAACTGTCCTCATCTGAAACCAGAGCAGAGGAATATGAAGAAGGCTTAAGGTTTTTCCAGATTTATATTCTTAACATCTCCCTTCATAAGCACACTATACAGCCTTCCTCAATCCATTCCATGAGCAGGAAATTCAATTTTCAGTAAAACAAACATTTGCCATATGAAAATCGGGAGATAATGAAAATACTTAAATTTATTAATAAATTAAATGTCCCCATGAGAACTGCAGCATATAATAAAAGGAGATCATGTTCAAACAGATGACCAGATTCAAATAAATAGAGTGCTGTTCTTTTTTCCTAGCTGGATAAGACAGCTCAGCTAAAATACATCTCATGCCTCTGCAAAACTCTCCGAAAATTATTTCTACAGAGAAAGATTGTCCTGTTTGATCATGTGAAATAGCCTGAGCCAATTGGAAAACACAAAAATTACTAAGCAACTTTCACAGAAATTGCCAGCTTCACCTTTCAAGTTGAACTCTAGTTTCACCATTAAAAGTTATAATTTACTCATGCTGAGAGGTATTTGAGATAAGCATTGGAAAACTCAGAAGGTATCTGAGATATCACTCTGTGGTAACCACTGGTAAATGCTAAACTTGAATGGCAGCTCTGCAGGCTCAAGCTTAAAATACAGGCTGAACAGCAGCATTACAGGCAACGAGGGGTGGGGAAAGAAGAAATCAGGCTCTGGGAGGAGTTGGGTTGAGGACTTTTTTCCCCTTCTGTTCTTTTTAATAAGGTTAAATTCAGTCAAAGTTCAAACGCAAAGAAGGAGTCATTTATAAACACTGTCTGTTTATTTGAACATTTGGAACAATTAAAATCATTAACTTTCTTTTGCTTTATTCATATTTACACACAAAATAAACAGATAATCACTTTTTGTATGTTTGGGGGTTTTGTGGCCTTCTGGAACTAAAGAGGGAGGAAGCAATAATCATGTTTAGTTCCTCATTTGTTAAGTCCTTTTTACAGGATTTAAACAATTACAGTGGTGGCATGTGTATGTTGAAGTACGGAACAAAACACACTTGGCTTTACTTTGCCCTCAAAATCCAACTGAAGATTAATTACTGTATAGTCTTTGTGCCTCTTTTTTAGCATTACTTTTCTCTTCATCCTTTAATTTGCCTATTTGTCAGACAAATCCACAGTCCAGGGAAAAAAAAAAAAAGTGGAGTTCTGTCATTTCTGATCTCATTTTTTTTAAAGCACCAAATCCCACCAACAAAGTACCAAATTCACTAACAGTGAATCCCCAATTTTTGAAGAAAAAGCAACAACAACAAAACCAAAACAAAACAGAAATCCAAAACCCACCCTGAAACCCAACAAAACAAAAAACCCAACAGTACAACCCAGCAGTGAAATATAACTATAAACTTGATCCAGGCAAAAGAATAAAACAAATATTAAAATCTCCACAATCACAGCCGAGTACTTCGTGTCTTCACCATGTCTTTTACAGAATTTTTCACACACACACGTGCCCCAGCCAGCAGGCTGACACCTCCACTTTTTATACTGCCCAAGAGCTCCAGACAAAGGGGACCAGGAGGCAGCAACCATAAATTTTGCATTGCAGTGACTGAAATCACAGTTGTGATTGCAGCATTGGTTCTGCTGCAAGTACTGAAGCCACACAAATTAAAGCTAACTTAGCAGCTATACTTTGTGTAGATGCTTGAGAGATATTCTGATGATGGAGGCCAGAGAAGTAACGAGACAGAAACATATTTATTTTACAAAGCAATTTTGTAAAGATTTGATAAAAATCAGTGTAGAACCTCATTGCTTTACAGCCTAACTCTTTACTAAGGACCAAATCCAATCTACTTTATCCACATGATTCAACCTACACAGTAAACACTTCTTTTTTCTTATTACAAATCTTAAATAGACGTACTCATCACTTTGGCTGTACACCTTTGAGAAGAAGTGAGTGTTAATGCTTCTGGCAAAGCAGCAAGGGCAATGCTAGCAGCACAAAGCTGAAAATACTCATGTAATTTCTATCCTACTTTCAATACCCTACTTCCACTGGGGTGAAAGGGGGGGAGTAGCCACCCATCCATCCTCAGCGCACTCCCAAGCACACATGTCTGCTGAAAGCAACCCCAGGAGGCAGTTTGAGGATTAGTGGTCAGCAGTGTCAGAGAACAGAGCGGTCCCTGTTTGCCCCCAAAGAGGGGCACTAAGTTGAATTTGCACTAGAGTTTCCACAGGGCTTCTGGCAAAAGTAAAGGTGCAGTGCAATGTTTTCACTGCCAACAAATTCAGAGGGAGGTCTCCATAGCAGAACTGCTAGTGATAGAGGCAGAAATGGTTTAAACAGTTGCTACCCAAAGCTGTCACTGCTCTGGCCATTTCTGCTGCAAGCAAACATTACCTCCACAAATTCTTTTCCTCTTATGTCTCGCCTTAACCTTTTAAGTTGATATTCTCTGATATGAAAGAATACTCAGTTCCAGGACTGTATGCATTTAGAAAGTCTTGTCAAATAAACACTAAATTTTCCGATGGTCCTCAAAGCAAATCCATCTCTCTTGGGAGAATGTTATATTCGTTGAAGCACGGGAAAAAGTCAAGAATATATTCACTTTTATGACAGATGAAATGTGAAAAATACTTCAGTACTAGGTAGTGTTACAAACAATACGGCTTTCAACAGTACAAAAAAGCAGCAGTAGTCACACACACATCAGATTTTATCTTTTTTCTTCTCCCATCACCTTGCCTTCTACAATACACAGGTCATCTTTGACCAAATTTGCGTTCTGGGAATATATAAAGACTAAAACTATCTAACTTCAGGGTTCATAAATTTACAAGAATGATATAACAAATAAAGGTTATCTCTTAAGGATTTCATACTGTTGAATTTTAAAGAATCAAGCTTTTCTTTCACTATGAAATTCTTTTTCTGGCTATACTTTTATGAACAACTGCATACTGGAAATATTTCTGTGATAAAGTGGCTGTTGTGCTTATTAAATATATTTTATTTAACATAACAAATGTATCTCAGTGCTGAAAATGTAAGCATTTACTCATATTGAAGAAGTAAACCATATTCATAATTTCATGCTAAGATTTTTAAATCATAAATTACTGTGAATAAAGCTACATGTTCTCAGCTAATTCAAAGTTACTGAATGGCATCGATAGAGTTGAAAAATATCTGAAGGAGGTTGTAAAAGATATCATTTTTGCTTCTCTTTCAAAATGGATTTCTCATAGTTTCACAGATATTAATGGGGCTGCTCAGAATTATCTGAAGCAACACAGGCTTGGAAAAGAGAAAGTACGCTACTAGTATTGGCATGCACTGAAAAGTTAATGTGTATTGCTGAATGATTACCTGGGGAGCATCAATAGGTGAAGATTTCTAAGTAACTAGACAAATGGATTCAGTGGGATCAATTAAATGCAAGAATTCATCTTCCTCAGTGATTTTATTTTCTTATTTTGTTTTTTTTTTTTCTTTCTTTTTCTTCTATCTGTATAAACAAAATGCATTGTTTTCTGCTAGAGATATTTGTTTTTCTTCTCCATTGCAGCCAGGTAAGCCCCAACAGGACCCTAGTGCACTGAAGGGGTGAATGCCAAGATAGCATGACCTCTAGTGAGACTACCAGCATCTCCAACTGCTGCAGTGATGCAGAATCCTGCACCTCAGCACCAGAGGATTCTGTAGGTTGAATGCAGACTAGAGAAGTACAAATCTCTGAAAAAAAGCTTGGTCTCTACTGTAAGAGAAGAAGCATCACAAGCTATTACACAAAATCAGCTACAAAAGGCAAGAGATACAAAGAGTAGCAGGAAAATGTTCCATAAACACTTCAGTAGTAAGCAGGAAATGAAATGAAAAGGGAATGTAATTGACAGACAACACTAAGAATGTGAAACTTTTATTTATTAATCAGTATCAGCTTCAGCTTCCACTGAATATCTGTTAAAGATTGAATTTGCTGACAACTAGCATCAGTAGTGGGCAAGAACCAGGTTATAAAAGGGATAGAATTGGCTAGTGATTCTCAGGTGATTACAAAGTGCTGATGAAATTCAGCCTACAACACTAAGAATTAGAGGAGTCGATCTCAGTTTTACTTTTGAGAACTAGTAAAGGGCAAAAGGGGTCCAGATCAGAAAATTACTTCAGCTACCCTTAAAGTGCAGCAAAAGTGGGTAAGGGCAAGAGAATGATAGACCAGTTAAATATTAATTCTTGGGAAAATAAGGTAAAAAAAAATTCTAAAAATAATTTGTAAGCAGATAGAAGGAAAAGAGTGATGGGCACCATCAAAGACAAAATCTGTTCAACTGATCTCATTTCTTTCTGCTGGAGAGTTAGAGGATTTGGTACAGGGGCAGATGCAGTAGGAGGAAGATATTTTGTTTTTATACAGGTTTCTGAAATTTGTTTAACATAACATGCTCATACAACAAGATAGTGTAAAATGGTTGGAATGAAAACATTGCCCAGGAAGAGTCATCACTAGTTCACTGTCAAATGGGGGAACACGCAAAGCAAGGTTTTGCAGGATCCTGTCCTGCTTCCAGTACTATTCAACATGTTCTTTAACAATTTGGATAGAAGAGTACATGCATTAAACCTGCAAGCTGAGAGCAGCAGCAAGCACATCAGACAACAGGATCAATTAGGATCCAAACCAGACAACACACTGGGAGAAGGTTCCTAGAAAAAGATGCCATTTACTAAGGACAGAGACAAAATTCCACTCCACACCACACCCTGTGGAAGCAAGGGAGATACAGTGAATCACAATGTGATCACGAATCAAGAACATCAGGCTGCTAAAATACATACGCACATAGAAACATCATTTTAAAGCGTGAAATAACTCTCCTGCTATCCAGCTGAAGGCTTACAAGCATAGACTAGCATGATCTCCAGTCTGGCCACAGCAACGGAAGGATACGAATCAAGTGGTGGTACGACAGATGAGTGGTGAGAATGATCAGATGAGAACAGACTGAAAGAATTTGGAAATTTTAGTTACAGAAGACTAAGCGCTCTTTGAAGATAAAACCTTAATAGTGGTTTTCAGATATGCAAGCATGAGAAATTAGAGTACAGGAACTTTTCTGTTAAACTGCAAGGAGGAAGGTTTAGTTGGATATTTAAAGTTTTTCAATAGTAAGAAAAAGCTTTTCAGTAGTAAGGAAAATTAGATATTGGAAAAGACTGTGGAATCTGCATCATTGGATATTTTCAGGAGGAAGTGGGACAAATACCTATCACAAATACAGTTCATCCTGCCTTTGAGCAAGGTCTATGTTTAAAGTCCTGTTTTTTGTAACAGTCTGATTTGATTTCACTGATTTTTTTTCCACAAGGGCAGGAAACTGATAGACAGAATTGAGGATGAACCTCATCTCCAGCTGGGCAAAAATTTCAGTGTGCAAAATCAGTTCACTCACAATGGCACATGAAATGACGCACATTTCCCTGTCAATAGGATTGCCAAAGGGCCCTATTTCCTCTCCCTGAGAGAAGGATGGAAGTTGCAGTTACACACACCTAAATTCTCTATATGCTAGACATTAAGTAAGCAACTTCTAGTTATAAGAAGTTAAGAACAACAGCTACAAAGGTTTGAAAATTAATCTACAAAGCTGCTACTAAGACAAAGAAAACTATTAAAAGTTTAATAAAGGTAGAGCTTTACTGTGATTATAGTTCATGTTTCTGGTAGTTGGTGAATTGTCTGGGTCATATGACCAAGATACTGTACTGCTCTCCTTAACAATACAATTGACACCATTACCTAGCACTTGTAAGGCTCATCTCCTCTCAAAAATCAATACCAGCAGACAGTTTAGACTCAGTGCAATCGCCTTTGTGGTGGTTCATTGATTCTTGTAGTAATACCATGTCATTGTTTGTTCTTCAGATGAAGTAGACATTTGCTCTCTCTCAATGCTTTGGAAAAGAAAACCAAAAATAAGTTATTTTCTCAACTATAAGCAAAAACAATGACACTCCCAAGCTGGAGACAATTTGCTTTTTAGGTGCTATTTTCTTGAGAAAACTGTGAAGAAAAAAGAATACATATGAAGGGGCCTTCTTAAAATGACTGCTTGCAAAATATCTGCTAAAAAAGTGTTTCTATTCTTTTCGGCAACTCTTGTTGCCTCCAAATCATGACAGAAATGTTACTGAATCTGATGATGATTTTCCACTATGGATATTGCTTATGGGGTTAGAAAATTTGCTTTGAAAGTACCTAGGCTGAGCAGCTGATATATTGTTTGCTTGTCAAAGAGTTTGAAGAGCTAGACAATACCATTAGACATGGCATTGAAATGATGGATGGATGGATTATCCTCACCTGCTGTGTGCTGTTTGCTAAAGGCATTTTAGTAATACTTCCTGCTCCTTTCAGTTCTAAAAAATTGCCTCCAAAATGTGCAGTCATCTAACTTAAAAACGAGACCCCCAAAACAAGAAAATAAAAATCACAGTAGTAAATGCAAGCACAAATGCATACTGCATATGGCTTTGCTAGGAAATGTTTCTATCTGACTTTAGTTCAAAGTCACCTCTGGAATATGAGGTATATTCTTTTTTAAGGGCCTGATGATCAACTTCTAAATACTTAGATCCTTTATGACAGCCCATTGCTATTTCTGGCCTTATCAGTTTCTTTTTCCTGCTTCTACTCTCCTGTTCATTTCTTTTCCTAGACATGAGCAATTAACACTTCATAGTTTGCATTCAGTCTTGGAGTGCAATATATTTTATTGTCCTGATTTCTTAACCTTTGATATAATTTTCTGTCTCTTACAAACTGTATTTTAATAGCTGAATGTCTTCACATGTGGGTTTGCTCTTCTATTGTGTTGCATCTTTTTTCAACACCTTTTAAGTTTGTCATATTGGGTAGAGCAGAGGATAAATGCTAACACATATAAAAAAAATAATTTAAAAAAAATCAGTAAAGAAAATGATTCCTCTGTTATCTTTAACAGGGCCACAGCAAAACTTGGGAGTGTAGTGACAGGACAAGGGGTAATGACTTTAAGCTGAAGGAGGATAGATTTAGATTAGATGTTAGAAAGAAATTCTTTACTGTAGAGTGGTGAGGCACTGGAACAGATCGCCCAGAGAGGTTGTGGATGCCCCCTCCCTGGAAGTGTTCAAGGCCAGGTTGGATGGGGCTTTGGGCAACCTGGTCTAGTGGAGGGTGTCCCTGCCCATGGCAGGGGGGTTGGAACTAGATGATCTTTGAGGTCCCTTCCAACCTAAACCATTCTATGATTCTATGATAAACAGCTATGAAGAACTAGATAGCAAAATCACTAAAAGCACTCACAACTCTCATTTTTCAGGAACCCTGTACAATTTTACAATTACTTTGAGCTTTATTACCTGAAGGCAGACTATGCTTCATAGAGGTTTTGGTGAAGTTTCTCATAATAAGCCTCTGTATTTGAATCAGTGCATGCATGTCCATCTTGACATCACCTTCCTGATGTTATCAGTATCTTTCCAAAACTGACCTTTGTTACAGCACTGAGAAATCATTCACTTGGATTAATCTTCATGACAGGGTTTAACATCATTTGTGTACCTGCCAGGGTCAGAAAGTTTGGAAAGCTTCCTCAGAAGAGGAAAGACTTATGCAAGAAGTAAGGCTGATAGTGCCACTTTCTGTTCTTGTGTTCCTTTGCTATCACTATAAAGCATACATTAAGGTACTGTTAATTATCAGAGAGACAAATAAACTCGAAGACACAAAATCTTAGAGAGAGAGACTACTATACTGTAATAACTTTGGAAGGGAAATCCTGGATGTACCACCTTTTATTACAGCCCTGGAAAACTATTTTACAAAAACATGAACCCAACAGTCTATCTGGAGACCATGTTTCTTATTTCAGTTAACATTCCACGGAAGTATTAGGTACCTGTTTTATCATTAGTTAATGCAGTCCTCTGTGTCATTGTTACAATCTAAGATCATCAAATGTGGAAAGGATACTGAAACTGAAGGAGGCATAGATTTTAGTATTCCTACCAGAGAGACAGAGATTTGGTCATTTTTAATAGTAAAGTAGGCCATTATTCAAAGTTTGATTCAAAAATGAACTGAAGACATGAGTCAATCTCTCTTTTGTGTAATTCACTCATCTTTGCCATTATCACTATAATGTTACCTTTAGTGAGGACTGAGCGGTCTACTGGGTTGCAGCCTAGTAATAGAATTATTCGCATATACTTCATTAACCCACAAGTCTATAATGGATCTTTTGCTATCATTATATGTATAATGAAAGTTTGCCACCTAAGTAACATCATACACTTACTTAACCATGCTGATTGCCTTTGGATAGTAGTAATATTTCTCAGTCTAATAAATCATTTTCTTCAGTTACCTAAGGGCTGCAGTATATATTATAAAGTAACAACCAGTAAAATATTTTAAAATAAAAAACACTGAGTTAAAAGTACAGCAGAAAAGCCAAGACAGTTTTTCACTATGCAGAAATAATAGCAGCTCAAATTTATTCTGTCTTTACAACAATGAATACCTAAAGCATAAGACCCCTTCCTTCACAAAACAAAATTTAAGTGCTAACTTCTAAAAGACTACAGTCTCTCAAAAACTAAAGTTTAATCAGCATAACTCTCTGACATGGTATTTGTCTCAGATATCTAATCTAGTATTTGCAGGAATCCTGAGGCAGGTCTCTAGAGAAAGATTCATCCCACGGTAAAATAGATGTTGACAAAATGCCTTCCTGCATTTGGTTAGAAGAAACAACACAAAATCATTTAGGTTGAAGGGACCTCTTGAGAACATCTAGTCCACCCTCCCAGCTCAAGCAGGGTCAGCTAGAGCTGGTTACCCAGGAACACTTGAGTTCAATGTGTCTCACCGACACATTTGTTTGCATCACATCCAGCAGCATCTTAGGACAGTTAGCACTGATCAGCTTCGTATCAGTTTCACACCAAATGCCTCTGGCATCCCAAAACCAGATCTACCCTGTGGCCCTAAGGCCTGGCCTGCTCAGAGTATACTATTGCACTCCTATAGAAGTCCAGGCCTTAAACACAGCACAGCTAAAAATCCACTCTTCACTTCCTCTGCTTTGTCCAGTTTGCCAAAATATACGTTGGCTAGATGTGTAATACTTTGCAAGCATCAGACAAGTGAGGTGCTGAAACTTCTGTAGAAGTTTTTAGATCAAAAACCTTAATCAGATTTGAGGTGTAGGCTGAACCACCTCAAGTGATAACGTGAGGTGGCTGTGACTACAATGCAAGAGATCTATAGGTATGTATTTAGTGACCCAATCATTCCCTTCAACTCAGCAGTACCTTTGTAATTGTATGCAAAACTGAACAGCTTCAGTGGAAGTTACTGAAAGATAAAAAGTTCTCCCCTTCTAGAACAAACTAACCCATGGTAGTTAGGACAGGCTGTCTTGAACATTGTCAGACAAAAGAACATGTGGAGTCTTAGACAGGAAAGAATGGAAACTCTGCAACAATGTATAAATGAAAGGACACATGGACATCACCTGGGTACCCAAGGTTTGGAAAAGGTCTTGGTATACGAATCCTGGAGAAAGGTCTGCCCTGAAAAATCTGAGTTAACTCACTTCATCCTCAAACTGGATGCCCCAAAACATCTAAAATGCGCCTTGCATTACTTGTTCTCCCCTATTGTTTAGCACGTTAGACATCATCCTATTCAGCATAATGACTGTTATCATTCACATTCTATGGCATCTAACTGACTCCCATGCTCACTCACTGCCTAAGAAACCTGGCCACCTCCCACAGAGCTGCAGAGCCCATTTTACAAGCAAAGCATAACTTAAAGTCCACTAGCAACGTTCGGCATTTTCAAGTCTTGTCTTAACCTATTTTCCGTCATGCTGACTTCCCTTTCCCCACAGAAATGAAAATTTGTAGTGGCAACTTGGACACAATCCTCATTAGTGAAGTGATATAGCTTCACTTAGAGGTATGCCTAGATCACTCTAATATTCCTTCTATTCCTGCATATATTTGTACTTATGCAACTGAAAATAAATATTTGCTTTGTGCGATTAATCAGAAAATATTTAGTGAAAAAGAAGTTCCATGTAGTAATTCTGAGCATTCTCTTTGGATCTTAATGTAAATAACAGAAACCCACTTCACAAAAATATTTATGACCTACTTGTCTTAATGTATTACCTCTCATCATTCCAAATCCTAGCACCAGCACCTATCAAAGCTGATCAAGGGCAGTTCATTGATTTCCCTGTGGTTCCCTCTTTGCATACATGTTTCCATGGAAGATAAGCATAAGTCAGCACATACTTCAAAGCAAGAGAGGGTTTTTTACATATATATGTATTATTGCATATAGTGGTACTGACTCACGTTTGGTTCTTCCACAATTTATGCTGACTACATTTATACAGAATGGAAATCTATCATGGAATACTTAGACCGCTCTCTCGATTCTATCTTGAGATCATGGGATCTCAGAGAAAAAAATGCAGAAAAGATATAACCATTCTCTTTCACAGTACATCTTTTCCATATTATCTTCTTTAGGTCAAGACTAAACTCCAATTTGTAGCAAGGGAATTTGGAGAAAATATATTCTTAAGGGTCTGATTAAATATTTAATCAGACTATGTGCACCTCTAATTCCCTGGACAGAACTCAAGAGCCTATGAACTCCACAGAGAGCTCAGTACATCAGGAACAAGATCAATGTTAATTAGAGCAAGATATATAAACTTCTTCCAAAGCATAAGACATATGATAAGGAATTCAATGCATAATTTTAAGAGACTGGTATAGATAACTTGAGTCAGGGGAATTGAGTCCACTTTTGTCAGTGTTTCCATTAGTAACAGAAACATTTATTCTGAGGTACAGCAACATCAGGCAGTAACTAAAATGCGCAAGAAGAAATTAAGAAACCCTTCCATCTTGTAACATGCTGCCATAACAAGCTGAGTAGTTGTTCTCCTACTGTTGGTGATTACTGTAAGAATCTATTCATTGCAAAGAAGTAATTTTTCCTCTCGTACAACAAATAACGAGACATCACTGCAGTACTGCAGTTACATTAAAGATTTTTCACTGAGAGATAAAAAGAGATTTTTGTAGAGTAGCATTATCTCAATACGTGCTTAATAAGAAAATACTCTGAAAAATTTATTTAGATCAAAAATCCTTTTGGATAGAAAATTGCTCTTAAAAGGTCTTTGTCTTAAGAAATGAAGCACACAGTAGAAGTAACTGGTAACACACAGTTAAAGGCCAAAAGATCTTAAAAAACCACCAAAGTTCATATTTAACGTCATGAACACTTTAAGGTCAATTTATTGACATAAAATCCACTATAATGTTATATTACAGAAAGTCCTCAGCATTGATGAAATTTCAAGCTACACATGATAGACCAGGAAAGTCACTAATCCTCTGCAAAGGTTTGGAGTAAAATAGAAAAATGAGAAGGAAATCAGTTTGCATACAGTTGTGAGAACTTACACAAGATTACTTGGTGGGTGAGAAGCGGCGTTAGAATGCACGACCATCTCTTTTGATACTCATTTTATATACTTCATTAGCTATATATATAGTTTTGCTTTACTATCCTGGGGCGTACGCACTCCTAAGTCAACACAGGTATGTACATAGAGCCACATCTCTGCGTTGTGCTGACTTTGAATAATTGCTACATCGATCAGATACCAGGCAACTGCAGAAAAATTACAGTAGTTGATGATCTCCCTTGTAACAATCTGTCTTGCCTTGTAAAGTTTTTGTGTTAAAAAAGGTTTGGGAGGGTAGGGCTCTTCTGGGAACAGTGTCTAAACAAACAGAGAAGCACCGCTCTTGGCAGCAAAAACCAAATTCGATTTAGAGACAGATGACAGAAGGAACAACATCTAAGCTGATTTTTAAAATCTTCTGCCAAGTTTCACCATTTTGCAGCAGCATAAAAAGTGATCGTCTAAGAGAATAAAACGTCATCGTCTGAGCTGATATATACTATGAGCTGTTTTCTTTCTTTTTTTCTTTTTTTTAATCATCCAAGTGTTAGTTCAGTTACAAAAAGATAAGAATTTTCATTCAGTTTGAAAAATGAAGTCAAAGAGAAGAGGCGATTAGTTGGGTTATAACTTATTCTGAATGAAGTCACAACTTGAAGTACAAATTCAAACATTTAAGCTGCAACCCCATCAATGTGATATATTAGTAGTGCTGATAACAGGATTTATAAGAGCACTGCAGATCACCTCTGTGGCATAAATAAATAGAGACTCAAAATGGATATGCAATTCATGTACTTAGTTATGTTTAACACTATTGACTGTCTCAGAGCTACATCACTGGTTTGGGGTTCTCGGATCACTTTTCAAAGTGTCCTGAGGAAACAATGGCCTTCATTTTTATCTACTGCTATTTAGTATGGTCCAGAGCACATAGGTACTCATTACCAAAAGAAGGAATGCACTTATTTTTACTGTGAAGTCCTCATAGCATTCTTTGTATGTGACACTACTGGTTAAAAAAGTGCTATAGAACTCACTGAAATTTTAACTTGATTTTCTACCCATCTATTTCTATTGTGATTTAATAAAAAATTTTAAAGATAATTTATTATTTATATGCAATTATATATTAAATATAGTAAAATATACCTTGTGCTTATTTATTTTTACACAAATAAAAAAATCTGGTTTGATAATGGTTTTATTCTTTAATAAAAGTATGGATTTCTTCCCTCCATGAGAAATATCAGTTCACCAACTTTTGCTGTTGCAATAATCTAATCTCCAAGAGCTCATATTTATCATTATCAGAACTAACAAGTCAAAATAACTTCATCTAAAAGACTTGTAAGCTTTCTGATGGTAACTTCTGGGAGAGGAGAAGGCTAAAGATTGGGACATGAAAAGTGACTTTAAATTAGAGTTGAAATATCACAAACAGAGTCTTCATTACCTAGCAGTTACAATCCTATTCCAAAACAGATTGCTGAAGAGATAACCAGAGAACTTCTTAATTAAAATTTTATTGATGTACTGTATCTACAGAGATAATTAAATACAACAGCAAGTTTTGCATACAAAAACATATTTATCTTGCCAAGGAAATAATTGAGAAAAATTACTTGGTGGCTAAGACTTGATGTAGACATTTTTGTCAATTGGTTTCTATTATCTGCATTACATGTCACAGAGCTGCAATGACTGCAGATTATTTTTTTTTTTTAAACTGACCAAGAAACAAAATACAGAATAGTAAAATAAATGTGCCCCTCTCAATAAATTAGTTCAAGGAAGGTAAGTTCAGTTGGACTGTGAAATAGTCTGGATAACTGACATTTTATGCACTACCCACATTCATCAGCAGAAGCTGTAATATGTTTCCCTATTTTAAGCAACCAATGAACTACTAAATGTACGTTTCTATTTTTAACACACATTTCTCAAAAATTCCATGCAGACCTACTGTTGCTGGAATGTACGTAAGCCTTACAAAAGAGCAACTCACCATTTGTAAATGTTAAGCATTGGCAATATTTTTACTGTTACTTCAGATTTCATTTTCACTTTACTGGCCAGCAAAATAAAAGGGAAAAAGATATGTTGTGGAATTTATCCATCTTTTAATGGTTATTTTAAAGAACCATTCCCAGAAAAGTCCCAGAAACCATATTCAGCCTGCAGATTATTCAGGGCTTAGGAAGTAGGAAACACAAGTTTAGCAGGAAATAGAAGTCAACTACTGCCTGCTGACTGCATGAGTATCTCATTTTAATTAAGACCAAGATGCAGCACATGGAAACATCTCAATACTGGTTTTACTATGTTTTACCCTGATGACATTCATACTCTAAGTTCAAACATTGGAGGATACTTCTAACAACCCTATTATAATATGGAAGTCCAGAAAACATAACCAAACAAATGCAGGCTGGAAGAAAAGCTTGTTCTTCTATTTTAAACAGGTAGGGATGCAGCAGATGCTACATCAAGTGGTCTTTAAAGCACTGACATTCTGCCTCAATACTGTAAAAAATTATTTGGATCTGTAGATAATTTTACTGTGAATTTTACTAGACTGTTTCAAATATAGTCAAGGAGAAATCAAATACCTTCCTTCCTTCATGTTAGGGCTCACTGAGCCTTCATGGATTGTGATTACTTTAACAAGTTAATAGTTATGCTTTATGGAAAAAAAAAATGTATGGATTAATTGGTGCAAAGCAATTCACTCATTTAAATTTACAGCTGGTAAATTAATTAGCAAATAATTTTCTAGCCTTTAAAAATAAAACTCTCTCTTGAGAGCTGATTAGTACTGCTAGAAAAATAATTTTCTTAGAAATTTTTATGTCCAGTAGTGTATTCTGACAGTCCATTATATCCAGAATAAAGAAGCATATAATATGAGATCCATAGCCAGTAGTACCTTTCCCTACAGACTTTGCCTTGCCTGTGTCCTCAATCTTCACAAATACAACACTACTGTGTTATATTACCTATTCGAATGCTGTAAGAGCAACCTGTTTGCAAACAATTTCCCACTTCCACTCATGCTAGGGATGACAAAGTAGCTATATGAAATCCCTGGATATCTGTGGGAGCAGTGGCTGACATTCAGAAGTAGACTTTTGGAAATGTATTTTCTAAGTTTTTTAAGTAAACAATGGTATTGCTAGCCTACTGCATATTTAGGTGTTCAATGCATAGTGAGAAATCATCAACAGAAACAACTAATATCAGATACTCCCTCCAAATACTTTATTTTGCAGTTATTAGAACAGTCACATAGATGGAAACAAGGGATAAACAGAATAGTCTACCTCAGTGCCACCAAAAAAAAAAAAAAAAAGAAATTTTATACTATTCTCCTTACAATGAAGTAAAGATTTACTGACATCAATAGAACAACCATTTTTCAAAATAAAGATGACTTCAATGTTCTTGATAAATATATTGATATGTCTGACCCTTCATCTTGGATCTGGAGATGAGAAGAAACACAGACTATCACATGGAAGGAAAGTATGAGGTGATCTAAGAAAATAAAACAAAACCAGGAAAGTATCTGAGGAAAAACCCACTAAATCACAAGCACAAGAAAGTAGCTAATACTGACATAATATAAACTGCAGAAAGCCAGACCAACACAATTATTCATACAAATTATCATTAGACAGAAATATCAAGAGACTCCATTTCAAGCCTCCTGAACATGAAAGATCAGAAGAGGGCTGGAGGAAATCACTCATGATCAAGTTAATATTTTCACAACCCCCAATTATAAATTTTGGCAATGGTCATTTTAAAAGATATACTAAGGAAAATATTGCAAAAGGCGAGCACAGAAAGGATGCAGACTGCTAAACATTCTTACTATATAAGTACAAATATATAGAGGACACTCATCCCAGAGCATGCCTGATCCTGAACTGATTTAAACAGATAGTAAAAATCACAGATGTGTCTGGGGCCATTAAACACATGCTAAGCTGTAATAGCTTTTAAAAGTACAGGGATTTACTTCATGGGGTACAAGAATAATCCTTGGTTTTCCAGGAAAAATAGACAGTGCATTCATCCTACTCTTCCTAACTTTTGAAGACCGAACTAGATTGCATAGTTAACTCACTTAAGGCTTTAGTCTGGCCAGACTAAGAGTAAATAAGACTCCAAGAAATCAGAGTATTCCTGGAGGGGGCGGGGAAGACATTGTCTACTTTCATACATTTCTTCAACAAGATTCAAGCCAAACAGCTATTAGATGCCTGTACCTGAAGATACAATAGGTAAATAAACTGTTTCCAGTTTTTCAGAAGATCTGATGGAATTTGGTTGGCATAGCTTGATGAAGAAAGATCATTATTGACCACTCTACATATCCCTGGTTTGGGAAGTAACTTTTGTATTTTTCCAACCATTTCAAAACAAAGTGGATGTGTCATATGCTGTCCACCATGATACTGCAGCAGCATTAAATAATACACTGGTGTTTCTAATCATGTTTCTCTGTGGTGACTAATCCAGATGCTATGTTTCAGAGATCTACCAAAAAAAAATTTTTTTTAAAGTTATGTTAATCCTGATGAAATTATCAGAACAAGATTTGGTAATATGCTTAGCAGCAGAGAGAAGAGGTAAGAAATGATGCTGAAACAGTTTTAGAAATTTGAGAAGAAAATCTTGAAAAAACAGAGAAATAGTTTGTTCAAGGACTTTGAGATAAAGTTGAGAATGGATTAGTATAGTCACTTCAGAGTCAAATGGATTTAAGTGAAGTCTTCTCTAAGACCATGGACTAAGTACCCAAATGCTGTTGGGAAATAGCAAATGAAATAGTGAATAACAATAAAACAAAAGAGAAACTATAACAGAGGGTAAGGGAGAGAAGAGAATGAGACACTGATCAGAAAAAGATAACAAATAATCAGAGTATTATTTCAGTATGTCCAGCTACCCTCAAGCTGTTGGGATATTTTATTTAGTTAGTTGTTTGAGGAAATATTGAAGGATAGCTGGCAGAATACAAAACTACTCCTACTGTATCACTCAGGGTTTAAATGCTAAATTTAGTGAAATACTTCAGCTTTTCTAGACATACCTCGAAGCACATCAACTGTAGAGCTAATGTGTGGATTCAAGCACATATATATGTATCTACTAGTAGGACAGTCCAGCTGATATGTTTATAAGGAGCAAGTCAAACAAGTTTGTGACATCAAATTCACTAAAGATTAGTAAGCTTTGGGTGCAAAAAATATGCACACCCCAGAAAGACTGAATTCACTGAGTACACTGCATGATGCTCAGACATGCGTTTTTCTGAGAAAACCTTGAGAAAGTTTGATGGCCTATGACACATGTGATGCCTTAAAAAACTCCCATAGACTATGAACACTCAGAAATTCTTCTTTCCTCTACTGTTGTGATTTATGAGTTTTCTTCACATATGTTTTTGGTGTGGTGCAAAAGTCATAATATCTGTGGATCCAGGAAAAGCTTCCTATAAGCTCCGCTAATATCATCCAGTAAAAGTTATCTAAGTATACATTACCTACCCTAGCTGAAAATCACCATTGCTAGACACTTGCAGCATGGGTCAAGTCTCCCACATACATTCACAGGCGTTCTTTTTGTTTGCATACAAAACTGGGTACAAAATTGAATGGTATCCTCAATTGCTTTTCCCAGCTTAGTGAAGCTATTCCTGTGAATTTTCCTGACTAGACAGTTTGTTTAAAAGATATTCAAATTAGAGTTCCCACTGTATTGTTCTGTAAGAAAAAGCAAAAAGAAAACAAGTATAAAAATTTGGGAAAAAAAAAACATTTTGCAGCTACATATTAGAAATCAGATGCCAGGCTCAAGTAGGTTATTACCAGCATCCAACACATTGTACCTAGCAAGGTATAAACTATATCTAAACTTTTTGTCCATATCTTAAAAGACGGAATTAATACAGTTTGAGAAACAGGTCAAATCTGAAAGACTAACCATATTCAAAAATTCAGTGTACCTTATATCTATTTAAATATTTTTCCCCCTACAACAAAAGTTCTAACATAGCTAAGCATACCAAAACTATGCAAGATTCATTTTTGCAGGCAATGGAAATAGTATTGGGTGAAAATGTAGACAGATTATCCCATAAAACTGGACAATTTGCAAAACTATTGGCACATGGAAAAAATCTAATGTGGGACAAGAGAGAAAGAAAGATTGGGTATTTTTCATGTCTTTCATCTTAAACAGCACAGATTTCTTGGTTTGCCTAATTTTGTTAAAGAACTAAACATGAATTGTTCCTAAAAATCCACATGAGCGATTTGCCTTCTTTTCACAGAAAGCTGTTGAGCGCCTGGCAGTAATTTGTGGGTAATAGACTAGAGATGCCCATTTCTGTTAATGATTTCTTTAATGATCCTTTGTTTCACAATTGAGCTAATACTGCTGCTTTTATCTTCCAGTCTCTGTGGTAGTATTTGTATAACTTGGCATAAGGCAGGACACCCTAGACTTTCTATGCATTTTGATGGTTTGAAGTGAGTCCTTGAGAGCCCAGAAGAAAGGAAGAATAGAATAGTAATTTTTTTGGAAGAATTTATACTATTTTCTGTTATTGTCCAGAAAGACAGCAGACAGTCGAAAAACAGCTCATTCACCAACCCCTCCAGGCACATTTTTTAATAAAAATCAATCCAGGTAATAACATTCGGTGCCTTTTCTGTAGCCCATCATAAAGTTGATTTCATGTACTTGCATCAGTCATTTTCACTCATGGTCTTAATTGAACTATTGTTCTCCCCCATTAAGTTTCTCTTCTGAACCCTGTATTTTTGGAAAATACTTATTTTATGAATGAGGAAAAAAGTAGTCTTGAAAAGTTATTACTATACATAAGATAAATATTTGCTGTCTGTATTTGTTTTCACAGTTTTAGCATTCATTTTTAATTTTGTCTGTTTGGAATTTCATGGAGTATTAGGAGAGAGATGCAGAAAAGGAAAATCGAGTAAGCAGAGTGCTAGAGATAGTAACATGTGGTTTGTTTAAGCTTCTGTGATCTCCAGTGCTCCATGACCTCCTGGATCCAGCAGGAGCACACACTAGATCAGAAACAGCACTTAGAGCAAAAGCCACTTTTTCTGGTCCCAACAGTAGCTATCAGTGTTAGAGCACATTCCTCATTCCAAGCATCAATAATATTTAGAGACTCACTACCAGTTCACCCCAAGGAGTCTCCAGCTGGAAAAAAAGCTTATTGTTTCCTTATGAACTTTTCATAGCTTATACTCTGTATTAATAATTGATAAATCTCAAGACTTCATGCTAAACTTCTAGCTCTAGTTTCAGCACATTTCTCTTCTTAGTTCTCCCAGAATTTTAATTTGAGTTTTCTGACTGTTTACTATATTGCAACTGGCCTTAATACCACTCTTGGAATTACAATAATGGAAATTTTAGCTGAAATGACATTTCATATTCTTGATAGTCATTATGTTATTTATGCCTTCCAATTTTAAAATGCCTATAAACAAACTATGCACTGAACATTTGGGAGGGTGATCACCTTCTGAATTCAATATTCCATGAAGCAAAGTTTGCACAGAAAGAGCTAAAAAGCTCAGTGCATTACTCTGCCAATTTTACAAATAAGAATTATCTGGATGTTTGATAATTTAAAACCTTTAATTTAAATTATTAATCTCAGCCTTAAACAGTTTCTGGTATCAAATTCTAGTTTTGGCTTATGTTCCCATGCTTTTTAAGTTGAGCAAATAGAAAAAAAAAATGTACAGGAAACAGTAATCCATGAAGCAAACAACACATTTTTCACATGCCAGAGAGGATGTGGAGTTACACCAGGCAACAGAGATATCATAGCAGTCATCCACGTGGATTTTAAACACCCAAAGTGCACTTAGTTTGTTTCATGAAAAAGTTTATTCTCTTCCTAAACCTTGGTAGCTAGCAACTTTTGCTGACCAGTACAAAAGGAAGGTTGAGTCAGTGGCCAAGTTTCAATGTATGTTCCAATGCTTCTGCAGATAAACCATATCTCTAGGAGTATCAGTACTCGAAAACTGTTCCCATTGGCACCTTACATTTTAATGAAACAGAAGACTCCAGACAGGGGTAGCTGGATGGATAACATTCCTGTGATCTATAGAAAGATAAACTAGATGATCTTTTTAATCTCTAGTTCTGCTTTCTTATTAAATCTGTGCATATGCTGGAGGGGGGAGGGTGGTACAGGGAGGGGATGTGTCCTTTGAGACCAACAAAACCTAGCTGCCAGCTTTGGCCTAGCTATGACAACAAATAGAAAAGGAACAGAAAATAAAATATCTGAATAAAGTCAAGATAGCTTCAGGTTCCTAGAGCTTAATGAAATTCACTTCTGAATCCTGAGGTTATTGCCTTCAACAAACTCACAAAGAAGAGTCTAAAGAGAATTTGAGAGGTTTCATTAGTCCACAAAAGGACAGAGATAAATTTACAGACAAGTCCATTTTTAAGGATACGTCCATTTTTAAGGAAAAAATTGCCAATTGTGTAAGCAGTTTGAAGAGAAGTTACAAGTAATAGTTACCACCATTTTTTTTTGTGGGGAATCAGCTGGGAAAGACAGTGGATGAGGCATAGATATGGGTACCTCTAACTGAAAGTGTGAATAACGTGTGCCCAGGATCCTGACAGATTACTGTGAGCCTCCAAAGCAATGGCTGATTCCCTGGAAGGACCACTGCTTAAAGAGAGATCTTTACTCAGACATACAAACTAGCTGTTGAAAACTAGTCTTAATGAATAACTCCACTAAGGTCAAACTAGCCTGATTTCCTAAGCCAATGGAACAGAGGTAGCAGATGGGGGATATCTTTATATCTGCAAGATTTTTTATGCATTAACGCATGATATTCCATAGGGAATGAGGGTAACAACTTTTAAACACAAGACTTTTAAGCGTCTTGAAAAAAGTTATTCAGTCATTATGTATTCAGTTATCTGAAAGCACATACAGAGAGAGGTTTTGGTCCAAACAACATTGAATATTTTTATTAATATTTGGATAATAAGTTATATATTCAGATTTGATAATATGCTAATTTGAAAATTTATCCCATGCTAAAAGTACTGAAAGTACTTTTGGAGTGCAAAATTAGAAACAAAAAATGATGTTGATAAGCCAGAAAAAGTGCTCTGGAAAATAGATCAGTAGAACACTCTCCTTTGCACTTGTCAGAGGAAATATTAATCAACTGCATAAATGCAAGATATGGAAATACAGAACAATTTCGTAGACAAAGTATCCTCCTTGCTGGATAGAGAGCTATACCTAAACAGAAGGATCCCATGTCTCCTTTCTGATATAGTCCTTAGTAGTGTAAGGTGGCAACAGTGAGATTATATGGCAACATATGGAAATCCAAGGAAAAGCAATTTAAAAACCACCATGTATTAAACATGACCAGGTGCTGGCTCTCTACATTCACTTTTTTGATCTTATGCAATCTATTTGGTTATCACCCTTGAGTCTTCCTCTGTTTTGTGGAGGGACTTCCTGTTTCAGAGATTAGTATTCCTTTTGACAAGGGGGAAAGGGTTGACATGATGTTGATACAAGCTGGAGATTAGATGTACAAACCACGTTTGTGAAGGTCTGCTGAAAATGTCAGATGGACTAAAAAAATAAAAATAAAAACCAGCCTTTCAGCTATTCTGGTGGGTATATGTTGAAATCGCTATTAAAATTGAGCTCCACAGTTGTAGAAGAGTGTCTGCAGTGAATAATCAGAAGCTCATGATTCCCAGGCCTTTTGCTCTTGTTTGAAAAGAAGATTAGTTCTGTTCAATTTTGATGTTTCCTCTTAATCTCTACAAAATTTTATATACTTGTTTGACAATAAATTCCCACAAGATCCAATCATATATTAGTTGTGATAACTCCAATAAACTCTGATTTCACCCTGAAATTAGACAGATCCCATCCAATCTAACTTAAAATAGCAACTCTTAAATACAGGATATTTAATATATATATAAACCAAACAACAGTCTCATTCATGTTGCTTAAGCCGGGAATCCCTCTCACCTTGACAACTTTGACAGAGTATCTTTTATCAATTGTTTGGAAAAGACAAGATAAAGTAAAACAAATCTTCGGGTTAGAAGGTCTGAGCAACTGATGAAGGATATCATAAGATATGGCTGCTTCCTAGAGGTTCACTATTTCATATTCATTTAGGAGTAATTTCGCCTGAATAAGTGAACATGAATCAATTTGTCTGATGAGCAAAATATCTTTAGGAAAAAAAATAGCAGATTTCTGGCAGGGGAAAGAGAGAGCATCTTTTAAAATTACACTATTGGCTGCTCAAGGACATGTGAATGAGGGAGTCCGGACCATTACAGGGACTAACAGAAGATAACAATGTTTATACATAGAGCACTTATTTTTCCTTTGAAGAGCCTGACTCTTTTTTTCTATTGTACATTTTTCTGCCACCCACATACACAAAAAACACAGTTGAGTTTGATTAACTGTATTAATTAATGTAATATTAAACATGCAGCACCAGAATATTGAAATGCAAGCGTTGTGAAGCACCATGAGCATAGCCACACTGAAGCTGGGGGGGACAGAGATGACACTACAAATACAACACAACACATCTGGACTGAGGGAAGATATTCAGGGATGTAAAATGATATCTAGCTAAACAGCATTCTTTCCATTCTCCCCCCACGACCCTTCCTTTTTTTTTTTTTTTTAATTAAGATGCTGAATGATAGCTACAACTGCTACATTCTGAGGAACTCAAAGGAACAAGAAAAGTCAAACTGCACTGGATTAAAAGCAGAGAAATTATGGGTACTTACATTTCATTTAGGAAAACAAAAAATCCTGCAGAGGTTTGGAAGTCCTGAGCTGAGATGATTATACTATTCTATCTCATCATTTTGATTGCAAAAGTAGCTAACAAACTCCAGCTAAGGACAAATAAATCACAATAGACTCTAGCATTTTCTACTCTCTGAAGGATTAGTAGATAATTAGTTAGGCAAATGAAAACGCTTCCAAAAAGAAATGTTGGCAATGGAAAACATGGTTACATTTTATAGATATAAATATCTTAGTTTTCTGAACATTTATGCAGCAGAACTATCACAAAACCAGTTTGCAACAGAAAAGCAGCTGCTCAGGCACTGTCACCTCACTACTATAAGGAGATCAGAGTAGCAAGAATCTTTTCAGTTATTTCAGTGTCTTAAGGAGGGGAACACGGCAGCCCTCTGTCAAAACAGCAGTCAGAGCAGGAGTGCAGGACCAGAGGACAGTGGGAAGAAATGCAGGATTCGGTTGGGTTGAAATTCTGTGCCACTAAAGCAAGAGGAATGTACACCTGTCTGCCTGGCCAGACATTTCAGCATCGGGGCATTAAAGTATGTCCATTTTTCAGAACAAACAAAAAGCATGAGAACTCCCTTCTTTACCAGGAAGAAAGAAAAAGCAATGATCACCTTGAAAGAAAGGCAGTGCGCACAGTCTTATGTCACTGCAGAAAGATAAGAAAACAGAAAAGAGTTATATTAGGAGATTACATATCTTGTACACGTGCACAGGCACATGGGCTTCCACAGATCAGAAAGATGCAATTTGGGCTGAGTGGTGTGAAGCAACAAGAGAGTTGTCCTTGAAATAAAAAAGCTTCAATGAAACCAACATGACAGCCTGATAGTAGTCTCCCTTCTTAAAAAAAATAAAATTTAAAAAATATAAAAAAGTAAAACAATAATAAAACAAAAAATCAATTAAATCAATTAGTTTCTCCATCGGAGTCAACAAAAACCTGATCAGCCGTTCACATATAAGGATCAGATTCATTACAACGGCTAACTCCAAAGCAAGTTAAATTAAACATTTAATGTGCAGAAGACTTCTTGGGCACTAACATTAGATATTGCTTTAAAATAAATAAAATCTAGAGTAGGTTTCAGGAACCTATGCAACTGAAAAACAATATTTGAGGAGAAGAATAGCACTGAAATTGCATGGAACTGGAAATTTTTCTCCCCAAACAGCCTACGTGGCAGGAAGATTCCATCAGGAAGTTTTAAAAGTTGAAAAGATACTTTTGGAATTTTCTTTTAAAATTTGCTTTAAAAAACCCCATTGTCCTAAGACCAAAACCAAATTGGATTTCACACAAAGTAGTAGAACTACCTAAAAACAAAGTATGAAAACATCTGCAGAAACATAAATTTTTAATAAGAGTGTTTTTGAGAAACCCATGTTCTCACTCAAAGGTGGTTTCAATACAAAGCTTTCAACTACTCTATCTAAAAAGCAGTAGTAAAGCCACAGATGCCCTTCCATCACATCAAAAATTAGCCCAAGTTTGTGATAAAGAGCCAGACCACTGAAATGTAAAAAAGCATTAAGTATGAGATAAAGTGTCAAAAGAAATATGTAGCCACAATGGTTCATATCCAAAGAAATAGTATACAACTGGCACCAACCTGACCTCAGTTCCAGGCTTTTTTATTGCTCTGCTGGATTACTTTGAACCAACAACTTCTTTTCCTCAACATCCAAGTTGTATTGACATCTGTCACAAAGCACTTTGCTTTTTAGAGATGAAAAGAGTTACAGGAGAGCTTGGTACTCTTATTTTTAAATTCAGAGCAGCAAATCTTAATAATAAGAGATAAAATGAAAGGTCAAATATTTTCTGAGAGAAAATTCAATTTCTTTCAAAAAAGTTATATGTTTGTTCAAACGTACAGAGTGAGAGGCCTACTTGAATACTCCTGATCACAGTTCACATGCTCTTATTTCTTCTCCCCTTCAGTACCCCAAGCAGCATAAGAACTACTCAATGTCAGTTTTTTAAGTTACAGCAGTTGAAAAAGAAGAGTCCGATCTGAAATCTGAGGAATTCTAAAAAGTTCAGCAAAGATTTGGGTACAAGGTCCAACAAATCTTGCAACATTTTAGACATCAGAACTCCTGACACAGCACCAAAGGGCCGGAGCTACATTTGCTTCTGAGTTGTATGACTAAAGCGCAAGACAACAATGAATGAGAATAGTATGAAGTGTAAATACATTTTTTTTTTCTGCTTTGCCATTTATCTGACTCTAGACTCCTGGATGACCTGAGTACTTCATCCACAGTATTCTTGCATATATTTCACAGTTTGCACGGCTTCCAGTTTGAAGCTAAACTAGTATGTAGCATTGATGAAGACCAATTTTTATATGTCCTCAACTCTTCACCATCATGGCCGTTATAAAAAAGTAACTATTTGTTTGAGTTGTGATTGAAGAGTACTAAGAAATGCAAACTAAGAGGACCTTAAAATAATTTTAGAGATTAAAAGCTAATTTCCTATGTAGGTAGAAAAGCTTATAGAAAAAATATACATTTATTATATTTTAGTAGGTATTATTTTTATTTACTCATATAATTTCCATCATAATTTGAAGGCTAAAAACTTTTGCAAAGAAACTCTGAAGTTATTTCTTATCACATGGGTAGCAGTGGGTGTTTGCATGGGTTGCAATCAGTTTTAACGATTTACCTACAGTCTTTTGTTTCTAATAAACTGAGATGGAGGATTTTCTTAATCCTTGAACTTCCAGGAGAGCCCTGCAAGGGGAAAAACTCTTGTGCCTGTATTAAAACCCAAAAACTTCATCTGGATGCAAGTTAACACACAGTTCTGGTCTTGCACATTGCAGGAACTAGCATTCCACTCGTATAGGGTCCAGGTTTTCTTTGCATAAACCAACAAATACTTCACTGCAATAACCCAACAGTTTCTGTCTTCCACAACAAAAAGTCTCCAGAGTCCAATTTAAATTCCAAATCATCTAAATCAAATTGTATTTATCTTTCCTTATTCCCTAGGTTAAGAAAGGCATAGCAAACCCATCATCTTAGAATTGCCACTGAACAACTTGCTTTCTGTGTGCTTTGAAGTTTAGCGATTAGAATCTCCTGCAAAAATTCATTGTCAAAATTGCTATGTTTGAAACTCTGGTCATTGTTCTCAGCCCACAGTCCACTCGGTTTATATCTTCCAAAATGTAAACTGCCTCTCCAACATGCCAAAGAGCTGTTTAATCTTGGTCCCAGACTGTTTTTCTCATAGATCTCACATTGATTCTGAGAATTAAACTGAAGCACAGTTTCAGATATGTCATTGTTAAGACAATTCAATTAATTTTTAAGTGGCAGCCCTCTTCGATACCCCTCCCAAATTAGAATAAGAAAAGAACTAAAAGGAAAATGCTGAAGTCTATATAAATAAAACAGAAGTGGTCAGAGTGGAAAAATAAGTGTCTGTCATACTTGATTTATACCACATGACAGTTATGCCACATGCAACAGAAGAGTTTTGTAGACAACAGGAACTTATGGAGGAAAAGGTGAAAAAAAAGTCTCTCATGGCCATAGCTTTACCAAGCCACCACGTTGCACAGTTTGGGATCCCTTTAAGACTGTGTCTTCATATATGGCAACACTTATACATGCAAGTTGCAGCAAGGGTTTTGCAGAGTACTGGGAAATAAGTCATAAAGCTTTTCCTACAAAATGTGACAGCATCAAGTAAAAATGTTTGTTTCAAAACTCTTTTCTATTCTCTTTCCACGTGCAAGGAATAAATGTATCCAGAATGAAAGAGACAGATTTCTATCACATTTTTTTCTTGTCTTTGTTTATGCAGTATGTCTGCACTACCTCTCCATGGAATGGGAAAACACATAAAAACCAGAAAGGATGAATTAAAATGCAAGCAAGCAGAACTGTGCACTCTTTAAAAACAAAAAAAAGAATGTTAGAATCTATGGGAGAAGCTGTTGGAAGTGTAAGTGTTAACATTACATAAAATGTATGTAACACCTGAGTCCAAAAAATTGCTGTATGTTTGCTCAGTCATTCTTCTCAGACAGACTTTGCTGTGGATGTAGACATGTCCTTTCTCTCTATGTGGCATCCTGCAAAGTTCATACCCTACTTTGTCTCCAGTTAGAACTCACTCCTATGATGTTTTATACCCAAATATTCACAGGAAGTATCTATCTATTATTGATGAATCTGAATGAGGTGGTTTGGGTTGACAAGGTATATATTTACAGAGTGTGTCAAAGACAAAAACTACCCCAGTTTAGGCATGGGTGAAAGAAAGGAGAAGGCACAGAGTTATTAAAAAAACAATAATAGTAACGCTCATAGCAAGATATCCCAGGGAAAATAATCTAGTACAACAAAAACAGTCAGATAAAAAATGCAAACATCTTTTCTTTGTCTTCTGATTTTGCTCATAAGGCAAATATCATTATTCTTGCAAGCAGAACAATTACAGTAACCTTCCCATTTTGAAAATTGAGTATTATTAGCTAATTCATCTCCTAAATTTAAAGTCCCGATAGTTAGAAAAGTTCACACAAACCAAGCCCACCTGAAATCAAAACAAACTTAACTCTTACAAAAGTCAGTCTGTCAATACAAAATATTCCCCATAAAAGGGAAAGGCAAACATTTTTTCTAACCAGTGGTATATTGAAATAAATGCAACTTAGTCATATTACAAGGGAAAGTTTTAAGATGTTTAACATCTTTGTCAGTGACACGGACAGTGGAATCGAGTGCACCCTCAGCAAGTTTGCTAATGACGCCAAGCTGTGTGGTGCGGACAACACACTGGAGGGAAGGCATGCCATCCAGAGGGACCTTGACAGGCTTGAGAGATGGGTCCATGTGAACTGCATGAAGCTCAACAAGGCCAAGGGCAAGGTCCTGTACATGGGTCAGGACAACCCTAAGCACAACTACAGGCTGGGCAATGGAGAAGTGATTGAGAGCAGCCCTGAGGAGAAGGACTTGGGGGTGTTGGTTGATGAGAAGCTCAACAGTAGCCAGCAATGTGCACTTTCAGCCCAGAAAGCCAATCATATACTGGGCTGCATCAAAAGCAGTGTGACCAGCAGGTCAAGGGAGGTGATTCTCCCCCTCTACTCTGCTCTTGTGAGACCCCACCTGGAGTACTCTGTCCAGCTCTGGGGTCTCCAGTACAAGAAAGACATGGACATGTTTGAGCGAGTCCAGAAGAGGGCCACAAAGATGATCAGAGGGCTGGAGCACCTCTCCTATGAAGACAGGCTGAAAGAGTTGGGCTTGTTCAGCCTGCAGAAGACTCCTGGTAGACGTTATAGCTGCCTTCCATTATCTGAAGGTGGCCTACAAGAAGGCTGGAGAGGGACTGTTTACAAGGACATGGAGTGATAAGATGAGGGGTGATGACTTTAAGCTGAAGGAAGGTAAATTTAGACTAGATATTAGGAAGAATTCCTTCACTGAGAGGGTGGTGAGGCACTGAAACATGTTGCCCAAAGAGGTTGTGGATGCCCCCTGCCTGGAAGGGTTCAAGGCCAGATTGGATGGGGCTTTGGGCAACCTGTTCTAGCGGAGGGTATCCCTGCCCATGGCAGGGGGAGTTGGAACTAGATGACCTTTAAGGTCCCTTCCAATCCAAACCATTCTATGATTCTATGATTCTGTTACTGAGAACTCGTGAAGTACAAGCTATTTTCCAAGTTTGAGACATTTAGACAGATTCTTTAATGCTACATCACATATCTGTTATCTCCCAACAGTGGGAGCATATCTGTTCTGAACTACCTGGGCACAAAAGCTATCCAGAAGAACTGAAGCAATGTCACCTGCCTCACATCAGCCTTTCTCCACAGCCAAATACAATGCCATGATTATTGAATGTTTCCTCCTTTCTCCCATGAACATCAAACATGAAGTACAGAAAACCATGACAATACATCCTGGAAAGAAGCTATATACAGCTGTACACATTCAATAGTTTCAGCTACAGAAGATGAGCCAAGCAGCACCAGCCATTAGCAAAAATCCCAATATGAGCATTTTTTTTTCTTTTTTATTATTCTCAGACACCATCACCCCCAAACATTTTTAACCAGGTCTATGGTGATGCAACATTTGGCCAAGGACTACACTCACTCACTTATAGCCTACTTCAAAAGGCTGGACATTAATTGCATTTCCTTGGCTACAGCATTTCCTCAAAGAAAAATAAGACTATGGAATACAGATTTGAGAATACAGACAGAAGTACATTTTAATGTATTTTTTTTTTTGTTCAGGCTAATTTTGTACATAAAGAAATACTGAAATTTGTGTTTGTGCGATACTGTGGATACAGGGACACATAAATGCTTATGCTTCAGTCTAAAACAGACTACTGCAGAAAAAAAAGTCAATTCTTTATCTCTTGTAGTATAAATGCAATAAATTGCTTGGTTATAGCCTGTCACTCAACTGCTTGGAAAAGCATAATAAGATTTTGTGCCAATATATTTTGTTACAGAACTCTAACAACACATATGCTTTGTCTGATGTCCCCTAACTGTTCCGAAACTTCAGCTCCTTCTTTCCTGTTTGCATTACTACACCATCATTTATCCAAAGTTTCGAGCACTTTAATAAGCAGCTTTTTAAGAAGTTTTGTTGAACAAGGACTTTCTATATTCAAGTGCTTTTGTAAATTAATTCATACTGCCTTTCTTCTGTAAGTAGTTGGAAAGCATGATTTCATCACCAGTTTTCCATCATTTGAAATCTAATAAGTTATTGAATTCAGTCTAAACAAAGGTCAGACAATGACTCATTGCTTTTGATCTGGGAAATGTTGCTTTTTGACATATTCTGTAATTGTTAACAGCTTTTTGACATAAGTGATCATGGTATGAAGAATTGATGGCCATGTTTCTAGTGGTTTAGGATTCATTTGTCAATAGTCCACAGTTTCAATGAATACATTATCCAATGTTTTTTGTACTCAGTCCACAGTTCCACAAAACAATGCTGCATTGCTTCATTTAGTTGCATCTTTTATGTACTGTATAATCTCTCCTTACTTTCATTGCTTGTTATGAGGTGATAAGGAGAGGCTATAAATGAACTTAGAGCAGAGTACAGAGCTCCCAGTTCCGTCTAACTTCATTTTGAAAGGAAGCAGATCTTAATCTGCAGAAAATCCCCAAATGGGTCTGTAGATGGACGCGCGTGGAAACACAGTTAAAGTCCTTCTTAGCAGTTCTCCTAAAAAAAGGAGAGCAGACTTAGAAAAAATTGATCCCCCGCATTTACCCCCACACACACACAAATTAAAACTTGAGAGGTGTTCCACAAAGTTACAGAATATAATCTATACTTGTTGCCTTTTATTCTGTAACTGCAGCTCAAGTCAATTTTTCTGTACATACTGGAACAGCAAATCACAAACTTGGCCTACTTTCAGGTCCACCATCACATTTCTGCAAAGGAACAGTAGATACAACATGCCTCGCAGCTTAGATTCTCAGTAGAAATGAGCCAGTAAAATGATGTCTGGGTACCCTGTAAGTTAAGCTCATTTTATCTCCACTTACTCAATAGCCCTGAAATGGAAGTAGTGAAATAAAAGACAGGTAACCCTGACTTTTGAGGTTTTACCTCAACATCACTGCCAATTTCCCAGATAACAAGTGTGCTTTGAAAAACAGTAAATCAAAGACTACTTTCATGCCCACCTGTAGTCCTTGCAAGACCCTCAACATCAAACTCTCCATGATAAAATACCTACCACTGTAATAATATCACAGCGAAGCACCAAGAGACTGAACAGTTCTTGCATCTTAAGAACTGAACCTGGCAGATTATCACAGTGTCGTATTAATTTGTTACATTTTTAAAGCTTAAAGCATCCTAATATGAGTTGCTGCAGAAGAAAAACTCTGAAATGACAGGGAGGTTCACACCTGTAGAAACAAGCTGCCCTCTCTGCCAGTGTACAAGCCCCTTCAAGAGGGAAAGAACTCTAAAAATACTTCTAAAAAGTGCTTAACCCTGATTATGAGGGATTATCTTTTATAAAACTATCAGCTGAGGCAACAAAGGAAGAAGTATGAAGAAAAAAAAAAGTAAAGCATAAGTCTGTTACTACTTTGAGATGGGAAAAAAATTCCTTGCTTAAAATCATGAGTGTTCATGGATTGCGAGCTTGCTAAACAAATGGAAGAAGTAAATTTATTGTTTCAACCGTATGGAGAAAAATCTCTAGTATCAGTTTTTATGCTTTACTCAACATGGCACTAGTTTTCTGCAATTTTTTTTACTTTAATGCTTCAAAAATTCACTCTATTGCGTCATTCTTTTAAATGCCTTTATGCAAAGCTCAAGTGACAAAATGTTCTCTCTAGTTTTCTCAGTGTGACCTCATCAGCTACAGTTCAACATATAGCTGTCTAAATCATTGAGTCATTAGATGTTACTGTGGAAGAGCATAACTTACAGTATCACGGGTTGCCTTTTATTCATCACTTTACATTCTGTTTCGCACATCCTCTACTTCAATCAATTAAAAAAAAAAAAAAAAGAAAACTGGAGGCTTTCAGAGATTGTATGAACAATCTTGTGAAAGTAAAGGTATATTAAAACTCAGGAGGCCTACTCTTAATTCCAAGTTTACAGGGGGAGCTTATGCTGTGGTGATGACTTTCTGAATCTTCAGGCTTTCTCTTCTTTCTTCATGACAATACTCCTCACAAACTTACTTCTTCATTTTTCTTATTTCCGTATTCTGCGAGCTTCTGCTCAAATTTTCATCTCCCATTATCCCTTTGCTATTCTTCCCTGACTGGTGCCTGACCATTGCCCTTTGCCACCCATTCTTATCCTGAAAACTATGATTTTCTTCCTGTCTTTACATTTTCCCCTCACACACCTGAGTCCTACTCATTTGAGTCAGCCTGCTCTCCTTTCACTTTCTGTGGCTATTGTTGACCCTTTGGCACATTCTGGGAATCAAGAGACTTCAGGGAACCAGAAAAAATACCTAGGTATTCTGGGTTTTTAAAGCTTTTAAAGAAATTGGCTATAATCTGTAACTGATTTTCTTTAGAAAATGAACACACAAAACGCCACATGCAATATATATATATATACACACACACACAGGCTGCATAATTTTTTAAATTAAGCAGGAAGAAAAGAATATTGACATTTATGTTTTAAGACTTTAAGAAACTAATTGGTTGCCAACCTTGCTTTAAAAGATTTAGAAGTTCTGAGAAAATAAGCATCTCATTGCACTTGCAGGTAGCAGCATCAGCAGAAACATAATTCAATGCAACAGGAGCACTGCTTCAGGAAAAATTCTTTCTTTATTATCTAATCACTAATATAAAGCTGCATTATTACAAATATAAGTAGATGTACTTAATTTTTCACCTGGTTTATAGCCAGAGTAGTTCTAATCTTTAGCTTGAGGGGTTTCCACACTCCTTGACTACAAATATTAATTTAAATTTTTTCTGTGGTTAATTCTAGCTTAGAAGATTCATCACTTCTACCATCTCCCATCCATTGCTATTCCCATTTTTCTTCCCTTCATATCTCCTTTTCATCTCACATACACTCAAAGTCCTAATTTATACAGCCTTAACTTACAAAGCTTTAACAAAGAAAAAACCATATACATATAGATGTCAAAGATATATAGGTATAGACCAAAACAACTGAGAAAGGTATATTGTGTACATGTACATACGAATTAGGCACAGAGATTAGGGATCAATTTTGTAGGCTACTAATCCTTAGTGGTTTTGTTTCATAATCATTGTGAAGAGACAAAGAATTACTTACATCGGAAAATTAAAGCAGATAGAAAAGACAGAAAAGGTAAAAGAAAACCCACTTTGTCTGTCTAGCTGTTCTAAAACACAATTCTTATGAAACTAATTCAGAGTTCTAAAGATAAAAATCACACTGAAATTAAATATTGTTAGGTTAGATAAACAACTATATCTAGTACAAACACAGAGAAAGAAAGTATAATAGCATTCTAACTCCCTCTACTGGACTAGATACGTTGTATTAATAATACCATAATTGTAAAGTGTTTTCCTTCATCAGATTCTTGGACAGATTGGGAAATTTCTCTTAGTGCATTATTTTTCTTCTCCTTAAAAGAACATCTGAAAAAACCTTTAAATGGTAGTCTAACTCCTGGAAAGCTTTTTTCTGAAAGAAATCTTAAAACTGAAGGAAAGTCAAACAACAAAACCAGATTTTATGCAACTGTTCAAACTTACAGTGAAATTTTTGTATTAAGGCTTCTAGAAGAAGGTAACACAAGTCACGAAAATCTGTTTATATTATTCTCCCTGTCAAACTTGTGCATTTTTTGCCCCTTTCATCTGCTAGATAAGCTGTATCAGAGATGAAAACTGAAAAATTTAGTAGAAGCTGCAAGTCACAAGTTCTTAAGTAAATCAGAGGACTGTTACATAACTGACAATTTAAAATATATATTTCTGTACACTAAAAGACTTTCAAAAAGTCAAAACCACCACCAACAAGAAAACTTCAATTAGCTTACATTGTAAACTTGTCCTCATCAGCAAGAGAGATCATAGCCTTTTCTTCTTCTTCCTCTCCTAGGAATGAAATAATCATTTTCCCTTGTGAGTGTGTATTTTCCAACACAAATCCAATCTGACTGCAACTTCTTTGAGGACATTTTCTCTAGGTGAAATCTTTATCTCTAAACCACTGAAAAGACAGCATTGCTTTCCATAACCTTCAGTTACAGTACTTTGCTAATTTAAGTAATTGCTGGTGGTGAAACTGCTTAGGGACAAACAGACAGTGGAGAGACAAATTACCATCTCAGGAGATAAAAATCTTAGAGGCGCAGTCCTATGGTGCTTGGTCAAATTTAGCTCTACACTTACATCCAGATCTATTTGTTTGGGGCTACTTCAAGACTACAGGATGATTAGCACAGATGGAAAGATACCAAGGGCAAAACAGTCTGGTCCTTAGAAATTACTTGAAACTATAGAGGTTTTAGCTTTGGAATAAGTGCCGAGGAAGCTTTAACTTTCAATAATGAAGAACTTGTTTCCACTGAACCTCTACTAGTTAAACAAGGAAATCATACACAACAGACTTTAGAAAACACATTCTTCCTAAGTACATCATGGTGTCTTGCAAGATCTTTTCCCTCTTGGTTTGCTTTATTGAGTTTCATTTCATAACTAAAGAAGAAAAGAAGAAGCTGGTTCAAAAGAAATACATAATTTAACCAATATATCAGTTAGAGAAAAGCCTAGTATTCCAGCCAGCAGGGAAACAGAGACCACATTTCTGTGAAGCAGAAGGATTTTTTTTAAACAAAATAAAAAGGTTGAAAATTATTATTACAAATGAACCACTCATTATGAGCATATGCAAGACAATGAAGATGCCTAGTTAGCCAACCCCAGCTTGAGCAAAGATATTTGCAAATACACTACTGAAAAAATATACATGGTTACCAAATAAATATAAAAATTAACTCAATAAATTTGAAAGTTATTTTAGTCCGTCCACTGACACACACTGGCATTATTATTATACTCTTCAAGAAGGGGAGAAAAAAGAAAGTGAGAGTAAGAAGCTTGAGACCTTACTCTCTACTTTTTCAATTTCTCATCATGATTTCCTAAACATAAAGTTATTTGTTTCAAAAGCAGTTTAGCAATGGGAGCTGGATTTTAAAGTAAATCAGTAATAAATGACCTAAAAAAATTAATCTTGTACCACAGTCTTGAAGACTGTGAATGTGTGGATATAATCATGTTAGGGAAATCATTTCAGTGCCTTGGTCTATACACATGGCTTGCCAACATGGCTTCAACATGTTCGGGTTGTCTGATAAATACATAGAGCAACAAGGTCAAAAAAGAACTGCATCCTGAGGAGTACCTGTAACACTTCAGAGAACTGAAAATATATAACACCACAGGTTTACATTATTATTAGAAGTTCTTTAATTATTCAGATATTGATTTATGTTGAGGAGGGAAGAGGAAAAAGGGAAGATGAGAAGAAAAATAAGAGAGAGAAATACCAGGGGACAACATAAAAATGATACAGTATTGAGATTTCTTACCTTCACTTTTTAGAATTCTTCACTGCTTCTCGTCCTGGTTTCCTGCAGATAAGAACAAAACATTTTAAAAGTTTCCTGGGGAAAAATAATATAGCATGCCTATGTATTTATATACATATATATAAAGGTAGAGAAAAGGAATATGTCTAGCTTTTTCACTAGATCTAATTACTTCTAATAATTCATGAATTTAAAACAGCTAAACTCCAGTTACAGCCTATTATTCATAAGAGTTTGGTAAGAAACACTGTACTTTCACTGCAGCATTTACAATCCTCAGTGTTCACTGTATGCTCAATGGAAGTGGATGAGAATGGCAGAAAACCAGAACACTGTGTTGTACCTTTGGGTAAGTATCTTCAAATATTATTAAATCATCAATGGTTTTCCAAACAGAACTAGTTACGTAAGACCCAATAAGATCTTTCATCATGCGCCTGAATTCCTGTCTGTGTCAGTGGTCATCTATCCATTTCTAACAAGCATTTACACAGAATACAAACCTGCTTTCTGAAGCAATAGTGTGCAAATGTGCTGCACAGGATTCAAAGCTTGTGAACTCAAATGATCAGTGGGTCTGATTTTCAGGAACACTGTAGCAATGGACACTAACTACTACACTTTTAATAGCAACCAAGTAACTCTTCTATGCTTTTGAAAAATCTGAGTAATCAAAGAGAATAAAATCTCTTTCCTTCGCGAAGGTCATATCTCCTACAAATACATTTGAAATGCACTGCATTGCTTTTTTATCAGCACATCCTTTCCAATTAAATTTCTTTAAAAAAAAAAAAAATTGTTTGAGACTCCTATTCTATGTCTTCCACTGTTTCCCGTCAAATTCTTTATCCATTAGAGGCTCCCAGGAGTATTCCCTGAATAAATTATAATTGTTAACTTATGAAGAAGGTATGTCTCTAAAACGGGATCAACAGGCAGAAGTTTCAGACTGGGCTAGCCTGATTGCTATTGTGGCAGTTCATGTTGTATTAAATTTGTATAAGTTATTTTGATTTGAAGACATGTATTTGTTCAACATGCTACCAAGTTCATGATACAGGACATAGCTTTACTAAGTTTGGAAGGTTTGTTTTTTCCAAGTGAAGTAATTTTAATAAAAAATAATGCCCAGTGCAACTCATTGTTGATGAGTTTCTTGACTTTTCTTATGTGCAAATATGGATAATTCCAAGCTGCAGCAGGCATATCTTTCTAAACTTGAAATAAACCCGAAGTGGCCCACTTTTCTAAAGCGACCTATTCTGTCAGCTTGCAGTCTTGTTTCAAGGTGAAGTCAGACATCTGTCACAAATAAGCAATGTTAAAAAGGATCTATATCACAATGACATCTACATAACAACCCTCAGGAACGGATAGCACATTGCCCCTTTTGTCACCAGCAGAGCCATACATGAACAGATAGGACGCTCCTGTAGCTCAGAAGTCATTAAGAGTATTAATTGTTCAGAAAATGTCTTATATGGTTAAACATGTATACACTACTGTGTAATTCTGAAGCACAGCCTGGCAGATGTGGGTGATGTCTAACAAGCAATTATGTCTAACAGGAATTTCTCCAAGTGTTTTGAGACTTTTCTGTCATCTATCTCTGTAAAATTCAAGTCAAAGAGGAAGAGAGGAAATGGCACGCAGATTTAAATAAGCAACAGAAACATACAGCAACAAATAAGGAAAAGTTACATTATTCATATGGAATTGCAGCCACTTACCAGACTACAATATTCTTTGAAAAAAATCATGTGTATTCTAATAAATATGGCCCATTAATGTGATGCCCATGTGGGTTTAATGTACACACAAGCATACTCTAACTTCACTAGCTCCACAGCTTCCCTAAAACAACACAACATCAACTTGCTATCTGGACAGAGTGCTCACACACCTTAAGGCAGGAGACCTATGAAACTCACTACTGATATTTATCCCAGAATAGTTTCATGTGGGCAATACTATCAGGTGGAAAGTTATTTTGCACAAGGTTTTTGTTTGTTTGTTTGTTTGGGGCTTTTTTTATTGGTTTGTTGTTTCTTTTCTTTGTGAAGCAACTGGGATTAAAAAGCGAGAATTGAGGAGTTAACCATTACAGAATTAATTGCATCAAAACAGCATTATAGATTTCTGGTCTATTTTTACTTTCCAGGTTGTCCTACCAGAATCCTACCATTGTGCAACTCCTGGAAACTCGTGCCAGCTACAGAAATCTTTCTGAGTGCCACCTCCTGCCTTACATTTTGATGAAATGCATTGTACTCATTTAGTAAGTAGAAGACCCTGAATCAAAGCTAATGGTTACATGGTGATAGCAGGGGGTGGGGGAGACAGGGAGGAAGGGGAAAAAAAAACACACACAGAAGATAACAACCTTGAGTCTGGGGAGAAGCTCGGAACACTTTACTGACAATGAAAAGGAAATCATATCATCTCTTTCTACTCATGAGAGGGCTGAAATTGTCATAGTCCATCTTCATCAAATGAATATTTCTTTTTTTCTCACTCTCCTTTGCTTTTAGTTTTGGTGGTGACATTCCCATCAGTTCTAGGTACTGAGGAGAGAAAAAAAAAAAGTCATCTCTTTCACAAACAACAGCAATCTACTCTCTGTGGAGTGATACTTGTCCATGAGAGACCCATTCTTAATTGTTTTACCCCCTGTTAGACATGGGTAGGAAAAATCCTTAGGAAAAAAACTTCTGGCAGTAGCTAAAGCCTGACATTTACAGACAGATCCGCCCTGCTCTATGAAAGCTGTCCAGACCTAAGAATATTGCTGTCCAGGCCTCGCAACCTCTTTAGTTTCCTGATATGATTTATTGCTAAGTTGCAAAGTACAAATGGCTGCCAGCAAGCCAGAACTGGATGCAAACAACATCTCAAGACCTAATGAAAATGTCCTTGCAGACCCAGGAGAGGGAGTGACCGAATTCTTTTCAGTAATCAATACAGCTACAGAAAACAGAGAAAGCGCCCAAAGCTAGACATTGCACGGTGGGTCTAAGTGAACCACGTCAATTAAGAGGCTTCATTAGCTGCAAAAACTGGAGCATAAACTTTGGTGGAAGGAAACCCCCACCAACCAACCAAAAAACCCCAACCCAACAAGCCCCCCTTCCCACCCCCAAAAAAAACCCCACAAAACCAAACAGGTGAAGACCATTTGAGTGCAGCCAAAGAAAGGGCAGAGGGACAAGCCTCCTTGTGCACAGGATTTGCTGGGCTGGAAAGCCTGAGGGATTTCTGAGCAAAGTAACTGAGAGATTCCGAGGAATAGGACCCCCATACTTTTTCAATGAAAAAAGCAATATTGAATCAAACATACCAGGTTCATTCCACAGACTATTCTTTTTTACACTAAACTTATACTAAGCTTGTAAGACTGCTTCCAACTGTAGAGGACAAGTGGAAATAAATGTTTCGGTGGACTATTGAAATCTTCAGAGGACTCCATCTAAAACTACAGCTGACTTAGGTGTTCTATATAAATATTATACCTGCACAGAGAGGGATACTGTATGCTTCAAACATTTTGTAGTATGCTGGTGATTAGAAACTAGGCATTTAAGACTCTTTCAAGTTTTTAGAATTTAGAATTCCAAATCAGGAAAAAAATCCAAGAATGAAAAACATTTTAACAGAACTGGAAATATACAACACTTCAGCCTGGAAACAGGAAATATTCTGCTGCCAAAACATTTTCCCTAGACAGCTGGAGACATATATTCATCTCATATGATTTTTTTGTGTGTGTGTGTGTGTGTGTTGTTTCACCGGTTTGAAGAATGGTCATGTCCTGGAAGTACACGGACTTTACAAATGTCTCTAGATTACCCTGACACACAGAAGCCAGAAAGTCAAACACTATGGTGTCTACAAGTAAGCCATTCAAGTTCCATTTTGTATCTAATATCACAGCAATTTGCCAAGGTCACACAGAAAGCATATAGAGCTGAGAATAGGATTCAGCCTCTCTTTAGTTTAAAACCAAAAAGAAACAGTAGTCTTTCCCATACAATGCCTAACTAATTTACAAAACACATATCCACAGGACATGGAATGCAAAAAAACATAAAAGAGATCTGCAAGACCCACAGATTCATGGATAAAATTCTGTAAGAGGTTACTATTCACCACAGTTGGCCTTCCACCATCAACTCAGGAAATTCCTAACCCACTAATCTCCAGAAAGAGCAAAGATATGCTGATAGTACAATCATTCCAAAAATACCATTTTTCCTCACAATTTCCCTAAACATCTACTACTTGTCACTGTCCTACACAGATATAAATGAAAATATTGTTTGCACTGCATGGTTACCAGCTTCACAGTCAAGAGGAGGTTAATGACTGCATGGTGATGAGGGAAATCAGACAATTCTTATAAGCATGACCATAATACTATGTAAATGTAATAACAATCTACATGAAAGCTCCAGAAGTATTACCACTGTACAAGGTTAAAAGAAACTCTTTTTCTTAAATGTAAACGGTTCTATCTTGCAGTAGTTCTATTATTCCTCATCTCAGCGGTAGTAACACAGGAGCCAGTATAAGAAACAAGCATCTTCATGCCAGCATGCAAGGCTGCCAGAGCCAACATTTGCGCTGCAAGAGCATATGGTCCCGTTCCTACGAACTCCTTGAAATCTGAGCTCCCTGCAGCAGAAACGTGAGAAGCACAGCTACGTGACTCATTGACGAGTCTGATGTCAGAATATTCTTTGGCCAGTGAACAGAGACACCAAGCATTTGTCACTGTCACAGTCTGTATTTTGTGCAAGAGGAAGAAAGCAAAGGGATAGGCTATGAAGGTTGGCTCTGAACTTTCCAACTGAATACAGGCGGTAGAAACTAGTTGTATGAAGCACAGGAGAAGATAAAGCCTTGGCTGCACAGCAGAGATTAGAAGACAGTAATAAGGTAAAGAAATAAAAAGAAAGGGGTGTCATTGGTTCCCAATTCATTATTTACTTGAACTTCCAGATTAAATCCTTGCTAAAAGTGCTAGCAAGCTCAAAAAAAGTAAGATTTTCCTTACATACTGTTATCGAATACAATGAATTTAAATAAAGCATATTTTCCCTAGATGTTCATTTTTTAAGACGCTCAGGATTATTTGATATGTGAAAATACTTTGGGCTATATTTTTCACCCCTAAAGTGAAAGAGAAGAAAAATGTTTCCTTTCAAAATATAATGACTTTCAGAAAAATAATGAATTGTCTCCAGCACAGCCTGTTTTTCTTGTTAATGACATTGAGGCATTAAGCTTTTCTGTTAAAAAGTACAAAGTTATTAGGATCAAAACATTTTCTAATAACACGCTTCTGTCTTCAAAACATTGCACCATTTTAATAAAGTAAACTTTTCTGTGCAAAGCAAGTTTTCCCTTATTAAACTAATCCTGCATGTTCAACATAAAATGTTATTTTAACAAGCAGATATGTAATGGTGGCATCTCAATAAAAGCAAGAAAGACCTATTTCTCCAGAGAAAAGATTAGCCTTCAAATGAAGAAAAGATAGATGATTATTTTATGGGTAAAGCTTTCAGTAACAAGTATTTTTGGCTTTTATTTTTCTTTTAAAATGTGATGTTATTTAGAAAAAGATCTGCAACAGAAAACTCATTTGCTTTGCAAAGTAAAATTCCTCCTGGAGAGAAAGGAGTGGGATTTCTTAAATATTAATCTTGGTATTAATATGTATTTCTACATGGTTCAGAAATGAAATTTGAACAGCATCACCCTTGTTACTATGACACTCCACTGATGATATGTTACACAGGAAGAGGAGCCCAACTGAAGACAAATGCAACTCTTTTTTGCTGCAAAAATTTCTTTAAAAAACTTGCAAATATCTGAGCACAAACATCAACTTATGGCAAGCGTTGCTTATGTTTGAAAGTGCCATTCGAACACATGAATAAAACATTCACCTTCAAAAAGGTAAAATTACCTATTCAGTTAAGCACTACTATGAAATACTGGTTGTATAACTAAGATTACTTCATAGTTATCTAGAGGTCATGAGAAAAGTCTGGCACACTGGGAAGCAATGGAGCAGAGGCAAATGAAGAGCTTACGTCTTTGATACAAACAGTTGCGCTGAGGTTGCTCCTTTCACCAACATACAGCAGAGATGTTGGCCCCAACTCTAGAGAAACTTCCATACAAAGTCTGAGTCAATCAAGTGAATTGAATTCTTCCTACCTTCGCTTACCAAGCTAGTTTTAGTTCCCTTATTCTCTTCGCTCACTTTCCAGAACCGTCTCCCAGCATAGCTCTGTGCTGCTAAGCCACTGATGTCCACTCATGACGCAAAGCGTATGATCTGCACAGTGCTGTAAAGGCTAAGTAGTAAAGTGTTGAGCTTTCAAGGAAGAGACTAGAATTCTACATTTAATGCTTATTTAAGCTTTGTATTCATTTGCAGAAAATGGCACTAATAAGAAAAAATCGTAGTGTCTCTAGTAAAACCACACAGACATGTTTGCTTTCCTCAGTTAATGCAAACATTTTCATTGTACATATGCACATGACTTTTAATACTGTTCTTTGTTCACCATGTTTAGCAGGCTTCAGATTATGACCGTTATCCTTGGAAGAACATCATCCAACGTCAGAATTACATAAAGTATTTGTCAGTAAATATTGCTTAAATGGTACTAGCATAAAAAAGGTCTTTGTTTAGGTAGGGAGGAAAAAAAAAAGCAAGACTCAAAAATCAACTAGGTTTAATCTTTAATAGCACTGGCAGTTGATTTTTGACTGTTCCCACTACATTATTCTTCCTATGACATTGATTAGGCCAAAGATTATTTTATCAAGATACTTTGGTTTTGGTAAACTTCACAAAACAGAGAAATGACATTTTATATTTGAATAATTAAAAAGCGATTGATCAGCAACAAGATGATCACGGACCACATTCAGGTCTGCTCACTGAAAATGAAGCAATATCTGCTTCCACCACTCCATACCTTGGCCTGATGTGATCAACATCATTAAATCTGGGGTTTGTTTCTATAAGTCACTGCGTAATTTCTGAGGATGAAACGCTATTTTATTCTTCTTGGTATATTTTATACTTTGAATATATAAAAAATATTCTACAGCATTAGGAAGAATTAAAAACAAACAAACAAAAAAAAACATTACTTGCCCATTTATTTTGTCCATACAACATTTGTAATCAGAAACAGATTGCCAGGCTTTTGTTTTACTCTGAAATGTTTCCCAATATCTGTTTTGCATCATAAACTAAAAATACATAGATAATATTTCTATATATTGATCTTACAGAATAAACTAACGTTGAGAAATCCCAAAAACATTATATCTGATATTTAAAAATAAGAAGAAAATATTAACAGCGTCAAGCATTCATACACTAAAGAAAGCCAGTATTTGCAACACCACTAGCACTACAATTTCAAAAAGTTTAACAGTTGGAACTAGCAATCATCTTCCAGAAAACACACACAAAACAAGTTTGCTTACTCTAACAGCAGTCCTAATGTTTCAGGAACACACACGTATAGTTTTTGTACAAAAAAGGTAAATTAGAAAGATAAACACAACTAGACAGATGGCAATAAGTAGGAATATTTCCAGCATGACGTAGTAGTATTTGGTTCTTTTCGTTCCAGCAGTATCAATGCAGAACAGGGTAAACAGCAAATAAAGTATATTCACAACCTTTCACTACACCCAAAATATGATTAGGTTCATGTCTTAGAACAGTTCAAAGCTTACAATCCACCAAACTAAAATAAGTTCCCACACTAGAAATCTTGTGTTATATATATACTAACAAGCTTTTCTTAAATATCTGTTAATGGGAACCCTTGAAAGTAAGGAACAAGTATGAAGAAATCCTCCTCAAAATTTGTGGACGAAGGTATGACAGCAGAACCAAAAGAGATAGTGGCCCTGTGAGTGGCAAGAAATGGTCAAAGTGTCTGAATTCTGATACCAAGAACAGATGGAGCCTGCAGCCATCCACAAAATACAGAACAGAATCCTACTCAAAGATGGTAAACAAAAGCTTCCAACTCTCTTCATGGACCATTGGCCAGTGAAAAGAAATTAAGAAGGTCAAAAAGTTCCTGAGTTTGTAATATTTGGGAAGAAAAAGATTTTCTGACACCAAGTGAAGAAATTATAAACTCTAGGAAACAAAAAAAGTGTATTTATTTTCACTATGAATGTTGCCTATAGTATGTTGTTTTTACAATTGTTTCTATTTTCTTCCAAATACAAACACGGAAATATGAACAAATAAGAAAACAGGAAAGAGGAAAAAGAAAAATATCCTCAAACAAATCAGACTGGGCTTTAAAAAAAAAAAAAAAAAGCATGCTACAATCCAATCAAAACCTGCAGCTCTCTTTGCAAGATTTTTTCTTTTTTTTTTTTTTTTTTTTTTTTTTTAAGAAACTGACAGAAACTGTCTCACGATAGGAATCTTTGATTCAAATGAATTATTTTCATACATTCGGAAGCTAGGCCAAGCTGTCTGTCTTGTGTTTTGATCCCTACTGAATCAAGCAAGTTCCCATATTAAATTCAAAGATTTTCAAATGCTTTTGTAAATTAGAGATGTACTTCAATGCTTCCAAAAGTAAAAGAATTTTTTTTTTTTTTTTTTTGCTGGATCTTATTTATGCAGAAATAACACATTTTCTGTAGGAAAGACAGATTTGCTGTAATCATGAAAGGTGTTATTTGGATAGTTATTATCTGACCTTCCTGTCACATAGGAAATAAAACAACATTGTTCTTTCCCTTTTCAGAGAAAAGTGGTAATCATTATAAAGCCTTTTCTAGCAATGCTAGTATGAATAATGTCAAAGGTAGTAAAAATCTAAATTAAATAAATAGAACCCAGAACTTAACTGTAGAACTATGGCACCATGATTTATATGATCACAAAATAACACCAATTTATGAAAATATTCCTAAATAAAAATCTTACAAGTAGATGAGTCCGTAATGTATGCTAAAATTTTCCAACTCAATATAATTCACTTTTATTTAAAGGATATTTACTTGCTGCAAGCATGAATGAGGTATTAGCAAAGACTGGTATTTCCAGTCACAGCTCCAAAAAATAATAATCTTCAATTCTATGTTGTAACTTATCTGCAAGAGCACATGGGTCCTTTAAGTATTAACAAAAAAGTCGATCTTATTGAGGGAAGATAGCAGGTATCCAGTGAAAGAAGGTGGCTTAAGGCTTGAAGAAGGACTTTGAGTAGAGAAGCCTGTGAGTGAAGACCTGTTCCTCTACGGTATCAGAGTTCTTGGGGTTATTCTTCACTTCTGTTTTTGACCCATAACTAGCCAAAGAACTTGTTTATATCCATTCCAGAGAAGTAAAAAAAAGACTTATTTGAATTTCCACCCCTCCTTGCTTGTTAAAAGTGGTGCATCATTTACCAAGGTTTCAGGCCAAGAGACAAGAGTATATGATCCACAGAGAGAACACTATTCACCCAAGTTATTCAGCTAGTGCTTTTACAGACATTTGCTAAGCAAAATATTCATAACTATCATCATAAATTCAGCTATCTACAAATACAAATGCTGTCTTTTAAGGCTATGCTCATTAATACAATGAATTGCTGTCTGGAAAGTCTTTAATTGCTTGACTGCTGCCAATGGTTACTAGAGAGTACTTGACTGGTCTTTCACCTTTCACAACTAATGCCATCTTGCATTTCAGAATCCTTACATAAATCTTATATTATTACTACTGGAGACAGTAATATTTCAAAACATTATCTTTTTTTGCAGGGATTTCAAGGCAAGCTTTTTAGCTCTTTCTCAGCTTACATCATCTAGACAGTTGAATTTAGAGCTTTTCCCTACTGCAAATATTTAAGTAAGTTTCGCCTTTCTCTTTCCTACCATTCATTCCTGACATATTGAAAGATGAACACACAAATCCTTTCAGTGAACTAACAAGCAACTCATTAAGCAACATTCTATTACTCCAAATTTTCAAATGGTTTTCTTCATGTACACAGCTTACTATTTGCTTCCTGAAAATATACTGGACATTTAGAACAGAAATTCTGCTTACCTATTTGATACTTTTGAATTCACATATCTTGCTTAATTTTCTTTTGTTCAATGGTGCTGCTAGTTCTCTTAAAGATATATTTCAGATGATTAATCATCCGCATCCTATAAAAATTGTCCAAAACTATCCATGTAATAATGAGGTGTAACATAAACACATTTACTTTGATCATAAAAACATCAATAAATCTTTACATTTTGTGGTGAATCATCCAACCAATGTCTTACAGATCTTCATATTCTCATGAAAGACATATTTGACAATTCCAGTGCTTCTTATATGTATCTGTACATTTCTAGGGATCTCTATATTTAAGATGAAATAATGCCCATGGTCGGACACCAACTGCAAATCAATCAGCAAGATTGTGGAACCCTGGTTCCACATTAATTTGGGGCATATCAGAAAGGGAACAACACCCTGCAATACCTTTCTGTCTTCACAACTGTAGGAGGATCAGAAGGTTGAGTGCTGTGTATGCTGCTGTACACACACAGACTTATATAAAACAGCAGACAAAACATCTGAGACTCCCTTTGACTGCACATGGAAGCTAAAAATTTTCCTAATAATCACAAGAGTTACAAGCGTTATAGTGGCTATGAATGCATAGTCTTTCAGCAGAGTTTCCTGAAAATTTTGTCTAACTCACAGAAGGGATTTGAATGTCTGCCTTTACCCCAAGCAAATATCCTGACCACTGAACTGTTAGAATTGGGAATGACAAACTTGGAGAACTTTTAAAGTGCATTAAGAGCATTCAAACCTTCTAGAGAATCAGGCCTGAAAAAGTAAAGTACCAAATATTTCCAAGATCAGAAAAAAATTCCCTTTCTTTCCCATTGGTCTTTCAATCTAAATTTAAAGATGGTTTCTCAATAACTGATTTTCCAGAGTCATCATCTGGCATTAGTTTAGACTGATTTAAATGGAATTAGCACACAGCAGGCAAGAACAAACCTTCTTATTCCGTCTTACTGCTCTTAGAGCATTCAGAGTCTGAACTACATCTGATAAAACCATGAAACAGCAAGAGCAGAGTGTGGCAAAGGGGCAGGACGTAGCACAGAAGCACGCAAACTGAATAAAATAGAGTGTGTTTCAATATCCACACATTGTAGTTCCCAGAGACAAAGAAAGAAAAAAAGAGAGAGATAAACAAAGAAAGATTACATAAAGAATATTTAAAACAAACAAACAAAAACAAAAACAACCAAAGAAAAAAACAAAGAGGAGACTGGAAAGTTACATCAAGGTAGTGTGATGAAAAGTTGAACTTTACTGGCAGAATCATGGTTTCTATAAGGTCAGGCAAAGTGCACTATTATCTGAAAATCAGGCTTTGTCCTACTCGTGTAATGAATCTAGTTTCAGGGTGTTATAAACTGATATTTTAGAAGACCATTTATTATCTAGCATAAGCTTGCTTTTATTTGTTTTTTCCCAATCTGGGTCAGAAAGCAGATATACAAAAGTCAGCTTAGTCTTCATTCAAAAAACAGGAGCCAGAAACTTAAACTTTTGCTTTTATTTGAACCTTACCCAAACATAATTCTATTGTTTTCTGAGGAATATTAAATTCTGCCTACGTTCAATAGTTATGCTAATGAAAGTATTCACTCCTACAACTGCAAGTCAACAGAAGTTAGAATAAATCAGAAGTTTTATACACTTCAGAAACAACTAAAAGAGTCAAGCATTGAATAAAGCCTGCAACTGCTCGGGGCAGTGAGGGGAAGGAGGAGAAGGAAGTGAAGGAAATGGATTTACTTTTTAATAAAGCCAAAGACGAATTTTTAGGTTTTACTCTTATGCAGTAGGCATTGCAAAATGTTATACTGTATACAGACTTCAATAAACAAGTCAGAAGGTGCATTAGACCCTAAATTGACATACTTGATGGTGGCAAAGACAATAGTAAACTGTTTTATCACTGAGAGCAGCCAGCACTACATATGGTTGTGACATGCTCTCATGCATTTATGCTTTTTCATATTCAGACACTATATATCTGTCCTTTGAAGTAGACTATTCAATTCATCATCCAACTCACATTCATAGTTTTGAAGATACTTCAGGCAAAGGGTGTTCTCTCGGTTGATCTATTTGCTGTTACAGCACCAGTACATTTTCTCTGCATAATCCATTACTTATGGCCAAGAGAATAATACAAATAAAAAAAAAAAAAAGATTGTACAACATTCTCCAAGATCCTCATAAACCTATCAAGCTGCATCACAAGCAGCTTTTATGTACCTCAAAGAAAACCCTAAATTTGTCAAAGTCTTAGTATTGTTGCATATCTTTAACTGACTTATTCCAAAAATTGAGCAATAAGAATGTTTCTTCTAATATTACGAAGCAAGATTCACAGAGTAGCTGCAGAGCTCACAACATTTTGTGCATATGTGTGGTTTAGCTAATATTTTGAGCATGGTTACTGCCTTTCCTGTGATGTCCAGGCTTAATAGTTACATAATTATTTTAGGTTACCCAGCAGAAAATCTGTATATGCAAATGTCACAGACTTTCATTACAGAAACAAAAAGAAGTTAATACAATTTTCAAGGCTTTCTCCAAATTCTAGCTTACATTAAAAAGAAGATATACATGTATGTGCACACACATGAACATGCACGTAGACAAATCATATTGGGATCCCAAAAACTTGCCTATTGGATTCTTAAAGTTATCACTTCAGTTCATGTAGTTATACATCAATCATGAAAGTGCAGATTAGGATTAGGTTAACCAAGATGCTCCAATTCAGATGCTAGTCACCACAGCTGACTTCATAATAAAAATGTAATTCAAGAGTCCCAAACTAATGAGAAAACAGTTATGTTGGTCCAGAAGTCAAACCCTGAATGCCTAAATAAGTAGCTTATTTCTAACAAACCTCCCAGGGCCTGGCTGCATGCAGGAATGATAGGTTAGAGATCCAACTCCTCAATTCCGTGCATCTCAGTTTCCTCATTTTTAGAAAAAGAGACTACAGGCAAGAAAGTAAGTATACTACCATTATTTAGATATTTACTTGCCTATTTAAAAATAAAGGAGGGGGGTGGAACTGACTCCATAGGAAGCTTTCGTATGAATCCAAATATTTTATTTGTGAAGTTCCATTAACACAGTGGTTAATATGAGGTGTGAGGTTTTTCTTAAAAGCCAACAATTTCTGCAATACCCCTTAACCTATGAGTACTGCTCATAGTACCATAGCTATAGTTACAAATTTATGTATGTTTGTCCCTCCCACAAAAGCACAACCTAAATGACACTGTAGCATCCTTCAAGTAAACAAGAGGGAGGTTGAATTCATTATTGAATTTTGCACCAGTTGGTATGAGTCTATGGAGTCATGGTCACTGGCACATTTTGGCACTGCCACATGTTTATTCTGCTTTAGGAAAAAAGATTGATATGCAACATGAAAAAAGAATATTTAACAATTTTACAACATGCAGCATTAACAGTTATTTAAAACTGAACAAACTTATCTTGCACAGGAAAAAAATATTTCTTTGTGCTTTTTTAGCTAATTCCTGTTTGGTCTTTACTGCCAAGATCTCAATTTCATTTATAATCAGCTAATACTACCTAATTTCCTGAATTTAAGTAAGGAAGTATCTTGATTCTGTCTTTAGTATACCTGTCAAATTTCCTTGTTCTCACTGGAAACCATGAGATAGCAGAGTGACAAGAAATGTCCTTTTTTTTTTTAATGTTATGTAATTAATGATAATTTTTTATCACTTTAATTCCTAGTAAACTACATGGGAAGAAACCAATACACCACCCTGTTGAGTCCAGCTACATCTTTTCCATTAAAGCTTTGCAAGTTTCAACTCATGTCATTTAAAGGGCTTTAACCTTTTGTTTCTACCAATAAAAGTCAAATATAATTACATTCTTCAAAGAGTTCAAGCTTACAGTTTACTTCAAAAAAAATATTCAAATACAACTGGCAAAACATTCAACAAAATCTCATGATTTTGTGGAGATGAACAAATCACCTTCCCATGTTTAGACAGTCACAAGCCAAAAGATGTAGAAATCTTATATACCTGATAACATAAGGAATTAATTTTCCAGTGGAGGATAATGTGCTCTTCCATGAAATATGTGGCAATGTTGAACAGTGCATGAAATTGAAAATGAGCAAGAACTTACTAATCAAAAGCAATGATAAACCTTGCACTCTAGCAGGACAACGCACAAAGCTGCACTCTGAAACCCTCTGGCTTAAATATAACCCTCTCTGGCTTAAGTATAACATCCCTATAACCAGTTTTTCAGAACTGCCTTATAATCAGGTGTTCTTCCTCATGTCAGCAATTCGTGACACTTAAAATTCTTCATCCAGTATTTTAGTTGTGTTGAAAACATTCAAGAGAGTTTCACCTACTTCTGAAGCTTTGCTTCTGCACTCTTGCCTAACATTTTGCCTCTCCAGATCTAAAGAAAGGCTACAAGGTAGACCTTATGTGGACCCAGTACTTATGGCATGAAATTCAGAACTATCAATTGAATTTTTTTCTTTAGAGCAAACACTAGTTTTTATTAGTTGCATCAGTTTTCAAGGGCTGTTTTGCAGCAATAGAAATTCATGAGTAGTTACCCTGCGAACACCATGTATGGTGCTGGAGGGGGAAAAAAAATAAATCTTTCTTTTTCACATTTTCTTGCAGGGTCTTTCGCATAACCACCATTCTCCTTTTCTATCAAACCATGCTAATCATCAGAGGCATTGCACATGGACCTTGTTCAGTCAAACTATTACTAGTTCTAGCTTGTCTGAAGGCATGTAGAATACACAGAACTGAACACCCGGGATCAAGGGGAGCTCTCAGGCAAGTAGAAAAATGCTTCAAACATTTCACGTAGACATATTTCAGGCTTGAAGCTGTAGTCTGAACTCTTGGCACTTGACAGCAAACACATTACATGCCCCCTACCTGCTTGACAAATCTGTCTCATTTTCCCACTTTCTTGTTTCTCAAATAAAACCAAATAAGCAGGGAAATTATTGCAACAAAAAGGGAGTCTCCCTCTCATGTAAGTAACAAAACAAAAAGAAGATCCACGTAGTTTACTTATTCATTGTACCGTATTATGCACCACACAATAGCTCTCCAGGTTATATTTAGAAGTTTTTACCAGCACCACCAATATTCAGTGCAGTCAAATTGAAATAAAATAAAAAAAAATAAAAATGCATCTGCTTTTACTTCCCCAAGGCAAAGAGACTAATACATAGCACAGCCAGCAGAGACTTCAAGAAACAGAGTCTGTTAAGAAAACTGTCTCAAGTGGGTACACAAGAGATGCCTTCAGTTCAGGATTTTTCTCTGCAGAACAAGCATAAAAGAAATTATCATAAGCAAGGTTAAACCTGTTTGAAATATACTGTCTTATACATCATCAGTTACCAAATCATAGAGGAGAACCTTGTAAAATTTGGGAACAAGTCTAGAAACAAGCTTTTCATATTACTGTACAGATGACTTCTCTGAAGATTAATGATCATTGATAGGTATTGGACAAAAATACAGAAAGATTGTCTAAATCACCTTTCTCCCTAGGAACCAAGCTGTAGTCACACTTCGGCTCATACTGTTTTCCCCAAAAGAGCTAAGCTTCTCCAGAGGAGTTACGGGGTGGTATCCCTTCCTTCACACCTTCATGCCATACCACGAAGCCTAGTAGTTACGTTACTCTCCAAGGACATGGAAATACCATTTCGAAATCTTGTCAAGCAGGGCAAGTAGTCATCTTCTTCCCAAAAAAAAAAAAAAAAAAAAAAAAAAAAAAAAAAAAACA
>VXBL01007896.1:148176-183478 GCA_013400195.1 Aramus guarauna | reverse complement strand
AAAAAAAAAAAAAAGCTGCAACCACTTAACTGATACACTAAGCATGAGCAATTCACACACAAAAGTTTTTCCTCTTCAGAAGAGGGAATTAGGTAAGCAGTTTCCTAGCTTTGTACACATGCTGAAATCACTTTAAGCTGGTTTATCTGCACATTTGCTAGCTCACAGAATTTGCACTTGCAAAAACAGCTATTGCTCCTATCTTGTAATAGGATCTGTGCAGTGGGCTCTCCTGCAAAGCATCTTATTAAAACTTAATTTCTCTGTAAGCAGATCTTTTTGCCTGAATAGTTTTCATGTTCATAAGCTGTGCAAAGGAAAAAGCATCTGTAAATATAGGAAGTTGAAAACTCCTCTGGAAAATTCAGAAGACACTGTAAACTGTCCAAGCCAATTATCACTTGTTTACTTCTTCACAAAACAGCACAGAATGTTTAATTCAGCACAAGCACAGGAAGAGCAAACAGACAAAAGATCTGCCGCATCCCAGTGATATCAACGGTCTCTGGTTCAGGCCCACATTGTTTAACAAGAACATCTGCTTTATAGCAATTAAATTCAGTGTAGACATGTGGATTCTAGAAATCCTAATGGTTAACAGTATGTTCCTAATGGTTAACAGTATGCTTACTTTAAGCCAAATGTAGGTAAATATTTCTGGCTCATAAGGACTGAATGAAGGCTTGTACACTCAACTTTGTATGCAACTCTGGTGACCAACAAGTCACACTCATATTGTTTGTGAATGTGAAAAAAATACAGAAATGCTAAAATATCAAAGATAAATTTGAAAATTTTATGCAGTTTCTTCTTTTGTTTTTTGTTTTTTTTTTTTCCAGTCACTTTAAACCCAGTAGTTCTGTTAATGGCTTCCAAGATTATTGAGAGAAAACTGCAGAGCACTAGCAAAGGGAAAAGGGGATGGACTCATAATCTTACAGGGGCTGAGAAGTAAACTCGTGAGGTGCAATGAATTGGGAATGTCTGAGACTGTATCTAGAAAACCAAGCAGGGAGAAGCACAGAGACAACTGGAGCTGAACAAACCAGCACATCTAAGTTGAAGAACTTACTGTTCCTGACACTGGAGCTAGGATCCTGATGGCATCCTAATTCATGTATTAATTTACCTTTTGTTATATTAAACTCATATCTTATTTAAAAGCTCTGAATCAGACCTCTTTAATCATCTTGGCATCTACATGGTTCCAAAAGTAGACAAAGAAACAGGTGAGCATAAGGAAAGGAAGTGAACCACAAGATATTCCCAGTCTGAGGATGCCATCACAGGTAAAATTTTCCAGATATCTATCAGACAAATAAAACAACTTCAGACAAAAAAAATTCCACCTCCTTACTGAGAAAGCTGAGCTACAGGAAAGGAGGAGAAAGAAGTGCTAGCTATTTTTTTAATATTCTGGCTTTACCTAAGTTTACAGTTTCATAACACTGGTAGCCATCAGATTTATAGAATCCTGCCCTTCTAGAAAAAAGAACTTGTGGGTTTCACATGACAAACCAAAAGGAGATACATCTCTTCAAAAAGATATTTTAATTTTTTTTCTCACAAAAAATATTAACAGCAGAACCTGTTACATATGTAAATATGAACAGAAATTTAGGTCTTATCCAAAATTGAGATAATTTTTTCTCTTCAAAGAACTGGAAAACAAATCAGTTCTAAATTGTTAGTGCTAATATTCATTAACTAACGTTATTAGAGACATGACTGCCAAACATGTTATATCCTTCATAAAATTCATATGACAAAAAGCAGAATAAAAAAAAAATATGCTAGATCACAGCAGACAGTTATTTAGTTAAACATTTTTCACGAGAGCACGCCTTCCACCAACACCTCAGTAAGTGCAGGGTATCCACTCTTTAATGGTCATGTGGCAAATAGAATCAACTATTAAAAGACGCTTAGGAAAGCTGAAGAACTTCACTAAATTGTGGTGTAACACCTCAGAAACTGGAGCTGTCACTTGATGAAGTATTGCTTAGCAAAAAGTTTTGAAGATTACTATAATAATGTAAAGCACTAATGTTAAAAGAAACAAGGATATTGTGGATTCATACAAACACCAGAGAGAAAATAGAAAATGTACTAAAATAAATAATCAGGAGTTAAAAGCTATGTAGCTACAAGGCATCATTTGCATTTATGTGAGTATAAAAAAAAATAGTGCTGTCAGGGTAACTATGCTCAATTCTATCAAGTTGTTACTGATGAAAAGTCATAAATAAGAGGAGAAATACGTTCTCCTGTCCACTTTCCCATAGAACAGGAAGGAAATGATGCAAAACCAGAGGGGGGAAACAAACGGAGCAATGAACTGAACTGAGAAAAACCAACACATGCTATAAAACCCAGGAGATACATGTTGGCCCTGACCTTATGACCCAACATTTAGATATTGTTCCCCTGTACTTTCTTCGATTATGTGCATTTGTATACTGAAGAGACAATAAAGAAAATAGACTGCATAGACTAGCCCTACAACAATGCTAAAAACCTTTTTATACATTTTTTTATTTTCATCTAATCTTCAGCTATACTTCATAGGTAAACTGGAAAATCCCCATAGCCCACTCTGGATTTCAACATGCTGGCATGTGTTGGGGTCTTTTTAAGCAAATCTGAAGAGCAAAACGAAACCCGTGTTCTGAGTACAGCCTCACTGGGATGGCACTTGTTCCCTGATGTTATGCACTTTTCATAAGCAGAGGCACTTTTAAATGACCACTACCACAGCAGCTAGAACAATTTCTTTTCCTTTCAAGAAAAGATTGCCTTTAAAAATGAAGCAAAAAGTTAGAAATAATTTTATATTAAAGCCCTAAAGAACAATTAGCATGTTCTTAAAGAAGCATAGGCAGATATATTTCTTAAACAGCAAACACACATTTCCTCAGAGATATTTCTGCTGCACAAGGGTAATAATTAGATGCCACTTTAAAAAAGCATTATGTTAAACATAAACTAATGAATGCATCTTTACGTCAAGTAGATTAACCTTAATATGCTTCATCTTTATGTAAAAATCACAATGAGTATCTGGAGGTTCATCATTTCCTCTGATGCATAAAACTGTGAAAGCAGTGTGTCTCAAGTCTCATTTCATAAAGAAAAATAGCAGCTGCCACTATGCAGAATATTGGCAAATCTCACACACAGGAGGAGCTTCTCCTAGGTATGTATTATCTACATTGTTATCTATGTGTATACATGTGCACAGAGAAAAATTTACTTTTATCCAGTACTAATTGAGAATATTAACTGCATGAGAGTCAGGAGTAGTCAAATTACATACCAGTGTTATCAAACCAGATTAAATTTATCTTTAAATGGTAAACCTTGCAAGTGTTTCAAGTGACCTCAAATTTTCTAAAGCTTTAAGCTATAGGATAACACTGGTATTTATAAAGGAACTAGTTATTTTTCTGCAAACCAAATAACTAAACACACAATTTTTTTACAATGATTTGTGAGTCTGTCTAGAAATGGTTACAAAAAATAGAAAATTTTAAATTTCTTTCATTGTGAAGTGGGCAGAAAACCCTAAATGAAAGAAAAACAAATTATGTGACAAGATTAAAACCCGTAATGTTATAATACTTGCTTATCTGATATTTTTTTCTTATAAGAATATTGAGATATCTTTCATAATACCAGAACATTATATTCTGTAAAAGTAATGGTACATTTTGGTCTTCTCAGAATAATTTCATTCAAGTTTTTATGAAAGGGCATTTGGTTTTACCACAAACATAAATTTCCACATATAGATTCTTATTTGGTTTAGGAACAATTGCTTTTATTATTTAAAGCTAACTGGTAATAAATGATGACTTGTAGAATATTTACACTAAAGGTTTTCTGAGTTTATTAACATCACTGACAAAGTTTCTTAACACCCTTTGATTCAATAACAACATCTTTTTACCAGGAGAAAGAGAAAAAAAAAAAAAAAAAAGGCAAGAAGCTGTAGATATAGCAAGTTCAAAAAGAAATATTCTGCCCATGGTCTGCTACACATCATAAGCTATCACAGGGCAAGTTTATGGTTTATGTCTTCTAGACAATAGTAGGTTCAAACGATTTGCTGAATTACCACTTCTGGACATCCGCTTGCCTCATGTAATTTCATTAGAAAAATACACACAACTATAAATGCCAAAATCAGTTAAGCTGTACATGCAGGAAGGCGTAAGAATGCCCTGTCCTTTCTCCAGCAGACAGCTAAGTGCAGTTCTGCTTCCTTCCCCGGACGGACAACCTTGGCAGCAGCTCTGCCCCAACAGGGAGCACTTCAAGATTCCCATGTCACAGAGACACTTTCTGCTTTCCACCCTCACCCCTTCCCTTTATGTTTGCTAATTATGCAAAGCAGGAAAAAGAGCAAAATAAAATAGCGTTTCTCATGCCAAAAACGCAGAGTGATATGAGCTTTGTAGTAGTCAAAACAAACTGCTCTATCCACTTGCTAACAAGGCTCTCACCAAAACACAGTACCTGCTAGCAATTACTCAGTGTCAAGCCATGTCATTTTCTCCAAAGTGGAGTGGCCACGCTGCTCCTTTGCAACAGGGACTTTCACTGTAAAAAAGAATTAATATTTCTATATACCTGCTATTGGGCTAATGCCAACTGGCATAGAATTATATAGTGAGAATATGCTTGAATTAAAATATGCCAGAGGAAAGTAAAACATCTTCATCCACTACAAACGTACAGCTACTTCAGGCAAAATGGGAAAAAAAAAAGCTTTAAAAATCTTTTATTAAGCCACAGTCTCTTTAATCTCATTCCTGCTCAAACTGTGAATATAAAATAGAGCAAATTATTCTTCTATGTTCATCTATATGGAATTTGCTACTCAATTTTTCTCATATTCATTTTTCTTTATCCTTTTGATCAGAATTCTGATGAGGAAAAGAAAACATGTACAAAGGCATTAGAGAAGGGATACAGTAAGAAGTAATAGAGGAAAGAGGAGTTGCAGCTAGAGGTCCCAAGCATGATCAGGGTTCAGTTGTACTCCTTTTATAAACATAAAATAAGGAGAAGCCTGAAAACCTTATAAATCATAGAGATAACTAGATCCTCAGGGGTCAGTATTGGGACCATCACTGTTTAACATCTTCGTCAGCAACATGGACAGTGGAATCAAGTGCACCCTCAGCAAGTTTGCCGACAACACCAAGCTGTGTGGTGCGGTCAACACGCCGGAGGGAAGGGATACCATCGGAGAGACCTTGACAGGCTTGAGAGGTGGGCCCATGCAAACNCACCGGAGGGAAAGGGATGCCATCGGAGGAACCTTGACAGACTTGAGAGGTGGACCCATGCAAACCTCATGAAGCTCAACAAGGCCAAGGGCAAGGTCCTGCACATGGGTCAGGGCAATCCCAAGACAACTACAGACTGGGCGGAGAATAGGTTGAGAGCAGCCCTTAGGAGAGGGACTTGCGATGTTGATTGATAAAAAGCTCGACATGAACCAGCAGTGTGCACTTGCAGCCCAGAAAGCCAACCCTATCCTGGGCTGCATCAAAAGAAGCGTGACCAGCAGGTCAAGGAAGGTGACTGCGATACTGGAAAGAAATTCTTTACTGTGAGGGTGGTGAGGCACTGAACAGGTTGCCCAGAGAAGCTGTGGATGCCCCCTCCCTGGAAGTGTTCGAGGCCAGGTTGGATGGGGCTTTGGGCAACCTGGTCTAGCGGAGGGTGTCTCTGTCCATGGCAGGTGGGTTTAAAGGCCCTTCCTATCCAAACCGTTCTGTGATTCTATGATCACCGGTGACAGAAAATAAATATTATCATAGTTTTATAGATGGGAAACAAACACAAAGTCACAGTAGAATTTTCCATCAGAGTTAAAATATGACCCCAAATCCCCAGTGGCTCCACATAAAATGGAGTATTCAAAAAAATGCCAGAAGAAATGCCTTTTTTGTTCTGTAGGAAGAAATATCTTTTTAGGATTTGACGGGTTTGTTTAAATATGTGTGCATTGCTATGCAGCTCACAGATGGCTATGTTCTCTGAAGAAAACACTTTTATAAAACAGTATATTTTGCCAGAGGTGGTATGAAATTCTCTCCCCAATTACAGATGATGCAAATTTTAAGTAATATAAACCACATTGACTCTTCAGTAATATGACAATGCTGAGATCTTTTATAGAAAACACAAAGCCATGTCTTAAAACAAATATATCTGGTTAAATATTGATCGTGTGATCTCCATGTACAATAACTTGTCTCAGGTTTTATTTTAATAGTCCTACAATAGCATCAGATAATCATTACATCTTGCAGTAAGTGTTTCATCTTTTTCTTCCATATTTTTATAATCCAAATTTTTAAAAGCAAACCAAGTTACATATTACAGATGGCGTAGAAAGACTATTTTAATTCTTTTTTAAGAGCTCTGAATCTTCTTTATATTTCTCCATTGTAGTAGCCTGATCATTTTTCAGCAGTAATTTGGATAACAGGATTCACCTGTACAACGATATGAGAAATATTTTTCTCTCAAAAATCCTGAAACATTCTCAGTAAATAACTTAGGAGAGTAAGAAACAATTTAAGCTACTGTTCCATAAGAATTACCCTAATAAGATCAACAATGTAACATTCTTGTAGTTTGATTACTTATATAAAATGGCATCACAGGTTACGTGAAACTTTCTACTACATCATCAAAGATATATTGATTGGACAATTAGCTTTGTGTATAAGTCACAGCTTCCAAAACAAGTATGTACTCAGTAGCCCCAATTAGCAAAGATCAGGTTCGTAACAGCCCACATATCCTGCAGCCAAAGAAATGGAATATGCAGTCTTGTCCTGTGTTGATGACAGAGCACAGCTCATTATCTATATGAACTAGCATCAAAAATAATCTACATTTTGACCACTTAGATCACAACAGAGAATAGGAGGAAAAAACCCACAGAAGAGCAATGGAAATAGTGATTGCGGGCACGTTGGTACTCAGTCATCTCTTTGGTGCGTATATTTATACAGATAGTTTGAAATTAGTTTCACCTTTCCTACTACATCAAAATCAGAAAGGTAGACTCACATGGTAATAAGAGATTCCAGAGGAATGTGATTTTTATGGAAGTAAAGATAGTTGCATCCTTAGACTTATCACACGGACTTGTGAGGACTTCTGTCCTCCCTACCCTGTAGCAAGTCTCACCAGTGCCTTCCTGCTCTCTAGTGCCCAGTCCCTTCACAGCCAGGGAGACGCCTGACGTGCCGCAGCTAGAAGCACTATCAGGTCACCTCTCCAGCCATCCCTCCATCAGAGACCCAGCGTTGCCGCACGTTCGGCATCTGGGTATGGCCCAACAGGAGGGGCAGGATGCTTCTCTTCCCTATGGCCATCAGAGCTCTCCCAGTGACAGAATGGCTTTCCTTCAGAAAACATGTGCTGCTGCTGCAAACTTTTCTAAGGCTTTTTTTTTTTTCACCCTTTCAGTTACGAGCAATGTATCACTTAAGTTTTATGCGTGTCATCTCCTCAAACACGCAGAAGAAATCAAAGCTCTAAGGGAAGTAGCTCACAGTAAAGAATATTCCATTGAACCATAACTGTGCTAGAAATAAGTAAATTTCCTGACAAAAAATTAAGCTGAAAGTCAGAATGTTGTGCACGAGATATGCAGAGAGAATACATCCTAAACAGTAATTATTGGCCTACTTTTTGAAAACTGCAAAGCTCTTACAGTAATCCTAATAAGGAGGAATATAATTCTTTGTTTTGCACTTTACAGAATGTGAGTATAAATTATCATCTTATTAGGAAATTGTCCTGTATAGCATCACGTTCTCTCAAAGTTAATTCTCAGTCTGTATCTCCCACTACAAGTGCTGTATGAGCTATGAGAAAGACCCTGAGTTTTCAAATTAGATTTTCAATGGCTAAGAATCAATATGAAAATTAGAACTTCTATTTGCTTAACCAATCCACATTCTTTTGCCAGGAGTTTTCAAGCCAAACAATGTCCTAAATTGAATTTTGTTTAAATTGCATGTATCAAATTGGATTTTAAAGAAATCGAAAAAGACAAACCTTAATTGGTTTAAGCTGGATCATTTTCTTCTCAGATGCATAAAGCTGGAACATTATTTCTTCAAAGAGGAAACATTAGATGTATGGTTATTGTATTGTGCTGTCACTTAAACTGTAAACTAATTGGATAGTGTTACACATTTAACCATTACTGCATTTTAAGCTGACAGTACTAAAAACTAAACAATATTTCAAGATTTATAACAGACAACATATAGTTCATGGCATTTTTCCTGTGTTCTAAATAAAAAAAAATTAAAATAGACCAATTTAAACTGTAATTTATGAACCTAGAATGTGCTTTAATGAAGAAAAGCAAAGATACTAAGACACAAAGAGTAAGTCATTAAATATATATATTTAAAAAAAAAAAAAAAAAAAAAGTTCTTTGTCAGTTTGTAACATCTTAGAAGGAGCCAAGAGATCACTGAAGAAAATCACAGGAAATGCCAGTGATGAATATCATGAAATCGAAGTATTAAAGACCAAGTAATAATTGGCAAACAATAAACACGTAAAGAATATGCTGGTGCCTAGGTATTTCTTACTCAATCACACATTTAGTGACTTCATCTAAATGGTCCCGACACTGTAGGATTCAGTTTGTTTATGCCACCCTTCTACCATGAGGAGTGCAAGATGTTTTTACTGCTGCTTGCTGGATGTAATGGGTACCTACGGGCAAATTGGTTATGAAGTGATCCCAGGTTAAAATACAGGGTCTGTCCTTGACTCACTGTCTTGCCTTAACTGAGTCACTTCAAATATCTCAGTTATCAGGTATATAAAAGAGAGTTTATGAGGCTCATCTTTGTCCTTCACAGACGGTCATCAATACAAATCAGAAATTGAAACTCATAATACTGTACTAAAAATATTGTTATTCATTTTTTTCAAAAAATAAGCATTCACTTTATAAAGAAGTCCTGTAGTTTGTCTGTAGCTATTTGATTCTTCCTAAAAACCCTTTATTTATAAAGACTTTTCTGTTTCCATGCAAGGTATCACCTTCCTACCAAATCATACTTTCAATATATAATAAGCAGACCTATATGTACAATATGGCATCTGAAATTAGTGTAATAAATGTTTTCCAGAAAATTAACATTCTCCAGAACTTAAACAAAGCAGCTAAGAAATGTATACTTAGAACTGGAATTGCTCAGATGTTCATCATGCTGTGAAAAGATGGAGGATGCTTCAAGATTCAGGTACCTTACCTGATTTAGGAACAAATCCTCTGCCCAGTTCAACAGCTGAGTAGAAATCAGTACAATGTGCTCAATATTGAATTCCGTCACCAATAACATCCTCATGCAAATATTTAAAAAGCAGATGATCCCAGCTCGTTTGCTCTACCACTCAGTCTTTTGTTCTTTTCCCTCCAAAGTTAAACTTCATGAATATTTCTAAGATTTCAAAAATATTCCTTTTTATATTTGAACACCCTCAAGCAAAACCTTTTTATGCTTTCACCTGTCCAAGATGTTTTGTAACTTTTTTTCTGGATATATATTTTTTATATATAAAGCATAGCAGATCTGACGTCCTCTCCTGACAAAAATAGTCAATAAACACTCACCAGAAGTAGCCAATAACTGAAGACTGGACCGTATTCCAGAAAAATAACCTTCAGGTCCCCTCATTGAACAATACAGAGCAGGGATTTGAATTTACTTCTTCTTTCAAAAAGATGAACATTGTAAAATTTTATTATTTCAGGGTGCATGTTTTTTTTTCCCCCTTAGTTTATTTCTGAGACAGAATCTTTTCACATTTGAAGATACTTTCCTTTATCAAAATTTTTATCAAAATTTATTACTCCTTATTAAAACTCTAGGTGACAACAGATAAATATTTTTGAAAGATGTCATAATGAATTGATGTCTCTAATGAATATAATTTTTCTCAAATGTGTCCTGGGCCTTTGAGCTACAGGTTTATTCCTCTTCTCCAAGCAGATTGTCCATAAACATGCTAAGAATGGCCTAAACTATCTTCACAGGCATTGTAGTTATAAGAAGTGGTTATATGCAGCATAATACAGATATTAAGTCATGTGATGTGTCTCAGACAATTATATTCAAAGATGGCTCCAATTTTATTCCAAAGCTTAGTCATAGAAATGGTTACATTATCATCACATAAAATGGTAGACTTGTTTAGTGAGACCAGAAACACTGCTTTTCAGTATACATGGACATTATCGCAGAAAAAAATCTGAAACTAACTATGTATAAGGGCAAACAATCCTAGCATCTGGTGCTAACGTTATCCAGCTTTATCAGGGTTAGTATTTATCCCATACATAGAACGAATCCTTATGAATGTAATACTATGGCAATGTATATAATGTTTCTGATAGTATGTGTAATTTTGTTAATGCACATTTAGAAGGCTGTTACAGCAGAAAGTACCTTGAAGGACAAAGCATAGTAATTAAGGTATGAAATAGAAGTGTTAATCAAGAGACTTTAATGAGGAAGGAAAGGATGGACCTAGTCCTTACGTTGCTGCGTGGGGTCCCTGTGTGCAGTCACAGAAAAGACAGGTTAAGAGTAGATGAGCAAGCAAGAAAGTAGTTTTCCCAGTTCTGGCCATGTGGTGCCAGAAGAACTCTTGTAGACGCCAATTAATCAGCTATAATAACTACCTGAGCTGGCAGAACAGACAAGGTCATTGTTTCAGTATGTGCATCTGCTTTTCACTATTTATCTCTTTCTATAACATTCAGTTAGCTTATTGCAAATCCAAATTATTTTAAAAACCAGCATACTCCTTAAATCTTTATCTCATTGTAAAACTAGTTTTTTGAGTGATCTAACAGCCAGCACAGCATTGCATCTTTACAGAACTCATCACCCTAGTATTATTCCCCCCGGTATCCAGAGACTGGCAGGCTCCTGACAACTGCATGAGCTGGCTTAAGAATTGGTAATACAGACATCTTCGAGGGCAACGCTAGCCCCGAGGGCAGGGTAGCTTGGGTTGTTGGACAGAGGGTCCAGTGGGAATACGCAGGTCAGAGGAGAAGCTGCAGAAACCAGAGGAGCCAGTGTCTGCAAGTGGGGAATGTCATTCTTTCTCCAGAGCTCATAAAAGCTTTAGTGCTTCTAGCTCTACCAGAATATACGCCTTAATGTCTAAGCTTAACAAGAATTCTACTTAACAAGCAAATGCAGTGTGTGAGGAGTTATTGGAGATGAACCTCAGCCAGTTATAGATTATTCTTTCTTCGCAGTTAAAGATCAAACAGTTGAGCAATTCCTTCCTCTTATTCTTTTTAGCATACAAGCTGTAGGTATACCCTCCTGCTTTGTTCTCTGTCTGATATTCCAGGCTCAGTTTCCCTGCCCTTAGTGTATAATTTCTATTTATGGCTAACAAGTATCAATCTAGGTGAAAGTTTGACACAAAAGTCTACAAGTGTTTTGCCATTTACAGTTTTGTAAAACATTTAGAGCCTATGAAGAAATATATAACATGATAAACCATTTGCCTTTTAAGTCTTCTGTTCAGTGATAATTTCCCCATTTCAAAAAAGATTTGCCTGGATTTATGGCAATAATACCTAATCCAAGACAAGGCAGTATAGATTTATAGAAATCCTGATATGCAGCTGAAGTAGTTTCCTTTCTACATATCAATACTCGGTTCAAGATGCTCACAAATTGGTTGGATAACCTTCCCAATATGACAAAAAAAGTCAGGATGTGGGAGCTGAGTATGACTATTCCCCTCAGTGCTCTAAATCACTTCTGGGCAAAGGAAGCTATTTATTGTGTCTTATAAATTAGAAACTTGCTATGACTGTAAGTACTATGGTCCCAATGACTGCAGCACCATTTTACTTTCAGAATCATATACAGCAGATAAATATAATTCACAAAATAGAAATAGTGACAGATCAAATACAGAGTAAATTAAAAGTAGAAAATGAAAAATGAAAGTCCAGCACAAAATCTAACAAGAAGGGATTGTGCAACCAATGTGACAGAGGAGAGATTATGAAAAACAGTATTTTCTATACTCTAGTGGCCAAAATGCTTGTGAACATGAGAACGATCTCTCTTCAAATTTTCAGAAACCACAAACTACTTATACTCATAAAGAAAGAAATTAAGTCTTAGGAAAAGAGAGATTTCAGAAAAGCCTATTACCTACGGTACTACTATCTGCTACAATGCTGGCAACAGGCAAATCAACTTTAACACTCACAAGTCAAGTTTGACTCACCACCACTATCTGACGGGTAAAAAAGAGATTTATCTTTTGCAGCTACGTCATTTGTGTATCTTAAACACATAATTTAGTTTGAAACTTTTCTGACTGCATTCCTTTAGGGTCTGCAAACACATCCATAACTTGTCTGTATGCTTGTGAATATCCCTAAAGAACAAGAGGATCATATACTGTGTGCTACTGTCGTTACGTCAGCCCTCAAATGGAGCACTTGGAAAAAACCACTCACATCATTAACTATTTTCCTAAAGTGAGCCAGCAAATAGATTCGTCATTCTGGAGAAGAAAGATAAGATGTCTTCATTACATTTCACACCACATCCCTTTCCATAGGGCAGGTTATATTTCCAGAAACTAACACACGGAAAGACAATATATTTATCCAATATACTGTGTATTGGGTCAGGCTGAGCTGGAGCTGACTTTCCCCGCAGCAGCCCTCTCAGCGCTGTGCCGTGTATCGGCAGCCAGCAAGGTGCTGATCACACACCGGTGTTGTGGCTGCTGCTGAGCAGGGCTGGCACGGCACCAAGGCTGTCTCCCCAGCATTCCCACACCACCACCAGTAGGCTGGGGTGGGCAAGGTCTTGGGAGGGGACACAGCCAGGACAGCTGACCCAAGGTGACCAGAGGGATATTCCATACCATATGACATCTGCTCAGCAATAAAAGCTAAGAGAAAGGAGGAGGAAGGGGAGCATTAGTTATTTACAACATTCATCTTCCAGAGCAACTGCTACATGTACTGAAGCCCTGCTTCCCGGGAACTGGCTGGACATCACTTGCTGATGGGAAGTAGAGAAGAAATCTGTTGTATTTCCTTTGCTTCCACATACAACCTTTACTTTTGCTTTATTAAACTGCTTTTGTCTTTACCATCTCCACAAGGTTTTTTCCATCTTATTTTCTCCCCTGCCTGTCCTGCTGAGGAGGGAGCTATAGAGCAGATTTAGTGGGCACCTGGCATCCAGATGCCAACCCACTGTCTTTCTGAACAGGAGGGAAAAAGACATAATCTTCCAGTAATGGAACTTCTTCTGCTAGCCTGTGGTCTTACAGCTCTTCCTAGGTGATTTGTGGGACACACAGATACACTGGGATACCCACATGTTAGAACACATTCTTGGCAGTTCTTAACTCCAAAGCAAGCAGCACCAGAACTTTTCATGAAGGTGCTTTATTATCTCAGCAGAAAGTCAGACAATTGTTGTAGCCCTAGGCAGTCAGAAAATCTCTAATGACACACAGACATTTCTGCAGTTCTTGCATATACTTTATAAATTAGATTTTGCCAATACCAAAACATAAGCATACTAGCGTTTTAATAATGTTTTACTAAGGAGTCAAAACATGATCTTTAAAATCTTTTCTTTTTAACAAGCTTTTGTAAAAATTATAATATTGTATATTAATGGAATCACAGAATTATCGTTTGAATAAGTATACAGAAAGCATGCATATGTTATGCTATTTCCAAGCCTACAATATACAAGACACCCAATAACATAGCATCTGAGTTTGGACTGAATTTATTTTTAGAGATAGAAATATCCAGACTTTTTAGATGGGTAAATAAGGCATCTAACGATACGTGTATGGTGTTTTATACTACAAAACAACATATATTTTAAATTAAGACCAAGTGTAATTACTTCAGTACTATCCAAAAACCACTACTGTATTTCCTTCCTCACTACAAAAAGCATATTAAAGATCATAGAGATCAAAAAGGGGAGCTATTTGCATCTTATAGATGTAGGCATAAGAGTGGCTAGTTCCCTTAAGCTCAGTATATATCTTCAAAGTGAAATATGTTCTTCAAACAGATGATTCAGAGCAGGTATCTTCAGTTCTCCAATTCATTCTTTCACTGACAATAGAAGAATCCTATGGAGACTGGACATCTAACTTAAGCTCTAAACTTTCAAATTTAACATCAGATAAGACAAATATCTCATTCTCTTACTTCCAAAATGACATAGGAATGTAGTTTTTACCACAGAATCTCACATTACTTTTTTCAATACATTTCAGTTTCAAGGAATAACAAAGGATGGAGCAGCAATAAAAATGTACTGGGTTCACTCCACCTCAGAAAAAAAAGAGCCATTCCAGTGGTTCAGCTGTATACATAGACACAATTTGGAGGGGTGAGATCACATAAGTAAACCATAGAATCAGAGAATAATTTAGGTTGAAAAGGACCTTTGGTCATCAGCTGGTCCCACTTCTGTTCAGAGCAGGACCAAGCTAGATCAGGTTATTCAGTAGAATCAGAGACCAAGTTTTCACCACCAAGGTTAGCTAGCTAAGGCCCCCTGGACTACATATTCCAATGGTTTTTCATCATGAGGACGATCAAAATTTCCATATATCCCATCAGAATTTGTTGTCTAGTTATTCAGACTTGCTATCCAGTAGAAGCCCCAGGACCTTTTCTGATGACCTATTTTCTATCAGTTGGTCCTCTACCTGTAGTGATACACAGGGATGGTCTGTATTAGCAATAGGAATTTTGCTCTCTCTCAGTTCTTTCTTAACAAAATTTGGGCCATTATCTACTTACATGAACTAATAATCAGCTTTCCAAATTATTTTCCCACTTGTCCACTCAGACAAAGAAGATTTCTCTTTTCTCCTGAACAGATGGTGAGTAGTTCACTAACTGCTCATTATAAGCTGAAAGTAAACATTGGCTGGGGATCAAACAAGTTCTCACTATAACCTCTGAGGCATCTGGCTGATTGAACCATTATAAAGATAATTAAATACTTAGAATGTTAAATTAGTAAAACATACCTAGCGTAATAAAGGGTGTATTGAGCATGAACAAATATAGCCGCCTTCTCCACCTACAGAGATAATTGTAGCCTACAGAAAGCTCAAGAAATCTGCGCAAACATTCTCCAAGTATTTTTCCCAAAGTCAGTGTTCAGGGCAACGCTCAACCAGGAGAACTTGAAAGTTATTCCTGTATGCAATTGCAGGTTTTTTTAAAGCTAGGTATGACCATGAAGTCAATGACAGAGAAAGAAATATTCAAGCAAAGACCTGTTTCTGATGCTGCATAAGCTGTATTGAGACAGTGACTGGGAACTTGCAAAAAAACATTTATGTTCCATTGTTAGAAAATAACTTGTTTCCTTAGATGTGACACTTGTGCACAAGGAGTTGTCCCATCACATGATATAAATCTCTTGGAGACCAGAAACAAAACTGTTTAGAGAATTTGTATATGCTTGTTCAGAATGCATGAGCTGCCGGGTGTACAGATTTTATAATATGTATGCACATGATAAAAGACAACCACTTCTCTTGCAGGGGGCATAGCACGTTACAATGGCAGACCTGAAGAAGACATTTTCCAACAAGATTACTAATTTTTTGTTGTCTTCTTTCTCTTTAAAAAGTGAAAAGTGAGTTAAAACTTCATTCAATTTATTGATGCAGTTCTTGGTTCTCACAGGAAATTTATATAAATGTTTAAGACGCAGTTGATTCTGCTTTTTGGTTTTAGCATAGTAAGAACAGATGTTCCTAATTATTTTTTTTTAAATCTGAATCTGACTAGATTAAACTCTTTAGCAAAACAATTAATAGTTAACATGCATTATTCCGATACTAAATCTTCAGTGTTTACACTCTTCTCATTGTTATACTGTACCTCTATATTATTTATTTGTCCTGCTAGAAAATATTCAAGTATTCATGAAGATTCTGCTTCATTATCCTCTCCCTAGTCTAAGAACTACAATACATTAAAAAATATATATAAAATATATAAAAACATTACTACTTCATATTTAGTTTTAGGAAATTAGCTAATAACTGTGACACTTAAATTTGTTGCTATATGCACCTTTATATTCATACTTTTAAAGTTTCTTAGCTTTTCCTTATATTTACTATGAAATTGATAAAAATTACAAGCATGATAAATAATAAGAATACCATTAAACTTTTACAGAGCTATCTGGATTAATTGGTTAGCAGAATGCAGTGAAATATGTAAAATCATCAGAGCTAAATACCAGATCATATATTTGGGAATGAAAAGTATACACTTCTGGTTAAGAGCATAAAGTTTTTCCTCCAAAAATAAACCCTGTCTCATAGATTTGGATAGTCTTTATTCTAAATATCGAGGCACTCCATCGCGTATTTGCTGTTCAGCCAGAGACAAACAATGAAGCGTCAGAGAATTCATCTTAATTGAGAGAACTTCAATGTGTAAAGATATTTCCAACACAAAAATGCTTCGGTCTCATCTAAGAAAGGTAATTATAGTACAGAGTCACAGTTAATGTTCTACAGAAGAAATTCCATCCTTAGCATTATTTTCACTGCCTTTAACTTTGAAAAGATCCCTGTCGGGCTGAAATTCCTCATACTTAGTCTCAGCCCAAAGGGTTGTTTTAAAGTTTAAATTAAAATGTTAAGAAAATTGAGTAACTAAACGAATTTTTGCACTATGAAAAATGTTCTCATTTCTAGTCTGCCAAAATTGCTGCTACAACTCAGAATAATTTGTTTTACTTCCTACACTGACATGAATTTGACTACTGAATAAAGCTTTTCACATGGACTCATTTCAGTTTAGTTTGTACATGATACGCCAAGAACCTTGTATGCTTCATAATAAACATTAGCCCGGGATAGAAAAGCTGTTAATGTCATTTCTAGTTATTGCTGTCTGAATTATTTGCCTTAAAGTCAAACCAGGCTGCACTTTTTGGATCAGGCAAGTGGACAAAAGAGGAAGTGGGGCCAGAGCAACTAGGAGTTCCAGGTTAAAGACAGGAGACACGTGGAGACAGTGTTCCTATGGGTACACTGTACCTGGCCCTGGCTTAAATGAGATGCTCAGAAAAGACTATATAAAGGAGATGGTCACCAGCAAAAATCATGATAAATCAAACACTGCTATGCTGAGAATTAATGGCATGCCTAATGGAGGCCATTCCACAACTTATGCCATCCAAAATGTACACACTTCATAGGATGATTCTTAAAATCTGAATCATGACTTCTCTATAAAGCCAACAACACTTGGCACGCGAAGCAACAGTGTACAAAAGCACACAGAGAAGTAACAGAAAGTTAGAGAACACAGATTTCATACTTACTCCAAAAGATCAAATACTTCCTGACAATTGGAGAGAACATAGATGCTTTACACCTGCCCAGCTCTTCTGTGTCCCAGCACAGATTAAAATCCAATTCAAGATTAAGTATTTTATAAGACTTCCTAGCATCACATTCTGCTTCTTTTTACAGGGCTGTTTGGCAGATTAATGAATATAAAGGTTCACCCAGTGGTTGATCCAGACCATCATTCTTCAAGCAAGTAACAAGTTTAAAATAGCCCAAGACATCTTTCAGAAAGATGTCCAAACATCTTTGGACATAAAGAGTCCACCATATCTTGTACAAATTAGTCCAACAGTTCATCATTCTTCCTAGAGAAAAAGACACATTAACCTGAATTTGCATGGGTTTCATTACAAGTTGTTAGATAATGTTGTGTCCCTATCTGATATATAGCTCTCTAGTATCAGAAATCTGGATCCTATGAAAGTACTTTCAGATGCTAATCAGACATTTTGAAACATCACTCTTAAATGAAATAGATTGAACTTCTTTAACCAGGCATACACAGAGACATAGAAACACATCGTGTTTGACACATAGGTCAAAACAAGATAATTTCTTTGCAGCCAAGAGGCTTACAAATTAAATTGAAAAGATAACTTTTTTTTTTTTTAAATAAACAAAAACTGGAGCTTTATTTAACTGGGTCACTTTTTAATGGAATTATCTTTTTTTAAATAAAGATTGAAATTCAGGTATAAATAGTAACCAGTGGAGATGGTTTTATTTAAAATCTCCTCTAAGGTGGCTACTTGACATCAGAGAAGGAGAAGCTACTGCTTCTAAGCACAGAAATGGTGTGAAGGGAGCTTACAATCAACGCTACGCTACCGAGGGGCAGGGGGAAGAGGGAGCATTAAGTATGTAATACTGTAAAGCATAGGCCTTGGTGACAGAGAAAATGGAAACACAATTTTTAAATATAGTCAAGAGTCAAAGATCCAAGGAGAACAACTAATCTGAAATTTTCTGTGAAATATGGAATTATTAACTATGTAGCTTGCCTGTTGTATGAGAAACACACAAGCCTGACTTAAAGCAAGGACACAGATATATAGTCAGTAACTCATATTTCTCATCCCAGCACAGGTTAAATATTTATTCTAGTCAAGAGGATACTAAATTCATAGCATTTACTTAGCATGATATACCATTCTTAAAAGTGTCTCATTTTATAGAGTAGTATAAAAACATTCTGTCCTGATTAAAGTAAAAGAGGGTATATTTGTGCATGATCTTTTTAAAGACAGCTGACACATCTCTGTCTCAATTGTATGACATTTTTTTATGATTCATTTCCCTGCTAGTCAGCTACCAGAAACACCTCCACCTGCATCTACTTAATTCACTGGAAATGTAACTTCATTAGTGACTAAAAGTAGTAAGAGCATCTTTTGATATTCTTTCTCACAAGGATCTTCAAAAGTGATGAAGATTGTCACTGAAGAGTGTAGCACAGCTCTGGCCTTTGGCAACAAACCTGGAAGATGAGATTGCCAAATAAAACAAAAACATGAACAAACCTTAAAAAAAAAAAGTTGCTTTTGTTATTACTGGTCTAATAGCTCCCATGCCTTGGGAAATCAACTTTACTCAGCAGCTGAACCAAAAGTTTTTTGTGACCCACTGAGGTGAAGGACAAATTCTTGAAAAACTGGTACCTGCACCCCTTCCATACAATAATGTTTGTTCGTTCCAAGGCAGAATAGTCATTGAGAGCAGCAGCATTGACTGCTTTTATTCATATCCATCACACAGAAATTCACATGTCTCTCAACTAAAGGTGGACAAGTATATTTATAAACTGTAGCTTTGCATTAGTGAGGATCAGGACTTAGAAGTTTAGAGAGTGCAAGGCAACACAGAGCTTCTGATGCAAAAGAAGGATAAGGGCTTCTTGATTCCAAGGAATATACTGCCTTTTCTATCTAGAAAGTCTTCCAGACTAGGAAGATGAAGTGAAACAGGCAATCAAAGCACATACATGCAATGAAGAATACTAGAGCTATGAAACATGAGACTCTCAGCAGTCTACTGAAGAACATCATCATCAGAATATAAACATGACACTTATACAGATGGTATAGCTTTTAAGAAGGCATGGAATAGTTTACCAAAAGCTATATTTTGGATGGCTATAATATAATTCAACATCCTCAATTTAAATTAACATCCTCAATTTACATGAATAGTATGTCACATACATAAGTTACATTTAGAGAGTGAAAGCCCAGCCCCATTTCATGTCAGCGTAAGATTAAAACTTTTATTGTTTAAAGAAGCTATGAAAATACTAAGGAACCATTATAATCACATTACAGTACAGAAGGCATTAAAATTAGTTGAGTCACAATTCACTATGTGGTTGATTTGGTCATTGTGGGAGAATGATAAAAGAAATGGTTGGAAAATTGAAGGAAATTGAAAGAAAATAGGGCTTAAAATTAACAATGCTAAAACCAAATAACAACAATAAACCATAAAGAAAAATTAAGACCAGGATATCCAGCATATGAATATGTCACTCAGTTGAGATACCTGCTAGGATTCATGGTTACTGCAGTATATGACATGGAAGAAAATCAAGGTGGGTCAGTATGTAGGAATGTCTGATACTTTTCCCTAAAGATAGTTTGCAACTCTAAATAATGCTAAAAAAAAACCCTGCAGTTACACAAGGTCATTAAAAAGCGTGCTATTTTATGCAAATGCAATGCCCAAATACCTACTAAGAACAAATAAACTCTGTAAATAAGTACTGAGATGAATTTCAAAGCTATTAAGGATGAGCGTTAGGTAGGAGGAATCATGTAAGACCTCCTTCAGGAAATGCAACGTAATCCTGGTATCTGCAGTTGACTGTGCTACATGTTTAATGTCTCTTGCAGGTTCCATCTCATGCTGTCCAGGTGTACGGCCTATCAAGGGGAAAAATGAAGGTTCAATATTCAAAAATGCCTAAACCTTTTGCATGTGAATTATAAACAAATGCAAAATACACCTTCAACGGAAAAGGGGGATATGTTATATGGATACCCAGACAGCCAAGGAATGAAGAAGAAAAAACATTTAATACTCAACAGGGCAGGACCCTGAAACAATTACAGGTTATTATTTGTATAGTTTTAGGACTTCAAGATGTTAAGTACTCCTCATTAACAGTAAAATAAAAACAATCATCTCAGGTAAAAGATTAGGTATTCTGAGAGGCCTCTCATCTTTGTAACTCCATGAATGGCAGTTTTCTGTGCCATGTTCAGCACAGTAATGATCTGGATCCACTCAGAAAAATAGACTGTAACTAACTTATCACTTCTTTTTCCAAACTGAAGTCTTTCTTTTTACTTCAATATGAATCTTGTGTTTATCAGTTTTCTGCTAAATGTGACTTCTAGATGCTGATGCAGAAGTGATTAGCACATCACGATTTCTGGCCCTGCAAATATGTTGCAGAATTTTTTGGCTTTCATTCACATAAAAAAGTGCTTATAGGCTATTTCCAATACATGGAGTCTCCAGTGTCAAAGATCAAAGACTCATTAAAATATATTAAATTACAGCTGCAGAATGAGCTATTAGAATGCTATTTGTGCATGCACAGTCCTGGAAAATGAAGAACACTTCTTTAATGTATCATCACTGTGATTCTCATTTAGTGAACTCAGCATTTATAAAGCCAAAGAATTCCAGATTATCAAATATCATTAAAGTTCTACCAGGTCTGCCTTACGGGTAAAAATACATTTGGGGTCACCTACTGTGAATCTAATTTGAGTTTTTTTTGTAATGAACTTCCCTTTAACTTTGCTACCACGAAATAAAAAGCATTGAAAAATATCAACACTGATCCCCAGTTCTTCTCTCACAGAAAAGGTTCTTTTCAAGCTACGCTTACACAGCTAAGTCTCGTCTGATCAGCTGTTAATTTTCTAATTAGCACAAACTGTTTATTTCTTATTTACAGTATGAGTTCTTTTTGCAGAATCAGTCCCTGCTGACCAGCATTTCCAGTTGGTGAAAGGTCAAATAACTATAAAGGCCATAACAGTATACCTAAGATCCATTTTAAAAATAAATAAAATGCCATTTTTTCAATCTGACCAAAAAACATTGTTTGAAAAGTGTACATTTAGAAGGAATATATCTGTCCATCTCTCCAGTTGCATTGACCCTCAAAATGAACATAAATGTTGAATTTTAAAGTCCAGTAACTAAAGTTAAAAAAATATCACAGAAAAGTTTAAGTTAACTTCAGCAGTTCTACCAAGATGCAATTAGGTCTAGGATGTCTTGATAAAATTGAATAGGTAGGACTCAAGTTTATTGTCTACTATTGGTTGTTCACACGACATGCAATTTGTTTCACGCTGGTTCTTTCAGTCTCACGCATCATCATCTCTCATAAAGGTGTTGCAGGGCAAATTAGGCTCTCAGTTAAGCTTGAAAGTTTGTAATAAACCAAGCTAAGATACTTAGACTTTAAAATAAATGGGCAACCTTGAGTAGCAGATGAAGCAAGAGATAGGAAAATTACTATGATATACCTGAATAATCCCTTCTTGTGTGGTATCATTAGATGGGTTTGCTCATTTGCAGTGTGAGGTCAGCAAGTAAAAAGCAGCCACCTTCAGCCCAAGCCCTTAATGGAAAAGCCTTGGTTTCGTTCCTATCTACTTATGATTGCTTCATATCAGAGGCCTCTCTTTTGGTCAGTCCTCTGAGATTCAGCCACCAGCGCTTCCTGTCCTCCATCTGCATGTTCTGGGCTCTGTCTTTCCATCCCATCTTCTCGCTAGATCGGTTCTCATGTTATCTCTGCCCGTTGTCTTATCCAATAAATTCTTATGGATATGTTTCTACTCACTTTCAGTGACTTCATCTGGCTGCTATAGTTAGCAATAGGTCCATCTTCCCTTGTAATTTATTATCAGTATCTGTAAGGGAAGTAGCAGCACAGCTCCCAGTGCTTCAGGAACATGGCAGGCCAGCACTGGCTTCCAGTATAAACCAGCTTTCCAACTGCAGAAATGAACTGCATGTTATTCAATTCCCTGCACCAGCACCTTGGTGAACATTAATTAGTATTTTGTATCTGTTATCACAGCCTGTGCACAATACATGCATTTTCATCTCCATACAACTGTCTTTCCTTTCAAGGAATAATCCATGACAATGGTATGCTTTGAGTTAGAAATTGCTTTTGTTTTTAGTGACATAGGCCAGTGTGTTACCTGCTTGATCAATAGCATTGCAATTGTCACAAATTTAATATCTGCTGCTTAAGCTCTATCACCTAAGATAGCCATTTTTTTCACTGAGTAACTAAGGCTATGTCTTTATGATAGTATAACTTGCTTTCTGATTAAAAAAAGTGCTTAAAATGATGCTGTGTCCACACAAAACGCACTCTGGCTCTTTCAAAACCAGAGATCAATATTGAAGTTCTTGCTCTCTAGAAATACCAGGCTGACTCCTAAAAACAAAGCCTTAACACTTCAGGTTGCAGACGTAAAATCCAGTGAGGGCTCAAGTGTTAATCATGCTTTGCTCCTGTAAAAATCACTCAGGAAAATAGCTGCTGTCATTTTGTTTCTCACAGACAGACGTTAAACTGTTTGCAAACGACAGTCCCCCTGATCCCACAGTCCCACTGTCCCCAACCTTCTGCTGCACGGACCAGCACAAGCACTGATTTACACTTCTTACACATTCTGTTCTCCAGATCATTCTACCCAGTTGGTTCTCCAGACACAGGCAGTTAAGTAAAATCACAGAATTGCAAATAGCACAATTTCACACCAGTTTGAGAGTCCTTTTAAAGGGGTTTGTCACTTTTAAATACCTATAACTGATACATTCTGAAAGACCGTAGAACAGCTTTGTCGGCAATTTATGGAAGAGACAACAGAAGGAAAGAAAAGAGGTGGTTAATATTAGCTTATTACTTCCCATTGGCACATGCTAACAAATAATAAGATATAAAATTTTAGCACAGATTAGTAAAACCTGATCTTAAATCCTGTTACAGAATCTAAAGATGCACCCATACAATCAAAAAGGTCTTAAAAAGCCTTGAACCTGCCCCCAGGATTATCTGAACACTGCTTGACAACACCTGAGTAGCTATTTTTCATTTGCACTAACTACAGAAAATGTTGAGTGTGTTGACGTGCATTAGAAGGATGGAGCACTTTAAATTACTTGCTGCAGCCTGATCAGGCTGACTCATGTTCTTGTAAGGAAGTCTCTCGGTGAAATTAAATAAGGAAACTTCACATTAAAATACATGTATATGACATCTTGGTCCTGTGTCCAAAACACAGTAAGAATAACTTTTATAAACGTTGTAAAACTCTTTTACAACATTGAGACAAATATTTTTTTTATCAGCCAAAATCCATTCTTCAGTCACTCATAGCTCACATGCAATAAATGTAAGGGTCCAGCAATGCCAGGAAATTGGCTGTATAATATTTTTCCTCTTTTCTCATATGTTAGAATCAAAACCATAAAAGAGGCGTATAGAACTGTTGTACTGGATAGTACGCAGTAAGCTCAAGTAGCACAGGAGCTGTAAAACTCCAGGAAGCAGGTTTACCTGAATACAGACAGAGAGAAGACACACCGTATGTAAAAGATTATGAGAAAATGACTCCCTGGGCTGGAGCCCACATGGGTTGCAGGGGTTTAAATCTTAGCCCATTTCTGAGGCTTCGCTCAATACTCAAAGTCAATGCAAAGGCTAACACATAATCCTCAGGGGTTTTCAATAAGAATTGTTCATTTTCCTTTCCTTCTGTAAGGGTATGTTTATACCTAAAGTATTTTAACAAACCTTCTGCTTAACAGTAACTCAGCAAAATACAACTTTTTAGGACTTCAATCAAGCTGGAGTTTTCAAACCCACATGGGCAGAGTTTTACCAGAAGGAATCAGAAAATGCAGCATATCTTCTTCTCAAGAAGATTAAAAGAAGAGTTTATCTGAGGGCACCGCACAGCTGGGTTTACACCTTTGTTGTCTCCATCCATAAGAAAAATATTTTTTTCCTTCCTGTATGATTTATAGTGGTCTCTTCATGGTCTTCATGGATCATTAAAAAGTGCAATAGCATTTGGTGGATGTTTTGTTATAAAGAAGATTGATATCGCAAATAGTCCAACCATTTTTAGGTTCCATTCTAAGGATCCCAAAATAAACACAGTCTTAGGAAGGTGGGTTTTGTTTTTTTTTTTTAAAGTAATTAAAAAAACCACAACAGTCCCAAGTAAGGCAGTAAGTTAAAATTTTACGTTATCTTTATTGCCATGATACACCTTAAGAACTAAGCTTAATACTAAAATAAAGTAGAACCACTTATTGTGTAAATTTCAAAAATTTATCTTATCTTCAGGGCCGATTCTGCATTCCTAGATTTCCAGCAATTATTCCTTTCCTTAATCACTTGGACTTAATATTGTAGACCTTGTCCAGCAATACTTAACAGTAATATGTAAGCATTCTATCTACCCTTTCCTTAATTCAAAGGAAAAGAAAGTACTCAGCACGATTTTGCCCTCTTTTCACAAAGACAGAAAAAAAAGACATATTTACACGTTTACCCGTACAATACCTCATTGTTTTGGAAAGCATATTCAAACATAATGGATGAAAGGAAGAAAATTGAACATTATTCAGGAAAACTAAAAGCTTCTGAAGGCAAGACGTAAAAACAGATAGCATCTAAGCCTCTTTGTGTTTGTTGACCCACTGCCCAAGAGGAAATTAGCAGCTATTAAAATATAAAGCTATGCATTATTAGTGTATTTATTGATTAATGTTTAGAAGGCAAAGCGATGATAGGACATACAATATAAGTGCTAACTATTTAGTATGATGCAAAATTCTCCATCTATCTGAAAAACTAGATCAACCAATAATAGTGGTTTTAAAAGCAGAAAAGTTCATAGATTATATAAAAAAATTGATTTGAAGAAAATGAGTTCTTTCATCAGAGTTCAACCATTTCAGTATAAGAGATGCAACTCCAACTCATGAATCAATCCTGTGAAAATTTGTAGTCTATGATATTGAATTCTGCACTGCTTCTTAAAAAAAAAGTCAATAAGAATAGAGTGGAATTAATCATAGTTTATCAGTAAAGCTCCTTACTGTTACATGAAGTCTGAAAACCTGCAAATAGGGTTATGTTTTATTATTTATTTATTTAGTCATCAGAGTGCCAGGCAGATATTTACTAATTTATAAAAATATAGGAAACTCAAGATTGGATAAAAATCCAACAGAGACTCTGCATCAGAAGAAACTGCCTTTTTTTTTTTTAGTGTTTTTTTTACTGTTAACCATGACCGAACAGACAAAGTGTCAAACTATGCTCTCAGTGTTTTTAAATAAAAAAAAAATAATTTAAAAATTGAAGATAACACTGGGATATTGACTCTTGCAAATGTAGGAAAACAACATTTTACAAAGGCCTACAGAGCGTCTGCTTCACACATTTCAAATAACTCCTATAGGCTTTGGCTATATGGATGGAGAGGAAAACCTTGAAGAATACACTAGGCCACTGTGGAAGCTACTGCTGATGAGCATGACATACCTGAAAAGATAAGAAATGAGTTGGCTTTGAGCTTAGAAGACAGGGAAAGTAATAAATACATCTACAAGGAAATGTGACGCAGTAAATCACTACTAATGTAAGTTTTGCATTTGCAGCTCTTTAAAAACAGGACGAACAGGTCACCAAGTAAGGCCATTCCTGCACATCAGTGCTTCCTCGTTCATGATTCCTTTTGGACCTAGTGAACTAACATGAGTTAACAGGGCTCTGGTGTGTGACTTGGCGTGAATCCTCTCTGGGTTTTAGTGGAGGAAACAAACAGAGGGATGTTTGGGAGGTTCTTCTACTACCTGCAAACCAGTGGGGTTGCAAGAGCAAAGATCATCCCTGGCACAGCTATGGCAACAGGGTAAGTGTGACTGAGCATAGGGACTGAGACAAAGAAAAAGAATGCAGGAAAAACTGGGAAAAGGACATGGGAAAAGCAGAACGAGGATCCCCTGCAGGCATAACTGGAGTCAGATAGCTGCTGAAGAAACCAGAGAGAAAAGCAAGGCTGTGGGCAAAGCATCGGGTCAGTAAAGCAAGATTAGCTGTGGAAAGAATCAGGGACTCCTGGCAGGAGAAGAGATTAAATCAAGGATGTGGGAAAGGCAGGATTAGCTTTAGATAATGGTGGCTGAGCAGTCTTGTACTTGGGAACCCTGGAGCGTGAGAACAGTAAGACTTAGACTGGAAGAGAAGGACAAAACAAATCTGCCCCTCCTGGATGCAAAAAAAAATACCCATGAGCAATAACTGGGTGCATATATTGGTATTTTACAGCTTGGAAACTGAGGCTAGGAGAGTCAAAATCATCCACTTGTTTTATACTTTTTAACTCACTTCTTGCACAGAATTACAGTTCATATTTGTCACCCTCTTCGGAGGAAACACCACACACCATTCTGGTTTAGAACGAAGCAGACCTGAGAGAAAAATCCGTACAATCCATTTTTATCAGTTCTTAGGCAGAATAGAACAAAGTTTTTCAGCCTCTCTCAGTCTTTACTGTACATTGCATTCAAGTCATACAGTGTGAAGATTATGTCACAGAGGTAGCAACAGAAGATATGGCAAAGTGCTAGGTGCTTCATTTGGCATGTCAAGATAGACTCGGAAAGCAAGATTTGATTGCTTTATGGGACAGGATAAGGAACAAAGGAAAGAGGCAGCAATTCTGTTTCAGTAGTTTTTAACCTTGTCAGCAGCAAATATGTTTCAGGTGAAGATTTGTACACAACAGAACAATAATCCATTAATTCTCTCTCTCTCCTTCAGTAGGATTTTGAACAGGAGTTCAACTCCATAGGTTTTAAAAAGCATCCCAGCTTCAAGGGAATTGAAGATATACCACAAACAATTCTGCTTCAAGTAAAAATCAAAACAGTAGGAACCATTAATCCTGCAGAACTTTAATTCAGAGTAAATCTAAACTGAAAAGACACTTTAAAAAAGATTGAGGCAGATTCCCATTGATGTCAACAAGCTTTGGATTTAGATCATTAAAAATTAGACAATCCAAATTGAACAAGTTAAAAATTGAGGAACTAGACTCACAATTTAGAAAGCAAACGTGATCATTCTAACTTTGAGCTTAGACTGAATTTTGTCACAATATGCATGATCTGATTTTATCCAAGTATCTAGTACATTTTGTCACTGTCTAGATTGAGAGTATAATTATTAACGTGCCAGAAAAATCAAGTTAATGAAAATTAAAATTCTCATATAGCAGACCCATCCAAATGAACCTGTTCAGTGAGGCCTACCACCAAGATCATGGGCTGCAAAAGCCAGAAACTTCCCTTGGAAATGTCATAAAACAAATAGTTGCACAGCATACCTCCTGTGCTCTTTCTGAGGTAGAAGTCACAGGCCAATATTAAAAGACAACAGACATCTCTTGAATTCACTTGAGTTAGGAACAAGCTCTTAAAAAGTGATGCTACATCCTTTGAGACAAAAGGGTTATTAACCAGAGAGGATGGCTCCTCTTTTTCTAGCTAAGATTAAAGTGTTTCTCTCCAGGGTTCCAAATAAAGTGTCAAATTATTATTTCCTTGAAAGATTTCTCTTTGGTAATTAACTCACTATAAAAAATTAAACTGTCAAAGAAAAATTACTATTCATTTATTTGGGGCTACAGAGAACTACAGAGAACACGTAGAAAGTACATCACTGTACATCACCCCTCCCTATGAAAGTATCACGGAATCCAGCAAAGGGACAGTAGTTGGACACAATCAGAAATATAGACCAAGAACCCAAACAATGGATTTTTTCTTATAACCAAAAGAATTAGGGTATTGCATCCCAAGAATGCACTTTTCCCTTTTTTTTTTTTTTTTTTTTTTTGCGCTCTGGATGCAGCTACTGGTTCAAGTATCAGATAAAGTTCAACCAAAGCACCTCTGTTGAGATTATCAGTATTGCATAGGCATTATATTTACACCAGCCATAATTTTGCTTATTAACGTGATATCTGGGCTCTTTGATTCAAAGTCACATTTATGCCTCATCGAATAAAGTCTTAATTACTGCCAAACACAAAAATGCTATTAACATGTACATAAGCTGTATCTGGTGCATAGTTACAGGGACTTATTGAGATTATTTCACTCAAAATTTTGCATTTATATTTTCATATTTCTTTTTCATCAAGGGTTGAAAAGTAGAAATTAATATTTTCCATATAATTTCTTTTTCCAAATATTCTCATCTCATGTGTGAATTAGATCAAGTCTGTAGCAGGAGAGGCTTTCAGGGGAATTCAAATGCTGAGTTGAAAAACTGCACTGATAAAAGGGACAATAGCCTTTTCTTCATCATAACCCAACCTGGCAAAACAAAGCCAGAGCAAAACAAAACAAGATATTACCAGGAAGACAATGCAGAAGACCACATTGGCAGGAAACACCAATGCTCATAATCTCTTAGAAGCATTGGGACTGCATCTTTTACAGCCACACTTTCCATACACCCATACTCACCACATGAGCAAGCAACAAAAAGTTATGAATTGGCTTAAAAGAAAAAATGCCTCTTCACAATTATCATTTGATTATTGTGCTGTTATTATAAGTAACTACTTTACAGTCTGCATAGCTATATAGGCAGGTATTTGTGGTGACCAAATGCTTTTCAGTATCAGTAACTACTTCTGTATCTGACTACAACATCTTAATAAATAACAGTGTAGAATGAAGCTGTATAATTATAGCGCTTTTATATCTTATATAAATATATTATAGCTCTATAATTGTTAAAGTCAAAAAGGGAAAAAGAAAAAAAAAAAGAAAAAACCACACCACTTCCCTATTTCCTTTCCCCAGTTGAAAAAACTTCAGTACTGGGTTTCTCTCAGCATTTGAACATTCAACATCTAAATGTTGTTCATTTGAACAACATCTGAATATTTCAGGGCATTTGACAAATAAGAAGTGTTAGTCAAATCTAAATTTTGCATTATAGTCAGCTGGCTAAAATGGCTAGGGAAAGAGTACGAAAATTAGAACGATGCGTCAACATCTGACCATTTACAAGAAATACTGTTACTACTTGGCAACTTAAACTTATATAAAGCATTATCCAAAAGAGTCAGTTCTAAGAGATGGAGATTTTTAACTGCAATATCTGTTATCTATATGTAAGTTCATTTAATCAGACTGGTAATAACAAATATAAATTGATAATTAGCCATTCAGGTTGACTGAAATATTATAAATAACAGTTGTAAAGGAAGCTTAATGAAGGGAATGTAAATGTTTACCCATGTCATTTATGCACCACAGATGCTTTGCATTCAAATATATGTGTCTTGCGTCAGATATGGACACAACACATTTACAAGGGGATGCAACAACCCTTAGCATAACTAAATTGTGAATATAGCTCTATGGAAGTCAAGAGCGAACATGTTACCAGGTCAGAGGGATTTGTCCCTCTGATTAATAGTACCATACACTGTTGTTAGTAATTCATTTCTAAGCAACTATACACATAATTAAAAGCCGTAGAATAGAGCAAGAAAAAAAATAAATTAGAAAATAAGGCAAGTATTCTGCCAGTGATATGAAAATATAGACAAGTATATTTCTCCTTATCATTAACCTTCCCATTTTCTTGGGCTTGTATCTCATAAAAGTAGTACATACATGCTTCAAAAAGAATCATCAAATTCACGAAAGCCTTATATATGTTGGTTATGCCTGTACACTACTCACAAAAACACCTACTGTGTGTATGTGCAGCATCACACACACTAATCAAGCCGTTTTCTGGAGCACTACATGTTTGGGAGTTTTCCATTTCAGCACTACCAATGAATTACAGCAACACAATGAAAGGCCTCCTATTTAAATGGAAACAGCGGACTAAGTTTCTTCCCGTATTATAAGTAAATTGATCCATTAAAAAAATTGAGGAAGACCTTCCCTGGGTTTTATACTAAGGTCATCAAAAAGCAAGCGCAATCAAAGCCTCAGAGAAAGTGTCTGTTCCTTCTCTTCATACATATACTCTTGATTCTAAGTATTATCTTTTTATATGAGCTTTCAATTTTGAATCACTGCATTGTCATTGATGTTATTTCATTTGACTGCTAAGAGGATAGCCTATGGTAAAGTTCAGCCATCTTTAACTCAATAAACCTCCCCTGGGATCACCACTGACCAAGCCCCAACACATCAAATGTTACTCAGTAGAATTGCTAGGCTTCAGTTTAAGGCAGCAGTTGAGTATCCTGCCTGGCAGCTGCTTGTTTTCGTAATGCCAGAACCAGTATCTAGTTTGTCACTGGATCTAAAATAAAGAAAATTTGTTGTTGCTCTTGAGCTTAAGCAGTTATAAATAAACAAACAAATAGTTAAAATCTCTAGGCAATGTTACCCTTCCCACAGAGCCTTGCGTACTTACAGCAGAGCTAATGAGCATCCATTTCTGAAAGCTCTTGCAGAAGACTGCCACTAACAGGGAGGGGACTCAGGTCAAGCGAGTGGGTAAAGAAATACCCAGAGAAGCTTCCTGGCTGTAGAATAAGTCAAAGCGCACACATACGCATCCTTACAGCATTTCGGTAAACACAAGGGTAAAATCCAGTTTCTAAAAAGATTTTAGAAACTGGAAAAGAAGATAATGGGGAATGTAGCTGAAACTCGAGTCCATTAAAATGACTATTAAAATAAATTCCTGTAACACTTCAGTAATTACTTCAATATATGTCTTTTTAAGACTCCATTAAATACACGGTGAGAAAATTTTGAAGTTAATCTTAGCACTGGCTAAACATTCTTCATCTCCATTTTAAAAGCAACCAGAGAAGTAGAAAATGAAAAGGGGATTAAACTGTTCAAAGGCATTTAGGTCCAGACTTTGGAACTCCAACAGCACAGCAAAATGAGAGATGTCCTTGAAATCAGTGGGAGAATAGGTTACTTCCTATATTTCAGTTTGGAATCACAAGGATTTCTCAAATGGAATGCAAGATCTCAATTTTATACATCTCATCTGAGCCACACACAGTGCCTGTATCAGCACACTGCCTCTGTACACCATTATTTATTATTAAGTACTGACATGTGTGCCATGTCATTAACCAGATTCAGGTACCATGTCAGCATACAAGGAGACTGATTCAATATTGACTCAGATGGACGCATTTCCATGTACCGAATCACCAGAAATCCATTTGCTTGGAGAAGACTAATGACTGATGGAGGAAACTGCCAGTAAAAAGAGAAGGTATGAGCTGTTAATGCAGTCAGTCATTCATTCCTCTGGAAATGTTGTAGGAAAAATAAAAGAAAAAACAAACCAGAAAATAAAAAATAAAATTAAATTTAAATAAATGTGACTAATTATAATTTGTTTTGATTGAAATCAAGTATTAATGTGATTTTTTTTCTTCCACCAAAAGTAGTGTATTACTACCATTACTACCATATCCATCTCATATACATCATGACAATGCCATTACAATGATTTGTACAGAAAGACACAAATATCTTACCACAACTCTCATTTTTGTACTAAAAAAAGTGTCAACCCTTAATTTATATTTCTCTATACTAATTTACAATACTCCATTATATAATTCTGAGGTCAGATAGCTTATAATGTAGCGAAGAATTAGCTTATAATTCTCAAAGCATCACTATGCTACCATGTAGTCATTGAAGTTGTTGGGGTTTTCTTTTAAGCATACCTGTATTCAAATAATCTTGTTATTAAATAGTATTGCTGTTTTCTCAGTGGCCAGGATCTCTTATTTGAAGACATAAGTGTCACAAGTCCTCCAGTTGAAGCAGTTGTTAATGCTCTTTCTCTCACAGCTTTTAGAGTTCACAATAGTACTGTCTTCTTTACATGTAGCTTCCTGTTTATGTTTTGAAAGAAAAGATGCCTGACTATCTGAATAATAAAAAATTTAAAATAAAAAAAAATAATAGTCTGTGGCCATTTTCTTGTGCTGGGTACTTGGCCCTCACTTTTTCCTCACTTTTACTACTGCCGTCACCTCTAATGAATTCCCTTGGACCAAACAAGAGTTCAGTTGCTCTGTTAGGTACTCCTAGATTTCCAATAAACTCGTGTCTCTTCACCTCTGCACTGAACTCCACTCATTATGATTGCCTCTTATCTGCTGCCAGACCTCTTCTCAACTGGAAGCTGCTGTCGCTTCCTTCGTATTTCCTTCCTGCCTCTGGCAGCTTCTAGTGCGATCAGACTCCTCCTGCCCCTTTTATGATTTCCTTATTTAAAAAGATCACTCAAACAATGGCAGAAGTCATGCTGAAAATGGAAGATGAAAAAGAAGTATCTGATAGCTGGAAGCAAGGTCAGCAAGAATTGCTCTTCCAACGTTTTAATTGGCTCTTCCCACGGCAGACAGAAGTCCTCAGTCCTTATCAACACAACAAACAACAGAACTCTATGCAAAGGTTTTCTTGTATTTATCTGGGAAATATTTTAGCTCTATGAATTACATTTCTAGCTCCTCAATCTACACCTTCTATGTCTTACAGTAAAAAACTGTACATTGAAAACACTAGCACCAGAGTTAGATGTCAAGTCTGGTTTTGGATAAAGTCACTTTTTTCCACTGTTCCTTAGTTATAATTGTGTCCTATGTTCTGTTTTTTAAAAGCTATTCCAACACAGAGCATACAAGTGCAAGCACTTGAATAAGCTGTAAAGGAGTACAAATTCATAAATTCCTATGATTTATTGTAAAGGTAAAATCTGATCTAATGCAGCCACTCGGTAGCCTGCCAGGCTTCAGTGTGAGGTTTGAATGTTGTCCTCTGTTGATGGTTTACGTGCACATTCCCTATCACTTCTTTTAAGCACATTATACAACTATGTGTTCTTCTATAATCACATAATAAGCTATATGTTAGGTTGGAGTATAACAATGACATTTGTCATTTAAATGATCTAATAATTCCAAAAATTATCCGGGTTGGGAAATATCCCATGTATCTTTCCCATAAAGGGAATGTGTATTCTTCTGATTTTATACCCTGAACAATGCAGAATGTGAAATCCACTGCTATTATTTGTTTTGCAATGTGTTTTCTTTAATCTGCTATAGTAAGCCACCACCATATGACATACGAACAAAAATTAATGCAGTTACTGGAACCTGAAAATAAAATAACACTCCAAAACATAGATGTTGTTTTGCATTTACAGTATAGAAGTCATGCAAACTACATAAGCACACAGCAGCTACAGACCTACAAAAGAGAAGCCGCTAAAGAATTACTGCAAATTTTGGCCCATTTGTTGTCTCAGCCATACATACCCCAGTTTTTCACATAAATTGGAATCAACTTATTAAATCATTGTCTGGTGCAAGGCTACTATCCTGCTGTTACCTGTTACTCTGAGGATTACTTGACTTCCGTAAAGGCATAGGTAGGGTCAGTTCCTGTTTTGTCTAAAACCACTTGTACTCACCAGGCAGGCTGAACAGAAGACTGATTTTTTTTGTCTTTTGTAGTTTTGAAAAGTGATGCTGCCTGAGGAAAAAAGCTGTGGGGCCCCGAGTACCACTGTTGCTATCTTTAGAGAACTACCAGCTTGATAGAGCCACTCGTTCTTAAGGCTTTGTTGTTGCTGTTGTGAATTCTTCTGCTCCATCTGAATTGCCGCAAGTACAGTCTTAATGCACTTTTTAAAATTCAGGACTTAGCTGAAGATTATTTTTTATATCACATCACTGAAGCTTTGCATCACTTCTTTTGTCTCTTCAGAAGGTTCTGAAATCTTCCTTAGCATTACTGGGTAACCCTCACTTTAGCCTTTCAGATTCTGAGAACAGATTTGCTCAACAACTCCTGCAACTATTTTAGTTTCAGCTGAAATGAATTACTACAAATGGTAATGCTTTGCCCTCGAATGAGCCTGTGATGAGTATCATTTACTGCAGGTGGATAGTCCCGAAGTGAAAATTGCATAGCTTAGATTAAACCTGAAGGGGATGCTAAAGGGCACTACCAACTTCTTTTGGCATTTTTTTCAGGGCACTGCCAAATCCAGCATTAAGACTCCAGTTCAGTGTTTTGATTAAAAGAGAATGTATGTTTAGGAGCTTAGCTTTTTATTATTATTATTATTTTTATTCTTTCTGGTCCTTTCAGCCTCAAGTACAGGGACTGTGACTGTGTGGAGACACTGACTATAGCTATTACAAAGAGGTATTACTATTACTTTGTTGTTTGTCTGACAGTACTATAGCAACCATTATGGTCATCATGAATTTGTTCTGACCACATGTTCTACCACCAGAAAAACTACTACTTCATTTCCTTTCACCTGAGAAATAACTATATTCTATTTCTATTCTCCTTCCCTTCCCCCCCCCCCTTTTTTTTTTTACTAGAAGCAATGTAGTAGCTTTGTATTGCTTGGTATTTGAGGAAGATGAAAGACCTCTCCCCAGAAAACAGCACTTCCCTTTCAAAGATGTAATCATCGTCTCCACCACTGGCATTCTCCTTCCTTTTTTGCTCTCTCTCTCTCATAAAAATAGCTTTGCTCCTATACTGGGTTTGCATGGCAAGATTTTCGTAGCAGGGGGCTACAGGAGTGGCTTCTGTGAGAAGCTGCCAGAAGGTTCACCCATGTCCAATAGCACCAATGCCAGCCAGCTCCAAGACTGACCCGCTGCTGGCCAATGCTGAGCCCATTAACCACAGTGGTAGCACCTCAAGA
>VXBL01007896.1:121258-148047 GCA_013400195.1 Aramus guarauna | reverse complement strand
AAAAAAAAAAAAAAACACCCACAACCATGTAACTTCAGCTACAGAGAGGAGGGAGAATATGTGAGAGAAACAAGTCTGCAGACACCAAGGGCAGTGAAGAAGGAGTGGCAAGAGGTGTTCCAGGTGCCCAAACAGAAATTCCCCTGCAGCCCATGGAGGATGATGGTGGAAAAGATATCCACCTGCAGCCCATGGAGGACCCCACACCAGAGCAGGTGGAGGCACCAAAGGAGGCTGTGACCCCATGGGAGCCCACGCTGGAGCAGGCTCCTGGCAGGACCTGTGGCCCCATGGAGAGAGGAGCCCAGGCTGGGGCAGGTTTGCTGGCAGGATTTGTGACCCCATGGGGGACCCACGCTGGAGCAGTCTGTCCCTGAAGGACTGTCTCCTGTGGGAGGGACCCCAGGCTGGAGCAGGGGCAGAGTGTGAGGAGTCCCTTCCCCTGAGGAGGACGGAGAAGCAGAGACAAGGTATGATGAACTGACCACAACCACCATTCCCCATCCCCATGTGCGGCTGGAGGGGAGGAGGTAGAGAAAATTGGGAGTGAAGTTAAGCCTGGGAAGAAGGAAGGGTGGTGGGAAAGTGTTTAAGGTTTATTTTTATTTTCTCATTACCCTACTCTGATTTGATTGGTAATAGATTAAACTAATTTCCCCAAGTTGAGTCTGTTTTGCCCACAAATGTAACTGGAGAATGATCTCTCCTTGCCCATATCTCAACCTAGGAGCCTTTTGTTATATTTTCCCTCCCCTGTCCAGCTGAGGAGGGGAGTGACAGAGCAGCTCTGGTGGGCACCTGACATCTAGCCAGGTCAACCCACTGCAGCTCCCCACAGACATATTTAACTCTCAAATATCTCCCAGAACTCATGAAAAAACAGCACAATGTGTGCTGCAAAGTTTCCCATAACACAACACTCTCAGAAGACTACAGCATGAAGCAGTGAATGATCTTTTGCTGTTTGGAACAAAAAAAGAAAACCTTACAGTTATCCAAAAGTAGTGATTTTTCCCTGGTTCTTTTCCATTATTTCAGATTTTTAGAAGGTGAAAACCTTTAGTCAAGGTTTAATTTTGGTATCATTCTTAAGATTCTCTATTTTTCAAACTGGCTAAGGAAATCAGCTCCATATTGCTTTGCCTGCTAAAAATGAAAGCACGTGGAAGAAAGAAATTTTATGGAAGCTGCCACTGAACACTTTGCTATGTCAACTCTCTAAAAAAGTGAAAGATTCTGAAAGGAGTCTATTAATTTATTCTTTAAACTGATGTTTCTGCGCAAGGACTATGCTTTTCTTGCAACAACTAATTATGTACAGAACTAGAAGAACTGTATTCTCTGCATGGATCAACAAGTCAGTTGACACACACTGAACTGTTAAACTCAAAGCATCAGTGATCTGACCACTCCTTTAAACAGTGTATTGGGTCAGGCTGAGCTGGAGCTGACTTTCCCCGCAGCAGCCCTCTCAGCGCTGTGCCGTGTATCGGCAGCCAGCAAGGTGCTGATCACACACCGGTGTTGTGGCTGCTGCTGAGCAGGGCTGGCACGGCACCAAGGCTGTCTCCCCAGCATTCCCACACCACCACCAGTAGGCTGGGGGTGGGCAACGTCTTGGGAGGGGACACAGCCAGGACAGCTGACCCAAGGTGACCAAAGGGATATTCCGTACCATGTGACATCTGCTCAGCAATAAAAGCTAAGAGAAAGGAGAAGGAAGGGGGGCATTCGTTATTTACAACATTTGTCTTCCAGAGCAACTGCTACACATACAGAAGCCCTGCTTCCCGGGAAGTGGCTGGACATCACTTGCTGATGGGAAGAAGAGAATAAATCTTTTGCTTTTCCTCTGCTTCTGTGCATGACCTTTGCTTTCGCTTTATTAAACTGCCTTTGTCTTGACCCATGATTTTTTTTCCATTTTATTTTCTTCCCCCTCTGTCCTGCTGAGGAGGGGAGTGATAGAGCGGCTCGGTGGGCACCTTTTGTCCAGCCAAGGTCAACCCATCACAAACAGAGATTTCAGAAACAGAACTACAGACTTCAGCATTTCTTAAGGAGAAAAATAACTTAAAAGTGCTTTGGGAGATATGAAAACCTTCATAAGAACATAGAGCAAGGATTCCCCCTAATGGAGAAAATGCAGACTTGCCACAGACTCCTGTTTTGGCTTTAAATGCAAGTCAGTATGATGACAGGGAGCGTTAGTGATATTTTTAAAGTACAATGAGTAGTTGTGATCTTACTAGTATTGACAAGGGTTACTGGCAATAAGAATTACTAAACTCGAAGGGAAATGAATACAGAAAAAATATAAAGCAGAAAAAAAGTAGAATTTTTTAGCTGTCACCAAGACAGAAAAATGAAAACACATGGTGTTTAAATGAAAAATTGATCAGGGCAAAGCATTAGATCTGCTCTCTTGGCCTTATATTACTTATTATTACAGTCGATGGAGAACTTGGTAAAGACCCACTGAAGCTGACTTTGGATTTCATAACCCTGCAGTGAGCAAGGTGAGCACTAGCTCACACCCGCAGCATGTTCTGCCCTGCAGGTCAGTCAGTTCGCTGCCATCCTTCTGTTATCCCATACGATGGTTCTAACCAGCAAACTAGAATCCAGATAAGATCTCCAGAGTTTAAATTGTATATATTACCAAATGTGAAAAAATCCTCATTTTTGTGCTTTAGTTTCATATTCTGTTTACATGTGGCTGGTTTTTTAAACTCTCTTAATAACATTATTTAAAATTCATAACTGAACCACTGATTTCTTTAGAGTTAAGAACATGTTACACTTCATGTTGACAAGCCATTTGTTAAGGTATTTATGTAAAATATCTTGCAGATTTTATACAAAATTTTTTAACTACTTAGACTTTCTTGGAAACAATTATACCTACAGAATAATTCCCGTTAGTAGTATCAGGTTATCCTATGTAACTCTGTAAGGTCAAGTCAGATGAGAATGTTAACAGAACTGCATCTGTCAGGCTTTTAAAAGTATGATCAGAATAAAAGTTTTTCAAAAACTTACTTACATAAACAAAACTGCAAATTTCAGACACTTCATCTTGGTCTTTCACCTAACACAATCACAGTCCATTAAGATAGCACAAACATTTGTATGAAGAAAAATATCGTTCCAGAGACAAAAAAAAACTCTTATTACTTCAGTCGGTAAGGCATCCTTTAGTTTTTGTGAAAGTAGTATTTACTAACCATATCTACATTTTTCACTATCGTTTGTGTCTCTATAGAAAAAAGGGTGTTTTAATTAAAAACAGCTACTTGAAGGGATTTTTTTTTCTCCCCATGAATGAGAAACTTGATTCCTTCGAGTAAAAGACTAAGGGCAATAGGAAGCCAGCTGATATAATGGCCATATGAGACCCTATTGGATTCACACTTGGTTCAAAAGAATGCAAAAGCAATAAAAAAAATGCTAAACTTTACTAACCTAAACTCAAAATCTATAGCTTTAATATCCAGTTACACTACAAATAACAAGCTTACTCCCTAAAATCTGACAATTTGACTTACAGATGTGCCATTTTCTCCTTAGTCATTCTTTTTATTTTAAAATATAAAATAAATGTAAGCAAAATTTTCCAAGGTTCTCATACTTTGCAGGAACAAGAGCTACTCAAGGCAAGTCCTTTCGCAGAATGTTAAAGACAGTTCAAAGGAGTACATATAAACCAGGGAAACTCTTAAGTCTGCATAGCTACAGAAGGACCTGTTTAGTCAGAGATGCTAAGAGTCTTAAAAGCCACAAATTTATTTGCCTTATTCCCCAAGCACTTGTCCTTGATGCCAAGCCTGGAAGGCAACAGCAGCTATTGAATCTCCCGAACAGTTCCTTATTAACTGCTTCCGAAGAAAATTATACTTTGACTTTGCTTCTTCCCAGATCAGTTACAGGGATTGATGTAAACTGTAAAGCCAAATGGATGCAGTTGCAGTAATGGCCACTCAGACAAATCACAGCTAGCAAGACAGCCTGATGGAATCCACAGATTTACATTTCACATGCGAAACTCAAACAATGCCTGCAGGCAGGTATGTGGAAGTGTATAAATATAGCCCCAAGGAAAAGATAATTTAGTATGAGATAGGCTGATTTTAAAATCTTTAACTCAAGTACACTTGTAAGCTGAAGAATATTTACATTTGGATTCTGATTCATGGCATGGGCCCAGTTATGATAATCTCTTCAGATTTTTATGGAAGGAATGTCATCCTCTGCTGCTTCCTGTCACTGCAGGGAATAAGAATCTGAGAAACTATATGTTAAGCGGGGAATCTATAAAATCAGCAGAAACAAATTTCTGTAGTCCATGAAACTTCTCAATAGCAGGGCAGGTGGAGGAAGACAATAGTAAACTATCTTTGTCAGCTTATGACTATTGCATTGGTTCATGGTCATAAAGACTTTTCTGAAACAATACTAAATTATGAAAAGGATAAAGAAGAAATCGTACTAAATGTCCATGAAAAGACAAAACAGCATTAGACATAAAGGGAAAATCAGAGGAAAATCAGAGTAATTATTATGCTATGTTGTTTTTCTCTGACATCAAAAAATATGCTTAATAAATGTAATGGTTCACCAAAGTGGAGAAGATCATAACATTTGCATTTGTATTCTCATTTATCCTTGTTATTTTGCAGATAAAAAAAAAGTTGAAAGATTAGAATATTGGAAAGTCAGCTTTCTCTGTAAACATGAATTCATCATCCAGTATTATGCTAATAGCTTATTATTCAATTGCATGATTCAAGACTAAAGTTGACATCAGTTTTCATTAAAACATCCTACATAACTTTGTCCTGGAAAACTAATTTATCTGAAATTGAGTCATTTAATTTGAAGCAAAACAAGAGATGAGACCCCTTTGTTGGCCTTTGGAGTCCATATTCACAGCAAGAAGTGGCAGAGACATCCCACCTGATGCAGTGAGGTGGCCAGGAAAACAGTGTTTGCCTCTGTAGAGGATGATGCCAGACTCTGAGGTCTTCAGTGTTGGTCCTCTCCTGCTGGTCTCACCTCTTAGTCTTTGAGGTGCCTTTTTGATCCTTTCCAGTCACCACAATCTGTGACCTTTTGTACTTTCTTCTTCTGTCCAGGCTGACTGTTCAGCCTTCCTGGTGAGTCAGTTCCAAAACTGACCTAGAGATAACTGCTTACTTTATGCTTGCTCTGCAGCTGTCTTAACTGCAAAGTCGTCCACATTATTTAACTTATGGTCTGCTAAATATTAAATCAGATATTTGCTAAATATGCTTATGCTAAATCATAGAACCGTAGAATGGTTTGGGTTGGAAGGAACCTGAAAAGCTCATCTAGTTCCAACCCCCCTGCCATGGGCAGGGACACCCTCCACTAGACCAGGCTGCTCAAAGCCCCATCCAACCTGGCCTTGAACACTTCCAGGGAGGGGGCAACCACAACCTCTCTAGGCAATCTGTTTCTGTGCCTCACTGCCCTCACAGTAAAGAATTTCTTCCTTATATCTAATCTGAATCTATCCTCTTTTAGTTTAAAACCATTAGCCCTCATCTTATCACTACATGCCCCTGTAAACAGTCTCTCTTCAGCTTTCTTGTAGGCCCCCTTCAGGTACTGGAAGGCTGCTCTAAGGTCTCCCCGGAGCCTTCTCTTCTCCAGGCTGAACAACCCCAACTCTCCCACCCTGTCATCACTGAAGAGGTGTTCCAGCCCTCTGAGCATCTTTGTGGCCCTTCTCTAGACTTGCTCCAGTACTCCAGGTGGTATGTCATGAGAGCAGAGTAGACGGGGAAAATCATCTCCCTCGACCTGCTGGTCACGCTCCTCTTGGTGCAGCCCAGGATACGGTTGGCTTTAAATCCATGTAACCATAAAGCAGTAATCAAACTGCTGATTTAGCAATTCAGCTAGACTCTGTCTTGCCACTAGTAATACTAAATAAATTTGTGCGAGAAAGGCAATTCAGTTAAGTCATCTCAGCTGAAGAGTCCCTTTCCTTTAGCATTAATCCACAACCCCCTACTGCCTTCAGATTTTCCCATACAAATGCAGAACTTTGCAGATATTGAGAACCTGAACAGGAGGCTATCTGAGCATGGACCCAGTTTGGAGTGCCTTTTTTTTTTTCCTAAATCATATTTCATAAAAATACAAACATAGAAGCCAAAACAAACCCCTAAAGACAGTCAACTCTGTGTTGAAGGTGAAATGTTTATAGCTCTCACATCCATGATTATTTACAAGATGACATGCTACACGTACATGAAGTCTTTTTAATTCTCCTGAATATGAACATAAAAGAAATAGACAGTTGGCAGAAAGAACAGGAGCACTGGCAGCAAGATCTGCAGAAGGAACAACGGCAACAAAAAGTAACAGAGCAGGAGAAGCAAATGGGATGAGAAGGGATTGTGAGTTCTGGGAGAAGAGGAAGGTGAGTGTGCATAGATAAGGTTTGCATATCCGAGGATTATTGCAGACAACACGTCAATTCAAGGCTTAGCCTGTAAATAACCAGAAAGTAATTTTCTATAGTTTGTTTGAAAAAAAAAAAAAATCTTACATTCAGAATAGTATAGAGCTGTTTTGTCTGGAAGATTCTTTAAAAAAAAAAAAAAATCACGAGTGATTCAAAAGGCAAGAAACATTTTAAATTATGTTGGCAATCTCCATGTTTCCAAATACTGTTTCCATAATTAGGATTGTTTTATAATGTTTCCACAATCACATCAGAATCTTTCCACTAAGTCTGTATTTCTTTTGCTTGCAGGAAAATGGAATGCAAAGGTGCAAACTGTGAAAGTTCAAAATAGTCAAAATATGCTTGCTTGCTATAATTAATAAGAACTGAATTGTTATGAAAGGCAATTTCTTAAGACATTTTAATACATCAGATAGTACTACAAGCTACCAGATCGGAGGACAGTTACTTCTATAGAAATCTAAACACATAAAACATACCACAATGGTATGTTTTATTAGTACTACATGAAACCTTATTTCTCGTTTACCACTCTGAAAATAATTTGTCTGCCCAGGAAATCCTGACCAAGGAGTGTGTTGGGCATATCTGACAGTGCTTCTACAGCAGGGGACTGCAGGGTGCCCTGTGTGGCAGGAGGCCACAACCTCCCAGTGCTGGTCTCACCATCTCCAGACAGCTCTGGAACAGATGGAAACAACCCATTGTGCACCAGAACTTCCACCAGTTGGGAAGCACATGGTGCCTCTGCTCAAACATATTTAAGAAATCAGCAACCACAAGGGCCAGGAAACACATAACAGGAGAACAAGAGGACACACGTAAGAAGATACATGAAGAGGTGCATTTAGAGAATTATGGGGAAAAAAATAAAGGAACAGAAACAAAAGACACACATGGTAGGAGACATTGGAGGGGGGCATACCTGGAAACATGCTGTTGGAAGGAGCAGCTCCATGCCAGAGGAAGGATATCTCTGAGGAACAGTGACCCATGGGTAACACATCCTGGGGTAGAGACATTCCCTCAGGGACTGCTACCCACAAGCAACTCATACCAGAGTGGCTGAAAAATGCTTAAGAAGCAAGAAGCAGCTGAAAGAAATCATTATATTCTGACCTCAGCCTCCTGTGCTGCCCATCATTTTGTCAAATAGATTGGGACAGACTGAGGGCTATGTGCTGCAAAAACAAGGAGAGTTGAGTGACTATGAAGGTGAAGGAGAGGTGTTTGACTGAAATTGAGTTTGGGAAAGGAGATGCTTTAAGTGTTTGTTCAGTTGTTTACATCTACTTTTTTTTCCTTCAATACCTGACTCAGTAATTAAGCATTTACATTCATTACCCGTAACTAAATTAAGTTAAATTCCCCAAGTCAAGACTGGTTTTGCCTGCAACAAGGAGTCAAGGATTTTTTTGTGGGAACACTTGATCTGCTGAGGAAAGGCACAATGTCAGAAATACTGAGAAATTCTGATTACTTAGCTGGTTCCCCCTTTCTGAAGTAGACCTTCCTGCCAGAATAGCTGCATCAGCTGATTTTCTTGAACTATTCCATCTGTGTTTTTCCATCTGTACAAGCCTGCCATATGTTTCCCCTCCTGCTCACTTTGGCCTCACGTTCCACTGTGGCACTTGGACCTAGTGAATAGCTTCAGAAGGTTTAAATTGCCAATATTATCAGTTGCTTAAAGCTCCACCTTTGTTTATGCTCTGGAGTACGTTATTAATATATTATCAACATCAGCAACCAGCCATTAGGTTTTACATAGCTAATGAACAATTATTTATTATTTATCTTCTTTTGTCTGTTTTCCAGATCTTTATTAAAATTGCCTAAAATTTTTATGTATTCCAAGAACTGCTTTTTTGCAGCTCTAAAAAGGCAAAGTACTGAGGCAACAAAAATATTTGACCCAAATACACATTTTAATATTCATCTTGTTAAAAAAAGGCAGAATTTATTTTTCATGTTTGTTATTCCACAAGCAAGCTTACAATTTAAATTGCAACAATGATATATCCATCATCTCCCTCTACTTACTCCCAGTTCTGAGAATATCTGTCATACCTTCCGATGCAGTAAAAATACCTAAGACATGGAAATGACAGAATTTAAATGTAAAGCCAGTGAAGGAGGTTTGGGTGTATCACTCCAGGGCTAGATTTAAAGTTCTTTTCTGTAACTCAAAGTTTTCCATACCTTCTTGCAGCAGCCTGTTCTCTGCTTGTACTTTCCAAGCTGTTGCACCCTTTTTACTCCCCAAAGAAATCACTTGTAATGCTTCTTTGTCTTCCTAGTAAAACATTCTTTTCACTATGAAACTGAAGTCTGTTCCTTGCTGCATGAGTATCAGCTGGACTCAAGTGGAGCTAAGCATCAGCCAGTCTAGCATTCATGAACACTAAGTAAAACAGGGAAGCTTATTGGCAGTCTTGTTTCTAAATATCTGATAAAGGATGTTACGTCATTTGCCTAACAGTTTTTCCTTCACTCTCTGCATTCCTTAAATTTTAAATACATTAATTTAAAAAACAGACCTTAAAGATGAGAAAAATCTGATGAGACTGATAAAGCGGTGACCTACTCACTTTGTTTTGTGCCCCTTTTGTAAACAAGCATTTTGTTTCCTCTGGCGATCTGTATTTCAGGCAGTAGAGGGAGTCTTTTATTCAGTGGAGCCACATTCAGTTCCATTCATTTACTCTCAAGCTTGATATTTGGGGGACAATTGATTTAAAGGTCAAGGCCAGCAAACCAAAAAAGGCTATCAAGCAGAAAGTTTTCTCTTTCTTTTTATTCAGGAGGGATGGAGAACTAAGATCTTTTGCCATCTAATTGTCAGTAATGTTTTCTTCCAAAAAGAAGAAAAATGTTAATCCACTCTTATCTTTCCTCATCTCAGCATTGGTTTGCAAAGGCCTTGAATGTTTTCAACAAGAGGTAGTAAAGATTTGGCTGCAGAAGACAGGATTTTTTTTTTTTTTCAGGACATGAAACAGCAAGTCTTGCAAATAATGGCTATTTCCCCCCAACTCTTTGCACTGTTGCCTCTATCTATGTACTGTTGCCATTAGTATTGAGAGAGCCATTGTTCATTGTAAGAAAATATAAAAGAACATCATTATAAGTTCAGATTTCTACAGTGGCTTTCTGGAGGGGTTTTGATCAATGCAGAAGGACTGCCTGAGAAGAGAAACATTTTCCAAGAGAATGTATTACACAGAAAGAGAATGCCCTGACACTGAAAGAAACTGGAAAAAAAAACGTACCTACCAGTAGGCTAGACAAAGGGCACAGGTCGAGGCCTTTTCTTTGAAAGCACTGATTAATGTGAGGTCCTGTTACCTGCTATAATCATCGTTTTGTTCCGAGTGAAAGGTTTCCTACATTCCTAATTTGTCTTAGGGATGGTAAAAGAGAAAAAACTGTCTACCTCGGTGCAAGGGTGAGACAGTTTCATTTTGCATTCAGTTCAAAGTGATGGATACAAAGGATGCAGGTTGTCGTACAAATGCTAACTGAGTGATTCCCTGGAAAAGCAGCCCCTGCAGCTCACATTGCTCAGCTATTTAGCTTGAGATAAATAGGAGAAGGGGCATTTAGATTGTTTCTTAAATAAAATATTACTGTGGCAAAGTTAGCAAGAACTGTTAAATCCTAATAGAGAAAAATCTCCATTTATATGCACATGTGTACTCTCCTATTAAAAAGAGATTAGATGTTTGCACAAATTAAGTCTGGACTTGATTTTTCACCATGAAATTTAAAACATGCTGGCAATTCCTGCTTTCTTAAAACCGGTAAGCTAGGTGTATACAGGTCCTGATCTGTTTTCACTGAAGCCCATAAGAGACATCCAGTTGATTAAAATGGGACTTACACAGACATTGGGGGCAGGGGGGTGGCAGGGGAAGTTCAGCACCTTTCACTAATGATGGAATAGCAAAAGGGAGCCCAGGACAGGCAGGCGTCTAGGACTCAGTTAAATGCCTAAACTGATGTAGAATAAATACAGGTTAAGAGTCACAGGATATAGAAAGTAAATTACAGCAAAAGGCTCCACTAGCTACAACTATAGACAGAGTAAAATCAATACTCAGATTTTACCTATTCCAACAGCAAAAAGGAACAATTTAACTACTTCTCATTCAAGGGACCACTGACACTAAGGATGTGTCTAGGGGAACTTTGGAGCTAACGCCAAAACAACATAAAGACTTTCCCCATAATCAGCAGACATTCTGCCCCAAACCTTAATTTGGTTCAATGAAGGTGTTATGTCCCATACCATATAATCTCCTAGTTCCTGAGGACTCTGCGCAAAAATGGGAGCCTTACTCTTTCTATTCTGTCAGAATATTTTGTCAACCAACTAAACTGTCTATCTCAGAGACAGAGCAGAGTAATTGACTTCTGTGCTGTAGAAAAGCATGGAAATTGTATTACTCAGCAGGTACACCATCTGCCACTTGATGTAAGCATACAACAAAACCACTAATTTCCTAAAAAGTATTTTAGTTTAACACTACAGGAAGAGTCAAGAAGAAATCTCAGCTGGATACAGTTCACAGGTTGTGAGACCATTCATCCCTGAAACAGGTATTGCCAGGGCTGAATGGGAAATGTGAAAGTCCCTTCACAAATCAATGTCAGATGACAGTGAAAGAAAGAAACTTCCATCTCCACCCTTACTTCCCCTAGCAAAAGCTATGAACATCATTATGAATTGGAAAGGCATGTAACATTTTGACTGTGAACTAGTAACCCAGGCAAATTTCAAGAGACATAGGAGACTTGAAAGAAATAGAGTCTGGTATGTTTTGTCTCTTAGAGTCAAATTCATGTGTCCTCCTTGAGCAAGTGTTTTCTAGCCATTCTACACTTCTGATGGTGAGCAGTACTGATCAAACAAGAAACAAGCTCTGTAATTCATAGTAATGGTAAATACCAAAACTCCCAGAGGCCAAACCCAAAACAAGCACTCCCAGTGCCAAGTACAATGCAAATTGTATATTAAAGACAGTCCCTGTTCCTCACCTTACATCTCAAGTTACTGATGAAGGTAAGATTACCTTTTATTGATCTGATAACCATTTATTGATCTGTTAAATCAGGTGAAGTCTTTCTGATGTTTTATGCAATACCTCAACTTTTCTCTATTTCCCTTTTAAACTAAGCTATAAATGTGGGCAGACATTCTTGAGTATGAAGTGAGCTTTTAAGTTAAACTGAGATTTTCAAAATGTTTGTCATTGCCTTATCAATGCAATATTTGGGCACCATTTGGTTCTTTGGAGTTCCCAAAAAATTTTACAGCAAAGAGTGACATACAGTAATGATTAAATAACATTTTCCATTTTAAGACCCTTAAAACATTTGAGCAAATGCCACCTGTGTCTGCCTCAGGATGGGTAATTTTGTAAAACTTCAGCTACATCAGTTAAAGCCATCCAACCCTGATAATATAACAATGTTTTCTTTCTTTTTTTTCCCTCTCTTTCTCTCTACACACACACATATGTATATATTTACATGTCTTTCTCCAAGCTTAAATATATATGTATCTCACACATAACATTTTGTTCAGGAATTCTATCACGTCTGGACTTTGACACAAACACTATTAACTTGTATGGAAGACCCCCTTATGTCATGCAGATCTCTCTGGTCATCTCCGTGAAAATTCACCCACACTTTGCCAATTTACAAGACCAGAGAAATCATTTTGGTCATCCGTAGCACACAGTTGTTAGCATTCAGCCACTACAGGCAGCAGCAGAAAGCTCTGCAAGAGAGCTAAACAAGTCAGGTTATATCAAACAAATTAGCATTGAATCGGCTAAGCATCCCATTCTTGCTGACTATGAAATGGCGACAAATGAAAAATGGGACTGAGGAGGTGAAATAAAGATGTCTACACTGTACTGAGCAAAGTAGAGGTCCTCATAAGTGTTACCCCACACTGACAGTAGACGTAGATTGTGGTCTGCATTTCTCATTTGTGATCTCATGTCAGAATATTGCAACTCAATTACTCTTTTTTAAAATTAACTACAGTCTTAAAACAGGGCTGCAGTATGTTAGATAAAGATTGCCTGTGCAAACTGACATTACTGACACACATAGGAAACATGAAACTTTATTTGATGCATCCTGCAAATTATATCATTTTTTCGTTGATTTTAAGTTTGTGCATGATTTTTTTATCTGATCATATAAATTATTTTCAAATAAAGTGCTACTTTTAGGTAAACCAATTTAATTTATAGATTTATATGAATTTGCAGCATAGTATATCATAGGAAAACAGACATAAATCCCACAAATTACTAGGTCTGTTGTAACCTTGCCTAGCCCTCATGTAAGACATTTCCTCAAGATGTGTAGTCAGCTCCTGACTTTTAAGGGGAAGACACCCTTCAACAAGGCAAGATCGAGTCACAAGAATGTGACTACAGCTATCTGCAAACCTAAATGCCATTTTCTATCCTTTCATTTTCACTGAAGCTTTGAAGTAAATACGAAAGGAGCCAGAACTGAGCAAATTACCTGAGGACTGAAACATTTTTGACATAAGTCTCAAATGCAGTTCAAGTCTTTTATACTTCTTCTTCGTTGTTCTAGTTTTGTTTCATCTCAGAATGTGAGTGATGGTAGTGATGATGGAAAGACTGGACAGCTGGCCTCAGTTCCCCATGTTGAATACAGACAGAAACACTGTGAAATGCCCTCTTTCAGGAGCCTCAGAGCCCGTGCAGCAGAAACATTTAACTATTTCTTGCTGAAGGAATTGTGCAACAGGAAGGATCCATTTCACATCCATTACTTCAGCAGGTCCTGTATGCGAAAAGATTTCCTCTCTAAGTGGAAAGGCTGTAATTTCAAACCCATTTGCAACTAATGTGCTGAATTTGCTGTGCCAGCATGAAAAATTCTCAAATCTCCTTACTGCCATAAGGTCCAGTAAGAAGTTGCTGAGCAATCCCTACTTAGATCCATCCACCAAACATGGGAAGAAAGTGCATGAGTTTTTAAAAATAACCAAGTCTAGGACAATGAAATCAGCATGAAATCTGACTTACAAGTCAAAGCAAATACTTATCCCAAGTATCATCCTGTAAAAGACAGTTTTTAACTAATTCTGCCCCTCTCTACCCAAATGATAGTCACCTCTATTAAACTACGTTACCAGTCTGTCTTTTGCTTCAATTACCATCCACCACATGTCCCAAGGGGTTAAAGTGACGGCTCCATCGCCATGTGAAGGAATGGAACCAAGACTAAACTCTCATATTTTCTGCCTCAGTGTCTTCAAAATATGTAGGAGAAGGTAACTGGTGTAAGAATCCAATTTATATTTCCCACTACCAACAGATCTGTTCTCAGGCAGGTAACTGTAGGCAATTCTGGCTTCCTCTGGGCCACTTACAGCTTGAGGCAAGTAAGAGAGTCTATCCATGCTCCTGCTGGAATAGGCAACATAAGGGAAATTTCGAAGCATACCGGCTTGTATGCTGAAAATTTTTCATAAAGCCTTGACTCATACTTAAATCATCACAGTTTTAAGAGGGTTTTATATAACCTATAAAATGTTAGCAAATGTGCAACATTTGACGGATAGAGGAGTGACTCTACAACACTTACGTTTCCATTATATATCCTTCTGGACTGATAAGATATAATTATTAGATACATTATTGTATGCCATGCTAGACATAGCAAGAATGGGGCTATTCCACAAGGTAAGGTCACCAGGGGTGACTCCAGAAGAAATCAGGGCAGTGCCCTCACTGGCAGGGCACGGTCCCAGGACCTGAGCAGGGCAGGGGTGGTAATCATCAAACACAGGCAAGGTGACAAGTCAGGTTTGAGGTCAGCCCAGAAAACCCAGTCAGGACCAGCAGGGACAGGACAAGGGATAGGTCTGCCCACAGCCCTGCTCAGGCAAGCTCACCTGGAGCCCACGGGACTACAGGTCCAGGTTGGGGCTGGGCAGTGCAATTAAGGGCTGTTCCTCAGTAATATCAATGATGCCAGTTAGAGCAATGATCCTTAATGCTTCAATAAAGGCCAAAAAAATTTCACAAATTTCACAGGTGGAAATCAAACACTGACAGATAGGTGACAGACAAGTTTACTTTAAAAGAAAACAGCAAAACGTAATGAGACTGACAAAGGGAAAAAAAGGACTGCAGGACTGTCAAACCACCACACAGGAGAGACCATACACATACTGTCCAGTGCAATGTCCTCCCCCTTTTCTCATTCAAATAATATAAGATAATAAGAGCTCTCAAAAAGAACTCCACATCAACTATGATTTATTATGATTCAGCTAGAAATGTTAGTAAGTCATTGTGTCACCTTTTTCATCTACCTCCCTTTTTTAATGTGTCTTCTGAAGCCAGAAGAGCAGGTGCATTGTAGTCAGCCTCATAGCGTGTTGGCAAACAAGAGCCAGAGCACATGAACAGATACTGTAAGTCAGCACTGACAGACAGAAACTTAAAAGGAAACAGGATAAAAATCATTATTACTCACAGAGGCCTCTTGCACAGTCGGCATCTAAGAGCCAGACTCATACACTTTGATAGAGTGAAGAATGCAACCTGAATTCTTTCATTTCTCTGTGATGCCAACACCTGACATGGCAGACTTTCTGAGATTCTGATCAGCCCTGTTCCTCTAGCAGAGTATTAATCATACTTCAAAAAGGTGTGACTTTTTTTTTTAATTGAATATTTACACTCCATTGACAAAATATCAGTAACTTTGTGTGGGAAGAATGTATGTGCAATGTGTTATTTATTTTGAAATATTATCATATCTGTGAGTTCCTAGAAACCTTTATACTAGCAAGAATACAAAATTAGAAGATAAAAAAAAAAGATAAGCCCTGCTCCAAGAAATATACTGTCTCTGTAGGAGAAGTAGGGACAATGGCTGATGGTAGATGGGTAAAGTGCCAGATTAGAGGACTTCATTGCCCCAGGAAGTGAGCGATCTTTATCACTTGAAGAATCGGACTATGGGAGATATCAAGGCAGGACAGGTTACATACTGCCCATACCAGATCCCCTGTGACAGCTGACTTGTATTGTGGGATCTCACTTGAATTTTATTTTACTAATGTAAATCATAACTTTAGTTACATGATAATCTCTTCATAGTCTGTCATTTCTAACCAGTGTTTTCATTGCAAAATATCAAAGCACATTGTTCTATTATTATTTTTTATAATGTTTGCATTTGTAGCTATATAAAATGTCAGAGGTCTTTCCTGAATTAAGCTTAGCTTACCTGTAATATCTGAAACAGACAGAGGTTAAATAATTTCCTGAGTGCTATACACTAGACTTTAGAAACCAGATTTCCTAATTTTTGATCTTGGGCTTTTAGTTCAAAAGAAAGCAACTCTGAACAGGCAGGATTTGTAAACATGAATAGGACAAATAATGTAACGTTTCTTGGAGTCTGGACTGAGAACGTTGTTCAGGAGACAATAATGGATGCTATTTTCTGCACAGTGGTCATGATAATGTAGACAGATACCACAGTTTATTTGGTTACTACATGCAAAAAAGGCCTTCAGATTATAATTTTTCACATTTCTTGTAGCAAATGGGGAAATATTCTGTCATATCATCAAGACAACTATGGATGCCTCCATTTCCCAGACGTTGCGTCCTCTGTTTATGTTAAAGTCTCAGCATAAGAGAAAAGGCAATAGAATCATATTGGATCCAACTGACTCGAGTAAAGTGGACTTTCAAAAACTGCATGCAAAAGCAATCACAAAAAAACCCCTTCCAGATACATGGGAGACTCAGCTACTGGGTGCTAATTTTTATCAATAAATTCCCTTTCCCTACCAGGTAAGTAGAATCTGTTTACCCGAAGCATACAGGACGGAGGAAAAAGAAAAGGAAGGACAAAAAAGGACAGAAACTCACTGGTACCATGTTGTGCGAAACAGAAACACTTTGTTGATTTCAGAAGGGCAGGTGACCAGATGTTCAAATGAAAATTTGGCTAAGTTCGAACTTTTAACTAAAGAACTTTGTTTCATCATTAGATGCGTGGTTCAAAATGGCTTGTTTTAGAGGGGGTCATGAGGAGCAGAGCAGAATGGGTAGTGATTCCCAGTCAAGTGCTTTTTGTCATTGCTCAGGATGGACAGCAAATAAATAATTTAAAAGTGTATAAACACAGATCTCTTTCCCTTTCCTTCACCTCCTCCAATGACTCTGTGCCTTCCTGCAAATGCAAACACACCTACCAGAGAGAAGAAACCACCAGTGACTACTGACCCCTCGTGGCTTTGCCACTTCTCCGTGTCAGTGCCTAGACCCAGAAGAAAGTCACATGAAGACCATAACCCAGGACCAAAGGCAGAAGGAGGAGAAACAAAATGCTGTATCTATGTGCTATGGCATCTTAGGGCACACACTTAAGGTTTTCATAGGAAGTCTAAAACAGAAGCTAAACATTGTCATAAGAATTCCAACTGGTCTATGAAATAAAGCAGTTTACTTACACTATGAATTCCAGCTGAGTTTTGATTTATTGAATTGGCAGCACAGTAGGTTCACTAATGCCTGGCAAGCCACTTGTCATTTAATATACTTAAAGAGCAGGATACAGAAAACTATAGGCTTATCATGCAGCTTATATGAAAACAGAGCAGAGCCAGCTCCAAAGTATTTCTCCATATAGAGTGCTCTTAAATTTTTATGTATAAAAATTGTAAGTTTTAAGGTCAAATGCATCTTTGGAGAGGTCATAAGTGCAATACAAAAAAATTAATTACCAACCTTACAATTGATCTTATGAATTGTGAATCTATTCCAGACAGCTGTAACTGCTCTTGTCCACAGGCATTTTGTGTGGAATAAAAGATTTAAGATCGAAAGTATTCTTAAAGGTTTGTATCAACAAACAGCACTCTAATATGAAACCCAGATAACTTTCCATCCATTTTTAATGGCACATACACACTGAAAATAGCTATGTTAGCAGTCATCTTGGGCAGATTTACATTTCTCGTGGTTTTTACATCCATTTTTTTTCAACTAACATTTTAGCAGAAATTAAATCACTGACAACCCTGTCCTTTCTTTCACTTCCAGTTCAAACTTATTTGGCACTAAACTCAACCTCTTAGCTTCTTTTTCCTTGCTTCATTATTGTGCACATCTACTCCCCATTCCTCATGCACTCAAGCATTAAGTCATCTTGGCTGTTTGCTTTTGCTGACTTGATTTCACTTCATAACTCTATTTTCTGCCATATCGGATTATTTCTATCAGTGTTGTTTATTGTAATCCAATGTCTAGTAACAAAATATTTAACTAAAACAGATTGAGAAATTGATAATGCTATATTCCTGACCTAATGCAATTTTTTTATTATATGTGTTATCAACATGTTTACTGTTGGCTTGTGGTAGAGGAGCACAAAAAACACAGGTAGGTCTCTATTGACTCATGAACAAGTCTTAGAATTTCATATGGAAGTTGTACTATATAAATCATAGATTTGCATTGTATCAGCTAAGGCTCATCTGTCCAGTACTTTCCATGCCACATATTGTCAAGTGTTCAGCAAGTGCTGAAGATGGCTAAAATGGCTAATCATAACTGCTAGTACCAAAAAAAAAAAAAAAAAAAAAAAAAAAAAAAAATAAAAAAAAAAAAAAAAAAAAAAAAAAAAAAAAAAAAAAAAAAAAAAAAAAAAAAAGCAGATTATTTGTTGTCTCCAAAGGGAATAGGGTGGGTTTTTTCCAAATTCTCCTGGCATTCTCTTTTTTCTTGTCATGCCATTAGCATTTGCAGCTAAATGTCAGATCTGCTATTACTTTTCATGCCCTTATTTCACAAGCTGCATCAATAGTTCAATAGTCAAAATTCTGAATATGAATTTAAATATTCAAGAATTTGCTCAATTAGTAGCTCTAACTTAAAAATAAGCATCTGGTCTCCAAGCTCTATCTTGAACTGAGTGAGGTCCAACCTACAAGTTCCTGTTAAACTGACTCTACATGTCTGAGAATTAAAACACAGGATGGGCAATCACCTTTATTTTAATGGATATCCCTTATTTGAAACCTGATGTTTACTGAATAAGAATTAACTTAAAATAGATTGGTGTATTTATCAAGCAAAGTCATGTAAATACTTTTGCTATTACCTCCAGTTCAGCTTTTGGCAGTCTCCTTTCAGCCTGTGACCAGAAGGTGCAGAGCACCCTCCACAATGCCCATGGATGCACATTCCTGCTGCTCTTCTTGTGAAAGTAGACAGCGATCATGCAATATGTCAGGTTATCTCACTGATTCATCTGAATATTAATCTTGCAACAGCAATAACAACAACAAAAAAAGGTTTCTGACACCCTCTTAACTGCAAGTAGCAGGTGACAGGCATGTGCAGCTTAAAGTAGGGAGAACAGCAGGACAATTCATTTCAATGGCAGCCTGCAATCTACCAGCTGAAGCCATACTTCAAGATACAGATGTAAAAATAGGGTTTTAACACCAAGCTTAAGTGAATTGTAAGTGCTGACCTCTAAAATTAAGTTATGTCCTACCTTTTTACATCCATATCCTATTGCTTATTGAAACACAGTTAGTAACCACAATTGAAATCTTATTGGGATCATAACTATTAAAAATTAACAAGGGTTTTCCTTAAAGGTGCAATCTGAATTGTTTGTTTAAAAACAGATTCTAAAAGGTTTATGCTTACATTTGAGATATATAAAAACAAATCAAGAAAGTATCAGATATCTAAAGATTCCTAAAGAAAAATTCCAGATTACTTCATTAGCATACATCATCCTAGTTTTGTCAGGATTTCAGCTATACAACCAGATAAATTAATATATTTCTTCTTCCACTATCTTATTTCATGACAACTGACCTCATTCTCCTGTCCTTAATGCACGCTGTCATTGCTGTTGCCCTTACATACATATGGAACAGGTAGATCATCTAGTAACCTCTCCCTCTTGTTTCCACAGTTAATAGGAAAGTGAGGTATCAGTTTTGTCCTCCATGCAACACCTGAACTCAACATTTAGACTACTCTAACGCTTGGATTCCCCTCTGAGGCAGAGGAATCACTGTTAGTTAAGTTTTGCAGGTGGCAAAGACAAAGTCTCTGATTGTCTCTTGCCTTTGTCTTGCTATGTAGGATATAGGAGTTATCTATGTTGCCACAATACCATCTTGGATTAGCTGGACAGTAAACAGCACAACGTAACAGGCACAATCCTGAAAGGTTTGGATTTTCAGTAGGAGATTCTAGTTAAATAAATTCAAGTTAAATTTATGAATATCAGCATTATTCAGGATTTTTTAGCATTATCATTCTCATTGCTTCAGTTCAAATGATAACAAAGTCCAGGACAAGAGCCTGGCCCAGAAAGCAGCTGCTACATGTGCAAACAGAACAAAACTGTCCAAAACTCAAGATCATCTGAGTTAAACCTCTTTCTCTGATGTCACACTCTCTAACAGTATGTAAATATTATTAAAAATACATAAAGGCAGATAGTGTGCTTATTATTTCTTAGGAAAGCTATTTATCACTGTAGCACTCTATAATGTTAAACAAGAGTCCCGGTATAATTTCGCTGCAGGGGAATATAATTTTGCCACCACACTTGAGGAACTGTGGCTCAGTTGAGGAATAATACGTATTTATCCATTGATTGAATAAATGTTCTCATCTCAGAAGAATGCCAAACATAACCTGGAAAGTCTGTCTGTTTAAAAAATTGTAGCTGCATTTCTGAAGAAAAATAAGAAGCAAAAGCTTTGGAACTGTGCTAAAATGGAGAGTGTCATACTATTATGAGTACTGCATTATATTACAGGGTAGGTATTATATTGACTACTGGATTCCCTCTCTCTAAAATGAAATTAATTTAACTCTAGCTTCAAATCCACAAAAGGAGTCTCTTACATCTTAGAGCTGAAGTCCAAATATTGGAGAACAGAGTTGCTTTCAGTGACTTGTATTGCCATACCTACATTAAATTTCATTTCAGGAGTTGCCAACAGAAAAATATTACCTCTTTCTCCCTCAGGTGTTTTGCAGTAGTTCTTAAAAACAGAAACATATCCATCTCTAATCTATTAATTCTATTGACATGATGGGGAAATCTGAAAATGGATGAGTATATATCAAGCTGAAGGAAAGAGCTTTTATTTATAGCTTCCTCTATGTGAGTGGTAACACCCTTTGGTCCTGATTTACTGCATACTACCCCAAGGAATCCCTGGAAATAAAATAAAGTCTTTAGCAAAGACATTTACTGTAAAATCTGCTTATCATTCATTTCCTTGTTGATTTTTTTTTTCATTCTTATGTTCACATGCATACAAGCATATCTGATAAGGTACAAATTTTGACTTGCAAATATTGTATACGATAGACTAATTATAAAATATTTTGTACAAGTACAAGAAATGCTCTTGCAGCAGTCTAATATAGGGGATTGAAGCTTTCAATGAATCTCTATATGTAGATAGAGAAATTAAAACACAGAAAATCCACTGGACAGAGAATGTATTCTGTTTTGATCAATTCCAAAAGAATATGAGGATTTAAAGGTTCAGAAAAGACAGAAAAAATAGGAATGCAAGCAGATAAATACCTTTGTAATATAATATGGTATAATAGGGCATTCTGGCACAAGAACATTCTAAAAATAGGAAGATGACTTTAGAAGAGCTAAGTCTAGACATGAACTAGTAGAAAAAAAATTCAAGAAATTAGTCTACCATCAGAAATCTGGTCACCTTAGGAAAGCTGGAAACAGGCTGACAAAGAAAACGTTTTCAATTCTACACCTACAAAATCTGCCTTGACTAGTAAATATATAATAAGCATGAGTATGGTGAAGACAGATGCACATTCACTGGAGATTGCAAAGAGTGTGAAAAAAAAAATTGGAAAGATGTGAATTGCTCCATTCCTCTAATACGATAACTCTGAAACCTGTCAGTAGTAATCTAAAGACACTATCCTGAAACAGATACCTTATATAAAGCTCAATGTCATTAATTCTCCTTGCAAGAGAGGTAGCCTAAATACAAAACTATTAATGGACTATTGATTTAATAGTAATTATTAAAATAAATTCTAAATTATTATTTAAATAATTATACCTATTAATTATTTGATATTAATTTATTTTAAATCCTAAATGTTAGTCCGAAATCACCCATAGTTTTTCTCCCAAACTTTCAAAACCTTATAACTGTTACAACTAATTTTTTGTCACATAAAATTATTTTAATACTTGATAATTTAGAATGAGGGTCACAATGTAAAATAAAGAGAAATCAAACTAAGTGTTGCAAGGGCTACTCCAAAGATGTTCTTTTTCATGTTTCATTTTAAAAATCTCTGTTTTCGCCTATTTTTCTGAAATTGATGTAAAACATCCAGATTTCTTATAGTATATAGTTATAGTTAAATCCATGGGCCTCATCACAGAACTAAATCCGTTCATAAAGAATATCTTTTCCTTTTCTTACCACTCACCAATGTTAACTCTGCAACACTAACATCAATCTTCTTCAATCCGTTCTTTGTTTTATGGGGTGTAAGTCTGAAAACAATGAAAGAAGCTAATGATGCTGTTGGGTTTCATCATAGATAATGAACAATATTGCATAAAACGCAGGTTAGCTGTGAATTTCTGGCTTCAAATCTCGGAGAGAATTACTTCATCTTTAAGAATGTTGCAACAAATTGGCATTTTGTTCACTTAAAAACTGTAAATTTAACATTGCAGGGAACTCTTAACAGCAGAGGAGGGATTGAACATATCTAATAGGTTCATTAAATTTGAAGTGTTGAGACTCATTACTTCAAAGAATCAACAAAGCAAGGTCCCGAGAAGGAAACTTTGCCAGTAACTGGCCAAACAACATTACCTGGCATGACAGGAAATCAGTACATGGCAACAAGCCAACTTCTAAAGCTTTCATCAGCTGTTTTAATCACCAAAGATTATTATTCCAACTTTAAGAAGCTTATGTGATTTATCTTCATGGGTTTGACAAAAGAAAGTCAGCAGTCATTTTGAGAGAGGCACTACTATTGTACTCTGTGATATTTTAGACTGTCAGGAAGTAGTACAATGTACATGATACACTCTGTGTAATCCTTACATTCCTGATTGTATAAGCCACAATAGAAAAGCTCTATGTGATGATGACCACATACTTAAGTGTGAAATTGAACATAATGCAGGACCAGTGTTCCTCTTTTCTTTCTTCCATAGTGTAATTACATGTTATGGAAGTACAGGAGAATCTATGACTGAAAGGGACAGCTTCATTCTTCCTCTTCGAAAGGTTACAAGAAAGTCATGTTTTCTCAGTAAACCATTTTGAAGGGACTAATGTAAAGAAGTAAATTTTTAAGATGCTTGTAACATAGAAATAATTGATGGACTTTAGCTACAAGATACATTCGATTATGTGAAATGCATTTATCATGACAGAGACCGCATGCCAACCACAGAACGGATACTGCGTGTATCTGAAAACACAGGTTTTGATCACAAATCTGATCACAATTCCCTAAGCAACTAGCTCCAGCCCTGCCCTGACAGACACTCCTGCTTCCATTACCCCAGGGTTCCTGGAGGGATGAGAGCGCCTTCTCCCGAAAGAGCAAGGCTCCTCCTTGCCCCAGTGAAGTGGTACTAACTAACCATGGCGATAAAGCCACTGACCCACACGATGAGGCAGTAGCCTTCACTTGCTAGCACTTCTATTCTTAAGGCAAGCAGTGATCTCCTTAGTCTATTAAATAATAAATTCCCCAGGATCCTAGATTTTCCATAATATGCATAACACATTTTATACAAAGTTGAAAACAAGTGAAAAGGCAGTACCCCGCTTAAAGCCTGGTCTCCTTATCAGATTTATAGTCCTACAATATTACATTTTGATAGTACTGAACTTCATGGAAAAAAGAACATATTGACTTCATGGCTGTCAAGAACTGTCCCTGGGAGATCTGTTTAGGATTCTCTTTCTGAGCCATTAAACCTAGCCCATTAACTTCCAGCTATTTAGAGGATGAACTTGTCCAAATTCATATGCAAAAAATACCACTGATCTAAGAATGTAGTACGATGGATGTTTCAGGGAAACACTCTGATCTTGAATGAACCATTTCAAGGCTTCAATTTTGTAAAGATTTTTGGGATCCTTGGTACAACAGGCTATATTAATGATAAATATTAGAAAAAAACTAATTTGAGGTGGGGGAGTTTAATGGTAGAGTATTTAATACCATCTGATATCTGGTTTGACTTGAAATTTGGAATTATTCATTCAAACTGACCCAAGATCTTAAAGCAAATGGAGACTGGATAAAATGAGCACTTTTATTCAAGAAGATAGATGCCTTGACCTTCCATATTAACCATCCTTACATCAAAAGCTACTTACTATAATATGTCATTAGAGACCAAGAAATTGTCTTTGACATTCTTCATCAAAAGATCCACCACGTACACCATTTACCAAGTAGGTAATTGTCAAGGTGATGCCTTCTCATGCGATTCACTTACTGTTAATTGAAGATGTAGGGGCAGACATTTTTTACACTCTCCCAGAAGATATGTTTAGGTTACAAACATAGATCACAAGAGAAGTACAAAAGAGTTTCTTGTCCCTGCACATGAAACATCACTGGTAAGCAGTTATCTAAGATTTTAAGCTGTATTAATAAATAGCAGAATCGGGAAATTGCTGAAACTAGCTAAAAAGGCCTTACTTTCTTCAGAATACTTCTTATTTCCATAAAATATTGCAGGTTTTTTTATAGGTATTTTATGGTATCCTTTTTCATAAAGAAGTTACCATTTACAGACCAGTTCTGTGAAACATTAAATTATATGTAAGTACATTCTTCTCCCTCTCATGAGACAACAATTGCATTTCTTGTCTGGGTCTACAGGCAGAAGACACTGATAATTTTATGTTCGGGACAAGATTCTAATGAGCTATTACTTTGTGAACTAACAAAGTGCCCTTGTTTCAACTGGGATAAAGTTAATTTTCTTCTCAGTAGTGGGTATAGTGCTGTGTTTTGGAGTTAGGATAGGAATAATGTTGATAACACACTGATGTTTTGGTAGTTTCTAGGGAATGTTTACACTAAGTCAAGGACTTTTCAGCTTCTCACAGCACCCCACCAACCAGTAGGCTGGGGGTGCACAAGAAGCTGGGAGGGGACAGAGCCAGGACAGCTGACCTGAACTGGCCAAAGAGATATTCCATACCATATGATGTCATGCTCAGTATATATCTTGGGGGAAGCTGGCCGGGGGTGCGACTGTGGCTCGGGAACTAGCTGAGCAGTCAGCAGGTGGTGAACAATTTTGCTATGCATCACTCGTTTTGTATATTCTATTATTATTATTATAGTTATTATCATCTTCCTTTTCTGTCCTATTAAACTGTCTTTATCTCAACCCATGAGTTTTACATTTGTTTTTCCCAATTCTCTCCCCCATCCCACTGTGGGAGGCAGGGGAGCAAGCGAACGGCTGTATGGTTGTTTTAGCTGCCTGTCAGGTTAAACCACAACACAAAGAAAGGTCAAAGTTTGAAGAACCACTGTACCACAGAGTAAAGTCGCTACAGAAACACATCTAGGAGAAGAAAGTTTTGTGGTTTTTCTATCATCTTTCACTCCTTCCCCCATTTTTATAGAATGTGTTTTGATAAATGGATGGAACAAAAACCATAGATACCACTTTCAAGTATGTTGTAACCACGTTAACTCAGTGACCATGCAAAGCCATCTGGCCATTCCCACATCTTTCCTACAGGCCTGCCAATGAAATACAGACTTTAGTAGTAACCTCCCTTAAAGTCCAGGTCTACCAGCACTGGGAACACACCATCCTCCTTCACAGCCTAGAAAACAGACAAATCTTGCATCATACCCAGCCAGATCAAATAGCCAACTGAACACCGGAGCAAGAGGACCGCACACAAAGAGCAGCCTGTCAACACCTTGTCCCTTTTAAGCTGAAGTGTCTGCAGATAAAACTCCCCTGTCACTCATAACTGAGGAAACAGCACACAGTAAAAATAAAAGGAAAAAAAATATCATGTCAGACCATTGAGACTCAGGCTGTTTAAGAAAGTAACAGCATGAACAAGAACAGCTTAACTGGGAGTACATGAGAGTCAGAGGACTGTCTGCAGTTTGGACTGGATTTTTACTCGCTATTTGGTCTCTCCCTCTTTAACAGTGTCTCCAACTTCACTCCACACCTTTTCATCTTATCCTGCCCTACTCCATTTCCTTCCTTTCCACATTAATTTTTTCATATTTATTTTACTTCATTACAACTGCATTTACCCTCCACAAAAAAATTGTGACTCCAATGTGATGCTTTTTACCATCACACTGTTCCTTATGTTCATCCATTATCACTCTTTCTACTTCAGTCTTAAATTGCATAAATCTTAACAATCTACTTTGCAATTTCCTTGAAACTGAGATTGCCTTTACTCTTTTACATCTGTCACTTACTTGCTAGAAAAGGTATAAAAACAATACTAGAAAATTCATAATTAAGAACAGGATATTATGGACTTACAATTAATAACACACATTATCTTTAGGAATTACAAAATTCCCAGTTTAGCCTTTATGTAACAAAACAGTGAACAAACAGAAATTCTAAAACACTGGCCTCAAACATTCATTATTATATGAACTGAAGTATTTTGAGATGCTTCAGTTTCACACATAATATAAAGGCCTGGTAGCACGTAGTGTATATGCTGTTACTCACAGGAGACATAGGCAAGCACTGGTGGCCTGTTCCTGAGTATCTACCATTGTTGCTGTGGCTGTTTTGGCCTTTTCTGGGTGATAATGTTTTGAATTCTGTATATACCATCATTCAGATGGATGGTGATATTACATATATTGTAATTCAAGGATATTTCCCATGGGCAGTAGATGCAGACAGGATTCAGAAGGAAATGTAAACAACTACATATAAAATATAAGTTTTTGGAATTTCTGTATGTTAAAATCATCACTAAATTTAAAAATTCGTCATTCACTACAAGTTCTTCAATACCCAGAGTCCTTTGCATAGCATGCAATGGGACATTTTATGATTTTTACAATTATATTTTGCATTTAAATAGGTACTAGATCTCTCACCAGGTGGGGAAAAAAAAAAAAAAAAAAAAAAAAAAAAAAAAAAAAACCCCCATTCTAGGGAA
>VXBL01007896.1:71446-121221 GCA_013400195.1 Aramus guarauna | reverse complement strand
AAAAAAAAAAAAAAAGAGAACGAATGACAGTCCCTAGTCTAGGGAATTGACAATGTGGGACTGTTGTAACTTAGAAGAAATGATGAAGCAAAAAGCATTGCTGAAGGAAACTATAAGAGATATAAAAGAATCACATAGTTTTGCAGTAAATATCATCGTTCCATCAGAATTATAGCACAGTGAGAGTAGGTGGGAACAACATGGGTTTAGATCTTTTGAATTTGAAGAACACTGCTGCAATTCATGTACATTGTACAGATTTACTTGTGCCTGCCTTTGCGGCTGTTGAAATATTTTATTTCTTCTCCTCTGTTCATTCCCTTCTCCAGTTTAATCCCCTTTCATAAAGTGTTGCAACACTGCTCATACACAGGAAGCCCAGCTCCATGATGACAGCTGAAAAACTGATCTCTCTTCCATATTCCACCTCTTTCATACTCATGAAAAGAACTCCCTTTGCAACAACTACAGTCTGAAGCAAAAGAGTGTGTACAAACATGTGTCCACACCAACAGGCAGGAACTGAGAAGGTGAGTGTGACAATTCATCTCAACTTGTTTTGTTGAATTGGTTGGCGAGGATAATGTGAATATTATAGTCACCTATCACATATATACACCTTACAAAACAGGGGAAAAAAAAAGGAATGAAAATCTGTGAATCTTGTTTCTAAATCTCTTTGGGGTTAGCCAGTGAAAAGAAAGAGTTTTTAATGAAGAGGCACATCCTATTCATAGTTAAATCTGTGTAAATCTAGCATAAAACCACTGCTTTAACAGAAATTGATAGGAATTTACAGAATCTGTCATAAACTGTTTTTATGAATTTTCCTGAAAAACCTTAAAATTATAATTGAAAACTCCTGGGGGAAAAAATACTATAACTAGAGCAGGAATAGCCCTCGGTATTTTTTACACAAACGTTATAGTTACCATAAAATTTGCATGACTCACAGACATAGGGAGAGCAAAACAATGGCAAACCTGCCTACATTTGTGGTGAATGGCAGGTGGAAAAGTCAGGCCCCCACCTGTGAACTCTCTTAGTATTGCAGTTTAGTGCCTACTTGTTGCTCACCACCCCTTTATGTCACCTTCTTCCACTACAACTGTCAGGAAGCCTGAAATACAGTTACAACCTAATAAAATATTTCTGACACCCCCCCAAAAAAAAAAAAAAAAAAAAATTAATAATACCAGCTTCCATTTAACATGAGAGCTTAAATGTAAAGTTCAGTCAATTAACATTTCTCATAAGCCTTATTTTTGAATTATATAAGGTCTAGAACTGAGGAATTAAAATGTGCTAACATGCTGTTAATATCTTTTGTTTAATAACATTTACTTGAGATAGTTTGAGATAAAAAGCACAAATTCACATACAAAGGGAATTATCATTTTTAGTATATTAAAGCTTGAAAAGTTTTCTCATATACACCAATGTATGACACATTGTTTTCTTTACTTTTACATCTGATCTCTCACAACCATAATCATCTAGGATTACCATTAAACATGTACATGTTTTTAAAAGAGGCTAATCTTACTTCAGTTGGAAGTAGATAGGGTCAGACATTAAAGTCTGCATGAATAGTCCATTTCCTATTAGGACTCATGCAAGCTACCTGTCCTCTGAGGCTCTGATTTTGCAGCTGTCATCTTTCCCAGCGCTTGGGCAATGAAGGAATCTTTTGTTCTGCTGAAAAGTGGTGCATTGTTCCCTGCTCAGGTGCCCAGAACAAAACGTATAAGGTAATACAATGAGCTTCTCTCCAGACTGGCTTAAGGGTGGGTATGGGTTTTTTTTTTCCTTTATGGAAGATTTTTCAATGAATGAAACTTTCCTTGTGCAGGCTAAGAAAAATTGCAACTTTGTATTTAAGATCTTGAGATACATGGTGAAGATTTCAAAATATTTTTTAAAGACTTTAAGTATATAAGCCAAATCTAGTCTCTTTACAAACATTGTTAAAACAGTAAATGGAATAGTTTTATCCTGGTTTACCTATCCTCACACTTTGTTTGTTTCAACAACAATATCCATGTTATTTCCAGACATTTCCAAAACACTATTCAGCTGCTTTTATTTATTCTGGTTGCTAATCAGAAATCCCCACCCTGTGAGTTTCCCTTGGCTTCCTGCCCCTGAATTGCTAGAGGAAAGCTCTTCAGAATTATTTTTGCCTATTTCGTATACTTTTCTAATCTATCCCATTACAGAAAGGGGCTGCCTCATCACCTCTGACTCCCACTAAGTTCATAAAAATAAAAAGAATGACAAAGGATCATCGATTGACTGGATGAAATTCCCTGTGAAACGGATTGTCTATTTGATTTTTTTTTTTAATATATTCTCAGATATATATTCATCTCTCTACAAGAAAATTTCACAAATTAGGCAGGACCCTCTAGAAAGAGACAAAGATTTCTCTGCTCTGAGGAGCAACTTTCTTCATTCTCAAGGGACAGAAAACATCAAAGCACAGGTGCAGTAGGTGAATAAATGAGTTAGATCAAGGAGGCAAGAACCTGTAACTCATGCAAAAACTGACAGTGAGTCTGCATTAGCATCTTTCTTCGGATCAGGAATGCACTTTCAGTACAAATCTCCTAATATTCTTCATGCTTTGATTTGCACCACAGAGGTGTCTCAGACTACATCCCTTTACATGAAACTAAACCAAGTGACATGCATCTTGTTAATGCCAACACAAACCTGGGTCAGTGTGCTCCAACCACTAATCAGCATGCAGACCAGGGGACCAGACTAGAGCTAGTCTGAAATAAAACCTCCAAAATATGCACAGCATGGGTTCTGGGTCCTCAGAATCAACTGGTTTTCTTTCTAGATCTATATATCTAAAGCTATATTCTATATATTAAATATATTTTATATCCAGATCTATATATCTAAATATATTCTATATCCAGATCTATATATCTAAAGCTATATTCTGCTTTGCTGCTTGTCAATATAGGCATAGTGTGAGAGATGCAGAGAACAAATAGACCTTACAGGATCAAGGGTACTTGCTGGGCAGCAAAAGGTGTTGCACAGCATTTGATGAAACTGAAAACGCCACCAAACTGGCTGAAGCAAAAACCCATCACCTGTCAAAAATACAGTTATCAGGAGGAGAGTTAAGGATATGCCATCTTTATTTCTATTCTGTCTGGCTACTGAAAGAATCAGCTATTCTTGCTCTTATTTTAATAAAACCTGGCTCCCCTAAAGAAAACTCAGAGGCTTCTAAAATCAGGAAGTTGGAACTCACTATAAAGCAAAGATCTATGCACGCTCACTTTAAAGTCCTACCTGACCGTGGGTCTTATCACACAAGCATCGCTATGGGGTTGCTGTGCCAACTTGAAACATAGCTCTCAAAAGTCTAGGGACAGCCTCCATGCTGCAGGAACGTGAATGAGAGGTACACACGGTATGAAGCACTGCAGATGTTCTGCAAGTATTCAGGCCAATGCCATTTTGCCAGAAACCACAAGAGCTAGGATCAGCTTATGGTATGAAAGTGGCTTAAAGATATTTATCTAATTCACACCCCTCCTGAGCTCCACACATGCAGGTGTGTATGCTCTGAATTAAAGGCCATAACATGCAAAAGCAGTTGTGATATAAGTTCTGTTCAAATAAAAGCTATCAGTTGGGATCCTAAATACTAAACCAGGTGAAATAAATCATGTTTAGTGAATATATTCTGAATATAATATTAATATCTTTCTCTATTGAGACAACACAGTGAAGTGTTCTTAAAGGTTGTTACATGCATTTCTTAGCTGCACGCTGATCATAAGGTCCTGCTCATCACTGTTTTGCCCATTTTGTACCAGAAGATGGTAAACTGCATTGTGTGTAAAGCTATCAGTTCAGAACAGCAGTGTACTCATCTTGACCTCAATCACATGAACAACAGAAGGGTAGGTACCGGTCATTAGGTAATTAAGCCCAGAGTTTACTGCTAGCAGCATTTAGTATTTGATATATGTTCATCCCGACAAGCTAGAGAGGCTAGAAAATGTGGTCACCATGAATGCACCTTTGAAAGATTCTTTCTGAATTTATGATAATTAACTTTATTTACCAGCAAATATAGATACAACTTACAAAATTTCCACAGTTCTGTAGAGTGATAAACAGTTCTTGTATCTGCTATATCAATAAGAATGCATAGAAAGGCAGTAGTTACTCAAACCCTGCTAAGGTCCTCTGTAACACAACCCAATAACATACTATCTCAGTGAAGAACCTTCCTGGTTACCCTACTGATACCATGTAGTTACAGGAACAAGGTTTTTGCTTACAGTATATCTCTCTTCTGTCTTCTTCCTGCCCTTTTCCCAAAAATTGATTACCCGTGCAAACTACAGCACACTTTTCCTCCATGGCTGCTGTTGTTTTGCTCCAGCTTGTAAACTGCTTATTGTTAGATTTCTTCACTTTTGATGTCTGACCTACAGGTGCTCAGAAGTTTTGCTACGTCAATTAGTGGATTTCTCTTTTAACTCATAGAATATTAACATTAACTAACCCTTCTAATTAATTCCCACATTAAATATTTCATATCATTAATTTAGTAAGGTTTATTAAAATATTGGAAATATAGAGCTGGCAAGATCAGCCACAGTGACACATGGGAATAGCAGGTGGGAGAAAAATTTTCTTCCAGCTTCACAAAAAAACAATAATCTGCTAATAGAATTTAGGAGAAAACTTCCAGTAAGCACAGGCTTTTCCATAATCTTACCTGATAGTGTTTCTTTTGTAATCCTCTATCTGAATGGATAGAATAGCTCCTAATGGAAGAAATGTCTTTCCTCTTTGCACTTGACTGTTACATATCTGCAAGGTGAAAAGCAGACTGGTCAGCTCTGGAGTACACTATTTTCACTACAAGTCTAGTGAATAAGATGTAGAAAGATAAATTTGTCTTCTGCTGATTAGGAGCAGCAAACTTACATCTATGCTCAAAAGACTGCTAAACAAATCAAGTCTGTGATGTGAGGTATGAGAAAAGCAATCTTTTTACTTGTAATTTTGGCTGTCACAGAGTGCAGTTTCAGACTAGGTGAAATCCAATCTAATGGCCTCCAAAAGGGACATATCTGCTCCTCTTTTCTGCCTCCACTTGTACGCTCTAGCCCCTTCCTTTGTATTAATGACTGCGTGGCATCTGGGTGTCTCAGCTCAACTAACTGATCTGATAGAAAATTAAACAACTGGGGAAAAAAAAAGATTGGTTTTCTGTCAGATCAGCAAACTGAACTATTTCATCCTATGAACATATGACTACTGTAAAGAGTGAGGTGGGAAAACATAGCTAGCAGTAAGGAAAAGATAGAAACGTTCTGTTTGGAAGATTAGCAGATAATAAATTGACATTTGGGATTCTTCAGGGCGTTTTTTTAGTGACAAGTTACCATTGCAATGAACTTATATTCTCAGCCTGCCAAGAAATGCAAGTAAAACCTTCATTATCTTTCTATTATCTTTGCTTAGGTATCAAATTTCAGAATAAATAAGGCAACATAACAAAATGTTTTAAAAACTGCTTGTACTTCAATCAGTGATGGTTACAAGAATTGCTCTTGTGATTTCCTAGGTTCTTGTAACATATTTGAATAAGTAAGGCACTACTGACTGTGATGTTTGAAAGAAAGCACTGTTCATCAAATCCATTAATTATTCCAAGAAATTTAATGAGTCTTCCATACAGACAGAAAAGTAGCTGATGTAAAGTTCAGGAAATTACCACAGTCTATTGTTACAGAGACTGAGAGTGGGTATCTCTTTATTTTTCATTAACATTTTGTATTTCTCTTGTCCTTCAACAATTGAATTCTCCAACACATATTCACCACTTTGTCCATGTAAAACAGAGACATATTTCTGAATAAATTTTTCAGCTTGCCTTTTATCTCTTGATATGTTGAAATTGTTTTTCAGTGCTGTACATTAGTTATTTTCATTAATATTTTTGGGGGAGGATTGAGACAGTGCTTTAGATTTAACTTGCAATCTGAGAAACTGTTGTTTGCATGCGTAACCCCAAAATAGTTAAGCGCTTGTTCTGCAAAGGTTTGAATTAGTAACACATGAGTAACTTTGTTCAGACACAACTGTCAGCTTTCTATATGAAATCAAGTACAAGAGGAATGAGATGAGAGCTATATAACACATACCAAATCTGTACTTGAATTAGTTCTTTTGCCACTAAATCATTGTTGAAAGACAGCTTTCCAAGGACAATTAGTCTTTAAGAACACTCCAGCAGAAGGACCAGAATTAAGGCACACACTGACTAATTTTTCTGATTTTAGCAACATATCTTTTAAGTTCACAGATTTCGCACAGAAATGTATTCTTGTCCACTAACTGCTTCCAAGGACAATTAGTCTGGCACTCAGTAACTATTAGATACTGATGTCTATGCAAACATTCACCTATTAGGTATTTCTCTGCAGTAGTCAAACACACTGGAAAAGTTACTCCTGTGGCAGTCTAGGCAACAGCATGACACATCTTTGTACTTCTTTTAAAAAGTGAATAGATAACAAGAAATGCAAACAGATTAAATGGATTCTCTTCATAACGCACAATATGCCAGGAATTGGGCAGCAAGTCAGCCATAAAATTTGCTCCATTACACACACTACCTAAACACATTTCCATTATGGCCTGTGATTTTTTTCACCCCTCACACTAAAAATCAATTTGATGTAATGGAGATGTTAAGGTCTTTGAAACTGTGTTTACATTATCAGTCACTTCAATATAGTATTTATATATTGATTATAAAATTTTATATTTTAAAATATAAATTTTAATAGCCTTACTTCTATCTCTACTCTCCATGATTTTTAACTTGCATCTTTTGTGCTTTGCAGAGTACTTCTCCTAGTAACTTCCTTTTTTGATTCATCCCTATAGCCTAACATGGCATTCAATGACATTTGACAAGATAGATATCAAATACTGAAAGGTCAAGGCTAGGTACTTCAGAATATTAACTTCCACTAGAAAATATGCTTTTTTTTTAATATCAAAGCATATATCTCAACTATAGTTTCTCTCTACTGAGGAAAAATATTTTTAAAGATTATTTATGTTTATGTTGTTTATAAAGAACTATAAACCCTAATTTCTATAGAAGTTAGAACATCTGTCATAGCAGGAATATAATTCTATGAATAAACCCCTTGGAGAGACAGTGACAATTTTAGCTTGCATTATTTGTGATTTTTGCCTAAAAAATTAAAACCAGAGAAAATGAGGAATTTGAACTTGATTATGTATGCTCTGCGCTAATGCCTCTTCCACTAGAGTATACTTATATCCTTAGAAGCTTTTAGATATGAAAAGATCAAGAAAGATAAATATTAGTATGACCTCAGTTTACAGAGCAAAAATGTCACATTTCAGCCCAAGAAAGAACTAAAATGAGAGAAAGGCTGGCTTCTGGCTATTTGTATCCTGACCATGTTTGCTATTTTTATCTCTGATCATTCATGCTAAATCCGTAATTTGAGCATATTTCTGGCTAGAACACCAGTCAAAAGCATGTCCTGCTCAGCTCTGGCATGGCCACATGAGCATCACTCTGTCTTTTGCAATCTTCAAGTGACATTCTTTGGCCTCCTAGGCCAAAAGATTCAGGTCCATTCAGAGCTGTGTCCATCAGCCTCTGTACCTTGAACTGTAGGAGAAAGTCTTCACAAGAAAAACTGCATTCACATACTCAGTACAGAGAGAACACAACATGTGGTGATTGCTTAGTTTCTTTTATTCATTTTACTAACAAACAAGATATTTAAATCATGTACAAACTTCTGGACTAACCATTCACCTTGTTTTCTTCTTCAACTTGCATGAGCAATCACTTTTCAATGACAAGCGGCTTACAAGAAAGGGAAATACTACTGAAATGCTTATCATATGGCTAAGCTTTAGTATTTCAGACCACCTTGCAGGCTGCCTTCCTTTGAAGAGAAATATATGTAAATCTATTGAAGATTTACAATTGCCAGAGGAAGAGTTTTGAGGTTAACAAGTTTTTCTGTAACCCTATCAACTCGTATTTTGCCTCCATTTCAAATGTTGGCAGGTAAATTTTGCACATCTCAACAGTTTTGCACCGCCGGGGCTTTAGCTTAAGCTGCTGTATTTTCTAACTGGCTAACCATCCTTCTTTGATGTCTGTGAGGCCCTGTCAGGTGGAAGTTCTCTTAAATCCTTGAGTTTCTTTGGGCTCACAATAACATCCCCAGTAACTGTGCACACCCATCCCCTACTGGTTTTTTTTCAGAGAAATACCTAGTGAGTTAAAGGTCAAATGGTTGTAGGTAAAACATAGGCAAACAGATAGCATACCTCTACTATGTAATTTAACACTTGCCATAAAGAAAATTTTAAGCCTTCTTGCAAAATACAAAGATGCAAAAATAGCCCTCACTCACAAGCACTCAAAAAAATAGTATCACTAGTAATATAAAGGAAGAAGCTTTGCTTTATTTTTCTAAGTTCAAGAAAGTCTACCAGAGGAACCAACTAGTGTAACTCATTATACTGATTAGAGGGTTTTTCAGCTTAAGATCTCTTACTCCATTTTTTAGTGTGGTAAGTTTGCAGATACAAGGAAGCATTAAAGAGTTGATTAACTTTAATATTACAGTTTACAATCTACTGTATTATTGCCACTGGAAACTAACTTCCCCCCCAACTTGTAGGAGGCTTTCTCATTCTCTCTGGTTTTTGGAGGTATTGTTACACATACTATTGCCACATGGATAAGCATTTTTAGCCAGGTTTCTGCAATATATTTCTGCTTACCTAGAGATGTTTACATCATGTTTCATTTTGTAGTGTCAATGTGCTTTAATGTTTTCTCATTTTTCCATTAACCTTCTCCAAGTTTCAACAATTTGTTGAACAATAGTAACAGATTCATACAGGACAGGAAAGAGATAGCAGTGTCATCTCCAATTCATTTGAAGATGTTTCTCCACATTTCTGCTTTCAAAAGATAAGGCCACACTAGATCGAACCAGAGGAACAATCTAATCCACTTTCCTCTCTAAAAGTGACCAGTAGTAGCTACTTAACAAGAATATAAAAGAGTAGATACTTACAGAATAACTTGTGCAGAGAAAATTTCCTCACCATACCCATGAATATGTATTGAAATCTACCTGGAGAAGTCTTTGGTTTCAAATTACCAAATACTTCAGATTTAGAATAAGAGACAATCCTTTTTCCAGCATCTCAGAGATTAGCCTTAATTTGAATCAATGGGTTTGTCACTAAACTCAAATATAAAGTAAAATTATTGTCTGACACATAATTTGTGATCACTCTAGATACAAGAGTATCTAATTAAGATCACCTGTTAGTTCAAATTTCACCTTTCATTCTCAATTCCCATGTTAGAAATACAAAAGTAGCCATGGATTTGAAATAATTCTCCAGAGATCTATGAACAATACAATTATTTTTCCTCTCTTTCCAAAGAACATGCCCATGATGAGTATTTAGTGGTTTCTTTAGCAGATTTTTAATTATGCAAGACAATATTTATGTAGAAAATTGAGTCATCCTATGATTGAATTTTCCCAAGAGACTTGGCTAAGGAGAGTACTGAGTCTGGCTAGGATGAAGTTAATTTCCTTCATAGTAGCCCATACGGTGCTACCTTTGTATTGATTATTGCCTACAGGATGTATTCTCATCATTCTGATCTCTATCAGTTTCAATTTGCAGGTTAGGTTTATAAAGTACTATTTACAACAAAGACATCATCGTAGGAGTAGCTACAAAAATATTACTTCATAAGCACTGATCATGACTGAGCACAGTTCAGTTAACTTATTCTGACCACTGATGAAGATGCTGCATAAAAGTGGAAGATAATGCTGCTATCCTTGTGAGCTTGAGCTTTCATGCATCGGCAATGGATATTGGCATATGGTCAGTACAAAAAAAAAGTCAATGTTAATGCTGCAATAAGAAGAAAAGCAGCCTTTTCTCACTGCTTAAGTATTATTTTCTTGATACTAAAGACATTTCTACTGATTTCACATTACAGCTGTGTTTTCCTATCCCAAAGAAACATTCGTGAACATAAACATTCAAGAAGAGGCTCCAAAGCTAATTGTCTGCATTCAGAGCTGAAATCTAATTCTCATTCAAACAAATTTGTTCTGCATTTTCCCTGTTCCTAAACCTCATGGACATTTTTGCTAATATTCCCTGCCTAGCTCTGTTCATAGTACTGATTTTTATGCGCAATGTTTAACTTCCCCTTCATTTCCTTTGGTTTGCAAAAAAGCCTGCCTCTGTATTTCGCTTACCAAAATCCATGGGAGCTTTTGCAGGAAAAGGTGAAGGTGAATTGTCATGAATCCATTTCTTGGGCAGATCTTTCGTTTCGCCAAGAAATGACTAGGGCTTATGCAACCTAACAAAAGACAGGTAATAACTGTTACTCCCATTCAAAAGGAATGTCATTTGTACATCGGGAACCAAGTCACGAGGTTTACATTAGCTTCTTTTGTTAGTAAAATGATTCATGCTACTCTGTTATTCTGCTGGTATTTACCTATCATTTTCACACACTTAAATGACCATAGTCTCTCTAATAATTGCAATTTAGACACTGATTTGCAAGCTAAGGCTTTAACTGCTCAGCAGTGATGCACTCCCTGCCCTTGCACCTCAGATGGAGACAGGCCAAGGCCAGGCCGGGACTTCAGACCACAGGTAGGCCTGACTCGGCAGGGCAAAGGAAATTTTCATGGAACAATACTGCAAACCGTGGGATGAAATCCTGAGAAGAGAAGCAGGACAGCCCAGGCCTGTGGGTACGCACACATTGCCACCCGGTTCATGGTGTGGAGATTGCCTCTCCGGCCGAGCCCCAGGGCATTGAACCTTCCCTGGGCGTCATCCAGCTAGGACCTCTTCCTGCGTATTGAGGCAGTTCTTACAGTATGATAAAAGAACGTTTTCACTTAACATGGGCTTTTCATGCTATTAATCATATGGGTTTCTATTCATTTATCTTAGTGATCCGTCAGCCCAGACCAGACACGAAGGCAGCCTTCGAGGAATTTTCATTCTGGTGAGAGAACCAGCTTAGTGCTTCATTTGTACCAATATGAATATTTATACAGACATGAATTGTTTTTTCTAATTTGTCAGTGTAATACGATCTCATTATATATTTCCATTAGTTGTTTGGGGAAAATTATAATAAAGGTATGTCAAAAATACTGCATTTTATTCAGTAGTTTCTGAAGGACAGCAAGTGACATTAAATCAGTGGCATGCCATTCAGTTTTAAAAAGAGTATGGAGACTGTGTAAACTCAGTAAACCTTGTGTATAACAGAAGAATAAAATAGAACTATACTTTGTCTCTCTTCAAACAAGCATCATTTGTACTGTCTCTATACCATAGTGTATATTCCACCCAGTTTCCTTTCACCAGAGACTGAGCGCTTTCCTCAAAAGTTCTTTTTCTTTTGGAGGTCATACATGTAAATAAAACCTAATTCCAAGTAGCAAAAAATAGTTGTGTGGCAGAAGTTAATACTTTTTATTAAAGAAATAAATTAAGCAATATCTCAGTAAAGAGCTCAATTATTACAAAGGTAACATTAACACAACAGAAGTTCTAGAAGCTGCTTAGAGATTTTTCACAAACTGTCAGTTATCCGTTATAAAAAAGTGCTGCAATTCTCTATATGTCCTCCAGGTGTAGCATTTTCACAGTTCATAAACAGTATCTGACTGTCACCGCCGACACCCTATGCATAAAACTTCATATACTTCCAGCTCTGTGCTAACTTGCATCCAAACCATTCCAGTGACTTCAAAAGATTTGTACAGGGTTTGTATCAAATGGAAGCTGGCCCTACAACCAAAGCCTGTTTGTTTGGTGTCTTTTTTAACTTCAGAAAAATGATCTATCCAAGATAACCTCAACAGAGTAAATTCATAGAATTTATACCACTCTTGTGAATATATTACTGATTCTTAATTCTTAAAAGTAATACTATAGTGGCTTTCCTAATATTTTATTTAATACTGGTTTGCAAGTGTGTAGCATGTCCTATCTGAGAACCTCAAAATTCTTCCTGATTTTTTCAGATCTTCATTATAGAGTATCTTAGGAGCTTGAGGAACAGAATAACCTGGTCTTACAGAGAGAGGAAATGAATCATATAGGTTGAGGAACATATGTGTGTCAGGTGTCCTCTAATTCCATGTGATTGGGTGTTTGGGTAGCCAAATGAGCCCCCTGCATAGTCTTCTGTTCCAGTAATTTGATATAAATATGCAGAATCAGACCTAATAGTACCAACATACACCTTTTAACATGCATTGTTTCTTCTTGGGGGAGGGCGACTAGGGTACTGAGAGGTAACCCTCTATTTTTTCCACTGAAACCCTAGATGGGAAAATATAAGCCTTTTGATAGATGTAAACTTATTTTTCTTAAGTAATTTGATGGTTCCCCATGCTGCAGAAACAACAGTTTAAAAACTGTAGTAACAAAAACTCAAACAATATGATATGTAGCTTTCTAAGGGCTAATAATTACTTCAATTTTTGTCAGTTATCAGTGATGGCAACCATTAAGAACAGGGCTATATTTATATATATATATTGGTTAGTGAAATTAATAAGAACAATTTTTAAAAATCTCCCAATGTACTGGACTTCTGTTGAAAGATCCTCAGGAATATATTACTGCCAACCCATGGATACTAAGTACCTGAACTTGAGAGAATGTTTCTGTGATATTTTATGTTAAAATATAATTTCACAAGTGATATGACTTCTTTCCCACATACCAGCATTCAGATTTCTTGGTTTCCCTTTTGAGTTTGAACCATTTTTCAAATCAAACCAACATTCACTGTTTGCACAGTCAGAATGATCCTTTTATCCCAGGAAATGTCATGTGTAATTTTTATATTTGTCCATGAATGCAACAAAGGACTGATAATCCTAATATAATCACTGATATAGATGGAACAAAGCTAGATCATAACTAAATTGATGAAATATCCTTGGCCAAATTCTCTTTCATTGACATTCAGATTCATGTAACAGAGACTAACCAGTGTTTGCCTATGGAGTTTCCTGTGTGGCTCTGCAGAGTGCTATGTAACCATATATATTCACCCTCCCTCACATATTTGACTGATCATGCCAAAGAACAATCATAATTTAATCCATGAGAAAGAAACATAAACTCACGCAATTACAATGGAGTAATTTTATGACTTTCCCATTGTAATATTATAGTTGTAATATTGTAGCACAAAACCAGATATTGTTGTGCAAGAGTCCATTTAGAGCTTGTGGATTACTCTGTATAAACATAAGATACAGAAAGTTTTATACTTTAGGTAAGTCTGTTTTGGTTTGTTATTTGGTTTCGGGTTTTTTTAAAGTGAAGTCCAAGAAAGTTGACAAAGTTACTTTGGTCTAGGCATTATTACATCTTTTGAGGGACCCTTTAAAATCAGAGTTCTTAATTTTTACTACCTAATATATGCACTCCTCAGTATGTCTCCTCTGCATTCTTTCTATGTTCACGGAAAATATTGATTTGACTGCAAGAGAGAATTTACTAGAAAAGCAACCTCATGAAACAGAAATAAAATGTAATGTATGCATATCAGTGAAGTCATGGTGGTGTTAATGAAGGAGAATCACAATTCCTAACTGTAATACTATGATTCAACTCATACAGCCAGAAGTAAGGTACTTCTCTAGAACAGAAAACATATCATAATCATCTGATTCATAAGAGTGGCATTACTGAGAAATAATTCACCTCGGTAGTTTCCCCAAGAATCACATTTTTATTAACCTTGTGATGAAGAGATTTGGTTTTACCTACTTCAGCAGAGATGTTAGTTCTTCACAGTGAGGAAGGTTTACTTCAATTCCAAGTGTGCAACTGACAGGATGAGGAAAGGGAAGAGGGAAGGGAAGGGGGAAGGCGAGAGACATGACATTTTAATGAGCAAGTGTACAGTAGCTTTTCCTAAGCATAAAACTGTGACTTTCCTGAATCATTTCCTGTGAGTTCTGAGATAAAGATGGAAGTAATGGAAAGTAACTAAGAGACCTTTCATCTTTTTATTTGTGTACTTTTGAATTAGGATTTTGTGTGTGTGTGCGGGATTTTGAATTTAATGTTGCAGATAGTTTACCTCCTTTCCCTTTGGGTCTGTTCTGTGAATGGATGTAAAGGAAAACAAGTCAGCCAAAGTTTCTATTCTTTTAACACAAAAAACCGGCCCAGTGCTGTGCAGGAACTCTTGAGAGTAGAAAGTAGAGCCATCTGTGAAATGAAAAGGGCTGTGTTTCAGAGCAGTTTATCTGATTAAAGAAAGAGAGGGCAGCTAATAGAAAGCCATTCGCCATCAAGGAACAACAGGTTCCCTAAGAAAGATAGGGGCAGCTCTGCAGCTTAACCTTAAAATAGTTGGAAACCCAAGGAGAAGTTTCAAGGGCCCTGATAGTATTATTGATTCTTGATGGTTGTTATTTTCTATTTACTTGATAGCAGTTCCTGTGATATGTAATAAACAAGCCAACCGGAGCTAACAGTTGCTGTATTAAATAGAGTTCTGGGTAATAATCAAAATCGAAAAGCCAGTTTTGGAAAGCAGGAAAGAGTCTTTGTTAGCCAAAACACATGATAACTAGAGCATAAATCTGTTTGGTTTGGGAAAGTATTGAGCACTGAAGTAAGCTAAACTTCAGAATAAGCATACAGATACACATTCTTCTTCCAGGCCAAATCTTTACTTACATGCTGGGGCACGATGCCGTTCATCCTGGAGCTATGATTCCCTAAATGTCCAGTTCAGGCACTGCTTCGAGTATACTGCATCTCCTGTCTGGGAACGTACTTGTGTTTTCTTTCCTTAATTTCAGAAAACAGGCAGTGTATCTCATCTGAAGTTAAGGTGTAACTGCTTTTCACATTAAAAAATCTACTAAATTCTCAGAATTTACAACAAATTAATTTCTAGTAGAAGAGAATTCACAACTGTAGCTGTTACATATAATAAATAAGTTTATTGACTGTTGTTCACAGCTAAACCTGAAAATAAAACAAAAAATTTATGATTTTCTCCAATTTTCCATTCCCTTTATATCACTTTATGCAAAGAATTTTACTGAAGGAGGGTGTGCCAAAAATATTAATTGAATGAACACATTTGTTTTAAAAAAACACATGGAAAGAAAGCATTAGCTTTGGTTTTCAAGGGTATTTGCAGTAGACTATACAACATATAGAGAAGTTCTGTTCAACCAATCATGCTTTGATTTTAATGAACATTTATTTTCACCATAATGTAAATACTCATGCTTTTAATGAATTAATGTCATACATGGAAAGTATCACTGGCTTGAATATAGTATGCTAATGAAAATATTGAGTGAAAAATGATGGATATATGAAATAACAGTAACTGAGTCAAGAAAGCAGTTAAATGCTGTCTCTGAGTGGTACTGGTTTCTAAACAGCTTTGTTATACTTTAGCTAGAAAAGTATCAAAATCATTTTTACTTAAGCTGGCACAACTTGTGTTTTGACACAAGGCCTAGTGTTTTTCTTCAACAAGCTCAGGTTTAATAAGCTGTCTTTTTCTTAATGACCTTAGGAAACTCTACCAAGAACCAGCAGTTCCACATTATAACATCTCTGGTTTACTTAAAGCCTGAACACTGAGCAGATAGCTGCAGTAATGGCTATCCTGTAGCTGACCTACCAGTAACCCCTGGTTTGACCTGTAGGAATCACCCTCGCTCTAGAGGGCAAGAAGTTATTTCAATTATGGGGCTTACTGATTCATCTGTTTCAATGGAAATGTTTTAGGGAGAGAACATTTCCGAGTCTTGCCTGGGTTTTTACAAGCTGAATTTCTCTGAAGATTTCGTTATGACATTCGAAACAATCTCAATTACCTTTCTCTCAGAAAAAAAGATGGCAAAATTAATGTAATAATTCAAGCTCGAAAATTGATTCTTTTCAGTTGTCAGAAGCAGAGGGGAATACAACTGCAAGGTTTGTCATATTTGCCCACAGAGCCCTACTAGTTGACCCGTTCAGGTAATTTTGTATCCTGCCATTTGCACCATTATTTGCAGTATTCATTGTCACTATATTATTAAAGACCATATACACATCTCTTTACAAAAGACAGCAGATTCTTTACTGTGTCAGGAAGAACACTCCCATTTGCTGCAGTGTCTTTTTAACCAAAAGAAATCCACAGCCAACCAAGATCAACAATGTTATTAAGGTAAATATAAAATAAAAATATACCTTAACAGGTAAAGGTACCAAAGGTACCAAAAAGTTATGACAGCATTTAGTTCCTTCTGTTTCCAAAAGCAGTTATATTCCTAAGTACATTTATGGATCCGGCACCATTTCTTTTTTGGGGACGGTGAAAAAGTCCGCCCTAACTTACACTCTTGTTGCTACTGGAGAGAGCACAGTGGGGCAAGAATGGGGAGGGGACTTTTTCCCAAGACAAATTTGGAGCACAGTGCATCTGGCCCCTAACAACTGGCCTGTGAGGCTCAAAGGGGCAATATATTTATTAAACATGTTTAAGACCATAGTACTCTTTCAGAGCATACAGTAGAACTTGCTCTTTCCATATGCCTGAATAGTCTATATGAAAATCTGTTGATGGTCTGTGAAATTGAGATAAGAAAAGAATTTGACCCATCATTACGGACAGTTATCTATTTTTATATTGGAATACTTTGGAGAGCGGAACACACTATAATCTGAGCTGAGATTGAGTTCTATTGCAGTATAACAAACATCTACTACTATCTTGACTTGTCAATACAAAATGCATCTTTAGCAAATCATTTGTTACTCATGTAACTAAAATCTTGTAAAATACATATTAAAAAATCAGTCATCATAAGAAATAATACTAGTAAATCTTGCGTTACATCTTTTGAGATCTAACAATGCAATCATTTCAGAAAATATGTATTGCAAGCAAGAAATGAGTATATTAATCCCCTATTTTGGGGGTAAATATGCCTGCCCTTGGGATTATTAAAAAATAATTAGGTGCCCTTTAAAAAGGTACATTTTTAAGAAATAAATTAAAGCTTATCAATAGTTACTTAATAAGTGTTATGATGTATCTTGGCAAAATATGATTCTTCTGCATTTTTCCTTTCATGGCATTATTCATTTGGGCAATAGAAAGGAAGAAGCAGTTGAATATTAAGCATGTCAGCAGTTAGTGCACAAGCACCTCTCTGTGTTTACCTGGTATTTTCTACTTCTCAGTTCTTGAAGCTATGACTTCGCTTTGAATTTATTTCATTTTTACCTACTAAAACCATCAGAACCTAGTCCTATTAGTTCTAAATTAAGTCTGTTGCTATGGAAGGAATCTATATATAGTTTGGATTACTTGCCTATTGAATGTGTTTAAAGAATGAGACAATAAACAGGGAACATAACACAGAGGGTTATTATTTTCAGGTCACAATCTCTTTTGCCTGAATGAACACTGACTGTCAATAATGTTACTGTGTGGAGAGATGGGAAGTAAGTACCGGATGCAAATTGGAAATTTTTACATTGATATAAGAAGTTGAGGGAGTATCATTTTATGTTTAATTGTTCTCAAGTCAGCAACTACAGCATGCTTTTCTTCTCTCTCTGGAGTCTTTTTGGAAATTTTATTCCTTTGGTATCTATGCTGCTGGTCTTGTTTCCAGCTGGGATGTTCTGGTATCTAAGCATTGTCCATGCATTAACATGTTTTGTTTTGTAAGAGATGGTTGTCTACCACTAGTGCATTGCTCCATCAAGCTAACAAATTTGTCCCAGTTTATTACCATAATAATAATGTCACACTTCCCAAATGACAAAATTCTTAGATAGCAGTTTAATTAATGAATGGACTTTGGAGACTTTCACCATGCCAGCCTCATGTGTCACAAAGTAGGTGAAATTATTTAGGTCCCTTGTTACTGTCTGTAGAAAACATATTTGGTGTCTACAGGAACAAAATTTAGAAAGTAGGTCATCTAGTAAAACAATTTCTTACTTTGACTTTTTTATCCTTTTGGACAAAAAATACTGTAGTATATATGGGTTAGTTTTTCCTAACAGAGAAGTTTTGGGTTTAATGTCTCTTGTCCTAATGGTTCAGCAGCAACAGCTTATGCTGTCTTACTTCTGCGGGAATTCTTTGGCCAACAGAACATACCATACCATTTGTGATTTGAATAGAAAATCAACGCCAATACACATGGTATTTCATCAAGTAAATGTGACACTCCAGAATGTGAATGTGAACAGTACGGGTAAATTTCTGCTTTGAAGTCAGTGGTAATTTCCAATAGACGTAAGCAGAAGCCACATGTCATCCTCAATGAGTTCTACAACCCGTCTCTAAATATTACTTTAAAATCTGAAAGTAAATAATTGACAAGCCAGATTAAGGGAGAATGACTTGACAAGTGTGAAAGTCATTAGAAATTCATATCTCTGTCTGAATGTTTCCAATGAATTTGTGTTTTGTGATTGGCTGACATTTAAACTGAATTAAAACAAATGTGAGATCAACCATTATGGGAAAACAGAGAAGCCATGTGGAGAGAGCATATATAATTTCATGGTCTGCAAAAAATATTGTCACCCTTTCAAGCAGTAGAGAATCCAGACCTCAGTCAAGGTTATTCCCTCCATGCAGATTTTCTGGTGTTTAATAAGTGAATGTGTCATAAATTCTAAAAAAACCCAAGATATTTATAAACTCACTTTCTCATTCTCTTCCTACCTCTCTCCCTCCCTCCTCAACTCTGCCCCTCCTTCTCCCTTCCAATATGACTTCTTTAATGTCTATGAGCAGTATAGATCACACTTTTTTTTTTTTTTCTGTCGGAGGGGAGTTGATGTAGCCTCACTCTCCTTTGCCTGGTAATGTATTTTCATGAAAATTCATAGATCTTTTACACCTCTATCCCAGTGCTACATTTGCTCTGCAAATTGATTTTTCTTTTTGAAAGATATTAGGGGCTTCCAACACATTCAATCATATTTACCCACAAATGCCTATCTATATTATGTTTGTAGTCATTTACATAGCAAAGCATGCTGAAGAACAAATTGGATGATATTTTAATTTTTTGATCTTATCATTTTATGTGGATATGTAAATCTCATTGAGGTGCCACAAAGAATTCCCAAGCTATTTTTTTTCGTGTATAACAAAACAGCTGCCAAGAATAATCTGAAGTGGTCAACCACAAAAACCACTAGTTAGAAATTAACAGCATAAAGTTAAATAACTTAGGCCTCTGCCTTCAGAATTCATAATACAAGAATATGGATGCTTACTCTATGCGGCCTGAAAAACTAACACTGAATACTTACTGTATTGGGTCCTACAAGTATTCTGTAAATTCATAATCAAAATTACTGTCTGCTTCCCCCTTTCTCGTACCTTTTTCCTCTACATTTTCCTTCAGATGTTTGAGTGCTTAAACTCTACCAGCAGACATTCTTCAGAAAATTCACCACTGAGCTTCATAATAACACCGATGATGTAAATTAAGGTGATAGCAATAACATAAGGTGATGTTTAAGCACTTAGCATCATGTGAATGCAGAACAACTGCACAGTTCATCCTTGGAAAACAAGTATGATTATGAGCTTTGAAATTCACAGCCAATTCTGTGTTTGTAGTAATGTGAGAGTTTCTGTGCTCATTCACCAGATGCTTTTAGCTGTGCATACACAGCAAATATTATAATTAAAAGTTAAATACACAATTTCCATTTTTTACAAGGACTGCAGATGGATGGTTTCCACTCTTGAAAACTGTCATATCTCTGTGAGGAAACAAAAGTATGGTACTGAATTGCAGAACTCGTATTGCCTCAATTGCAGGGGTTCATATTAGTAGCATAAATTATGCCTACACAAATTACTTCTCATATATACATATCAAATATCTCACAGTTAAAGTATGTGTGTGCATGTTCACATGTGTGTGTTACAGTATAAGTTAAATATTTGATTGGAGAAATTAAATGCTAAGTCATTTCGAAGTATTTGGTAAATAAATCAATATGAGTTTTATAATTGCAAATACATTGAGTATATTTAGTATCTAGCTGCAGGAAATTTAGAAGTAGAAACTGATTATTGATTGAAAGTTACTTGTTTAGCTTTGAGGATTACTATAAAAACTTAAAACTGGAGGCAGACTCCTGTACCACAGAAACAAATGGAAAAATACCTTTTTCATTTGCATCAAAACTTCATCCTGGTTTAGAGAAAAGTCAATATTTAAGGACACAAAGGGTATTTATTGGAATGAAATAGATGAAAGGATTTAAAAGATATAAGAACCAGAAACTTACTACAACACATTATTCAGATGTGCACAAATAAAAACTTTGTATTTCAAAATACATTTCAAAGTTCTCTGTATTCTGCCATCTTGGCTGTTTTGGAAGTTTATTTAAAAGCTTAGGACAAAGTCGAAGCCAAATTCTCTAGTTCTGGGGTCTGTTTAGCTGCTTGCTGGAGTCTCATTGTAGGGCAAATACGCTCCAGGTGCTTCTGCTCTGTTCTCTGTCTGTTCTCTGTTCCCAGAATGTGACTGAAGTGAGTAGCAGCATTTAAAGTCTTTAACCTTTAGACAGTCCTAAAAGCATTCCACATCCTCCTGAACATCACATAAGCCAATGTGGTGTTATAGGCACTGGACTCATAGCCACATCTGATTTCCAGCATGCAAACCCTTACTTGGAGGCTTTGATAAACTGTTAGAAATGACAAGGAAAACAATATAAATGCTGCACATAGATTAGCAGATCATTATTAGCCCTTTGCACACTAAAAGCTGAAACCTCCTTGATCCTAGACTATAAAAAGCCTTCTGAAGCGTTTTGAGCTTCTCTTTGATTCTTGGCCCAAGCTTTAATTTTCTCACAGTGCTGAAGCTCTGGGTTTCATTAGGGATATCATCTCAAATTCCTTTGTGCCTCTACTTGTTTGGAAGTGTTACTTCCACCCTCATCTATGCATACTTCTCCACCTGTGGCAAAAGTTAACCGATGATATCAAAACGCTTCAAACAATGCCTGTTAATGAGCGTTGTTAATTTTTTGCATCTATTACAATTTGGTTTTATCATTCCTCTGTAATATAAAAAAATCTTATAATCTATCTCCAAATAATGGATTTGTTATCTTGTTGTTCTCAATTTTTTTCTGCGTATTTATATTTTGCTGCATTTTTAGCCAGTTCATTTCTTGCTGGATGATGTCTTCAACTAAATATTACTTCTGAATTATGATGAATGTGAAATCCTTTTGTATAACCAAAACCAGGAAGACTTGTACCTTGCAAATGTGCACCTATTTCTCCAAAATACAATGCATTATACTATTAGTACCTTTAAATCAGTCTGAATAAATACTTTCAGAAAAAGTCTGATTTATAAGCTGTTATTTAACTATTTCTTATAACCACATGATAAGCATTAAATAACACTACTGTATATTGAGGGAAGGTCAAAAGTGGTCAAACACCAGAAGTTCAAATTTTTAAAGTTACTTGATATTACTAGTAAAATGTTTATGGAAATCATTTTATTTTGGTGTCTTCTGCTCATCAGAACATCTATATATCTATTAATCAACAGATTTCTGGAAGTTCAGTTTCTGACTCATTCTACTGCTTATCCTCACTTAATCCTAGATATTAATTAAAATATAAAGTACTTTCAGTAGTGGAAAGTACTAAGCATCTTTCCAGGATTTAGAAAGAGTCAGGAGGGAAGGGAAAGAAAAAGACAAGAACACCAGAGTGGACAGCTATAGCAAGGAGGGGAAAAGGCCATTTTGATGCCAAATTTGATTTTGAATGCCAAAGCCAGACAGAAGCTAAGAATTTATAGTGATCAAAACAACAGGATGAGAAAATGAAAAGTTCAGTGTAATGATAATAACAATGCAAATATTGCTTGTTTGAGGTAACTGTACTATGGATCTAAAAAATTATTTCAGTGAAAATTAGCCTTAGAAACATTTTTTTACTTTATACTAAAGAAGTTTCTTGAATTCTTTGACTGCAAAGCTCCATAACTGTTTAAAATGTACTGGTTGCTATGCACAGGACTGAGCATATGTAATAAGAAAATAAAGAATTATTTTTATAATCTACTAGTGTCATAAAAGTGTCATCTGAGGTATAGCTCTCTGTTAGGTTTGGATTTGAAGCTACTTTATATCTTTGGTCAGACTTTCATTTACCTTTCTCAGGATGAACTGTTTGAGGAAGATTTCAGCTACAACAGCACAGTCCTTTCTGAGAATGAGATTTTGGCACTTATTAGTCTTAAAAATTCTTGCACTGAGAAGCTCCATGCTTGTATCTACAAGAGCAGAAACTTAAAATTTGTTTAGGCAGTGGCCCTGATGTAAAATATGCTATTTTCTGTTTCTGAAAAATTCACTTACAGCGATTGAATTATAAGCCTTTCAAAGACTTCTGTGTGCACATGGTCAGTCAAGGTTTCAATGATTCCACCTGTACTGAGCATAGTGTTGCCCAAAGATGCAAGGATGAAATAGGACTTTTTTTATGATTGCTCCAGCTAATTGCTAAATTATGTGACATAGGACCCTGGAGCTGAAAGCAAAATGTTGGTTTCTCCCACCCTCAAGTACCTTCCAGCTGGCTCCCACACAGTGCAAAAGAAGAGGAAACTACCTATCTTGAATGCAGAAGAGTGACAAGTGTGGAGAGGCAAGTTGCAAGTTTGAGAGTATTTGCAGAAAAAGAAAGTCAAAGAAGGAGTTGCAGAGTTAGGGAAATACAAAGGCTCCGAAGGGGCTATAGAAAACACAAATATCTGGAGTTCAGAATGATGCAGAGGTGTAGTGGGCTGCGAAAGACACATAGAGGAGGAATATGGGGAAAACCTAATTTCTTCTAGAAATGGTTAGAAAGTACAAACTAAAAGAGGTGGGATTTCAGGAAAAGAAAGAGCACTGGTGAAGTTGAATCCACTCATGTTTTATATGATGCAGTTACAAACCCAATGAGGCATCTCAATGAGACATTTAATATTTGCAAGAGATTGCAAATAAAGTTAGTGAGCACTGTAACAGTATACAAATTGCTTTCAAAAAATGAGGTATTCTTAAAAAATCATTCTTCGTGTCTCAGCTTTGGCACCCAAAAATGGACACAGTAAATTTGACCTTAATCTCTTTATACTTGAGTTCCATAGCTGCAAAAACAGGACACTGATAATACACTTTCAAAGAGGTAACAAAGATAGGTTTAGGAGCAGCCATGAAGAAATTAGCTGGTGTGATAACAGAAACAGAGAATTTCCCAGGAAAAGAAATGAATAATTCTGCAGTCAGTCAAGACTTTGGATGATGTAACACAAATAAGCCCTGAGGCTAAACCACATAGTGAACAAGATAAAAAGAAATGCTGGATGACTATTATTCACTCTATAAGCCAGAGGTCTCCTGGGAGAAAAACTGTATGTGATTCTGTAATTAAAGATTATATCATAACACATATGCACAAGAGGATGAAATAAGGTTGAGTGGGAAATGTTCATTCCTGTCTGTCCTCGTTTTCTGACTTTTAAAATTTCAGACCTACTATTTCAATGTCATGCTAGAATAGAGAAGCATTTATGATTTTTGCATAGGGATAGCAAATGGAAATCATTGTTTAAAGTTATTACAATTAACATTAGCATTGTAAGCAAAAACTCTTTCATTTGGCAGTTAAAAAGGAAAAAAAAATACTATTGCACCCAAAAAATCTGTTCAGAACACTCATATACAGCTGAAGTCACCTGTCACTGCTTCATTCATATTGTAATCACGTGTTGCACGTGTTTCTCTTCTCCATGACGTTTGATGAAGGAATTGCAAAACACAGCAGACCAGAAGTCACCGGGGAACCTGCTGCTCACCAGTATTCTTACACAGCTGAAATTCCATCAGATCCTCATTATCCTCCATGTTTTCTTACCCTTTTCTCTTTGATCTTCTCGGTCCAATGGAATCCAGAGAAACTTTCTGAGCTTTTTCTTGGCTTTGAAATACTTTGCCAGTGTCATCTTTATCGTGAATGTCAGAATATGGACAGGGAAGTCTGGAGTAAACTTTTTTTTTCAATCCATCTGCATCACTTGATTACTGTTGCTGAAGTAGCTCTTGGGCCAAGACAGATACAATATAAACCCATGCTGAAAATCCAACACAGTTATTAGACTGATGTCAAAAAAACAAACATGTTGCACCTCGCTCTGCAAAAACTTAAGTAAAACATTATTTCACTACGTTCTTCATAATTAACCAAAACTGGATTCCTTCGGAATGTAAAGTTAAGCTTTATTCATGTTGAAAATAAGTAAAAAGAGAATATGCATTCTCGAAGTCTAAAAATAGCTATAATTCTCATCGCCTTCACTAGCTTTCTTGTTTCAGTAGTGTGACTGATGCACTACTACTGTACATAGAGGATGAACTCTCCATCCTAAAAATAAGCCAGTTAGCTTCCTTTCTTGCTGAGGCACCTATTCATTCAGACAACCCAGCAGCGGTTTTAACTCTGGAGCTCAACGCAAATGGGAGTCCAGTTTTAGGACTCCATCAGCAGAATCAGAAATGTTGCTACCTTGTGACACAGAAGGCTGAGTTCCTTCGAAATTATGAATGGGTAGATTTCTCCCGAGAGACTTTATGACGGATCAGGTATCACGTGCCCATGTGCATCTAACTGTAAGCCACGTCAGATATTTGCTGTGTTGCAGCAATGTTACATACATAAAGCCAACGGTATTGTATGCTCTCACCAATTTGACAAAATGGAATGATATTTCTACACCTGAATCAAGTAAAACTTGGGTCAGTCAGATAATCTAACAGGTTTTATATCAATGACCACAAAACCAGTATTTTGTCAGGAAGGCAGAAAATTCATTCCCTGTCCTAATAGCTCGTCCTTGTCTTTGGGAAAACCAGTTACATTCTTCCCCTAGCAAGCTCGAAAGGATTTGTTTGGGGGAATTTTTAAGCAAATCCTATTTGTTGTTTTCTCTTCATTAAACCTGTAGTTACTGTGTAGCTCTCCTCTGCTTCTCCATTTCTTTCCTTCTTTTCATTAATTAAGTCCCCTTGTATGAACTGTAGCCATAAATAATAAAATCTCACTGATTTGTATAGCATCACAGCAACTATCAGAAAAAGAATAGTGACTGTTTTCTGCAAAGCCAGAAAACTGAGGTTTCCCATTTAGATAAATGTAGTCTGAAGCAAATATAACACATATAAAGGCAAGCACTTTTTTACAGTATGTTCTCACTATTAGCCCTGTTAAACAGAAACTGCTTTTGCCTGATTTTCGTTTTCTCAGTTGATCCTACTTCTAGGCAAACTATAATGTGGAAAAACACTTGGTCACACTGAGTGTCCTTTTATTAGCTTAGCTTCAATACAATACTTATCAAAATCAGATTAATCCCCCCTCAGATTTCATATCAAAAACCTCATGCTAGATGTACAAATGTACATGCTAGATGTGCAGAATGTATACGCAAAGTTTTTTAGGGCAGGACGGATGGGTAGAGGGTGAGAGGGTCTCATCTGCAGATGTTCACAGCTGGTTTATGCATCATCTTCAGTACTTGTATAAACAGTATTATATTCCTTGTTTTTTGAAAATATTTTGAAAATGTTTTACTGACGTCCTGAGAACAAACTGCAGCAACCACCCTTATTTTTAGGCACAGTAGCTAATTAATCTGTTTGGTTTTTTCTTCTCATCACTAGTGAGATGAATTGCATGGATGGTGAATAAAATTCTTTTACAGCTTATGACTGATGTCAGGATGTTGCTGGGTGAAGTGGAAAGGAAAAAAAGTAGATTCTAAGGATTAGGGCATGATAACTGTTCATTAGAATACCTCTGAGAGCCTACCTAAGTGGAATATATCCCATTCTTTGAGATTTGTTTTTTATTAAAACTGCATTGGATAATACTCATGTTTGAACAATAATGCTTAAAAAATTATTACTGTTATACTTTAATACATTTATTTATTGTTTTCCTACATGGATAAGCTGTGGGTTGTATTAGTAGCCCTCAGACCACTTTAGAAACTACGCAAGATTTACTTTCTGCTATTTTCCAATCCTGATTTTCCTGTATTTTCAAATACTGAATTTTCTCCAGTCTTTAAATCTGGAATGTCTTTCTTCTTAGTTGTTTCTCAGCTTCAGTGATTCAGAAAATATTCCTAAACATTCATGATCAAAAGTATTTAACAAAATCTTTTTAAAACTTTTTTAACCAAAATAATCTTGAAAATGGTTAACTAATAGTATAATAGAAATAGAAATATTGATGTCTATCAACACAGAAACCAGGGCTACACTTACAATAAGGTTAAACAGCACTCCCCTTTTGCACCTGAGCTCAGCCTTAAATTTTTTTCTAATGCACTTTTCTGAAAGCTAATGAAGTCGTTCTGTGTCAGTCATGTTCAGACATGAAAGTGATTCAAAGCACAACATTTGCAACTTTCAGTTTAGGTTTCACAGGGCAATAAAACAGTTTGCTAATATAGAACAATTGTTAAACTTGCCTGATAATCTGAGGAGAGGGAGGATTCCCAAATGGACTCCAATGGCAGACATTAAACTGGCAGCTGGTTAGCATTACCAAAATGAATAATGAAGTATCAGTGACATCTGGATGGGTTCTAGGCAGGCTCTGATGTATCAAGATAATTTCTCTGTTTTAAAGAGTGATCCTTTCAGTGTCATGGACCTGATGATAGAATGCATCTTCACATAAGCTGTGAAGTGTGTTATGAAAACACAGAATTACAGTAACTGCTAAAAAGTTTTAAACAGGGAAATTAGCCATAAATAAAATTTTCTCTCTGTCCAGGTCCAAGCCAAATATTGGCATGATGACATAATGCAGTAAACATCACAATAAAATGACAGAAAGTCAAGTTTAACCCCTCTAAGTGCTTTGAGCTTATGACACAGGTGATAAAATCTTCCAAATACATGGTAACTTTTGGTGTGATAATTTGTAAAGACCATAGTATTGTTTTCAAGTAGCAAAGGGATTGCTTTATAGATTTCCAGTAAGATATATGACATAGTGACAGAGAGAAGAAATTATAGAACATGACCTTGCATAGGAATATCTTTCTGTATTTTGCAGTAACAGCTTAAAAACACACTGATGCCAAAAAACTTCTGGTCTATTATTGTCAAGCACAGCAGTACTTGTGGAGCATTATCTTTGAATGCATTTCAAAAAGCATTTGATGAGTTAAAAAGGAGTCAAAACCAGTTGTGTGGAATAGTTCCAAAACCTTGTGCTCTGTTATTGCAAGCATTACTAGAGTATTCAAGAAGGGGAATATACCTGGGTGCTTAAGAACAGAATACCTGGCAGCAAAATATCACTATTCTCTTCTTGCTGATAAAATATAGAGCGGTGTAATTACTGCCTAAAACTTTGAAAAACTGTTGGTATATGTCTAAGGTCAAAGTTAATCAGCTATATGCAAATCACTCAGAGGATTCCCTAGTTATCAGAGAGGCAGAATGACATCTTGACTCAAAGTGTCTGAGACAAAGTGAACCAGTTCCTGGCTTTTCATACTGCTGTGTCACCCAGGAATACCAGCATGCTCTCCTGAAAACCCTTCCTACTATCAAGCCAGTAGCTGCAATGCAAATAAGAAAATTTTTGTAGAAAGGGATTTGGGAAGAAATGCAATGGATTGTATTTTCTTTGTAACGATTCTAATTATCAGACTAATTCAAGCAATTTCAGACAAGTCCCTGAGGGAAAGTAAACATGTCTTAAACTTACTCTAAGTTTCTACCCTGCACGGTCTCCGTGCAAAATAAAGTTAGTCATGAGCCACAACCTTATGAGGGACCAACTGCTAAAATTAGTTTCACACTCTTAATAGGAAGAGACTAAATCAGTGACTGCATAAGTGTTATAATTATTCAAAAGGCCTTCATTATACTTTGTTCATCACTTTACAGAAGACAGAGCAGAAAGAGGCAGTGGTAGGCTTTTGTATGTCTTCAGAGTTACTTAGATGGGAAAAAGAAATTACTGTGCAGATTCTATCGACAGTGAAGGCATACAACTTCTGCTGGTCTAAAGGAACAAGATCATTTAAATCTGCTTATTTATATGTAAAATATCTTTTACGTATATAAACTATTGTAAAGTTACATGACCTTTTTGTATCTTTTACTTTTTATTCTTAATACTACATACATAATTCAATTCTATTTTTATCCTAAAGCAGAAATGTTCTCCATTTTGCCAGCACATCTATCAGATTTTCAGCCAATTTTACACATAATTTTTTATAAGTTCAGACATGTACTGTAAGCATTAAATGCATACATTTTGTTTGTCACATTTTTCTGATTATTTATCATTATTTGCAGATTTCATTAATCGTCAGCTTGCTGTTCTTTACCTCTTAGTGACTGTTGTTTTGTAGAGGAAGATCTACAGTAATATAAACTAGCAAGGTAAAAAAAACCCTCCACCTCTTAGATTGACAGACTAGTGCTAGTCTTTTTAAAGACCAGTAAAAAATGAACTCTGTTTTATCCTATTCAGCCAAAACAACAAAGCAAGGGGGGGGTTTCCTACAGACTTAGTGTAAAAGTCCCCAGATGACAAACACAAAAGCCTAGATATCAAACAGGATGAAAATGCTGATGTTCAACACCTGCACTGTGTGAGGGCCAAGTAAGCTAAAGCCCTTGCTAACCAACACACCTGCTAGATAGTGCAGGTTTTAACCCTTTCCTCTTCCTTCTTAAATTCCTTACTTAACATATGAGGGGATTCTGATAGAGTGATGCAATCAAAAGAGGTGTTAAAGCACAGTTTTAAAATGGAGACCACATTCTGCCTTCTTGTCAAAATGTATCAAGTGACTATATTTTATTTGTATTAAAAACCTATTTAGCTTGACAGATTTTTAAGACTACTATAAAGTATTAGTCATGGCTACGAAATTATGGAAACCAATTATACAGGCTATGTGGAACTGTTTACTGTGCCCACCAAAATGATTGTACCATCACATTATACCTGACCCTCTAAGCAGACGTATGCTGCTGAAAAACATGAGTGGTCTAATCTTTCTCCCTGCTTTTCAGAGGCTGCACTGATACGATTAAAGGCTATCCACCCAAAGCTGAGCCCAGGAATCTAAGGGGTTTGCTTTTGCAGTCCATAAACACTGGGTATTCGTGCTGAAGGGCGGGGGGCTTATATGTAACGTCAAAAATGCATGAACAGAGGCCCATGTGGCAGCAATTCTTACACTCTATCATTTTTCAGTCCTTCAAGAAGAAGAATATTTGACACTTTTTCTTCTGTCCTAATTAATACTAAAAATGAAGGTCACGTTATTAGGTCCCCAGTCACTTTTAACTTAATGATTAACCACCATTGTAGATAAAAGCATTTTGCCTAACTGTAAAAAATGGTGCAACTGTGAGCTAATACATAATTTTAGGTTGATGTTGCCTTTTGCTTCCTTCATCATTCCATGTAGAAACCATCTTCTAGTGTCTTCCATTATTGCTTGGAAAGTTCTAAATAAATTCAAAACCCGTAATCATATACAGGAGTAACATGAGGCATTGCATACATGAGGTATTTCTTCTTCATACAGCAGAAAGCAGAGTCGAGGTGGAAAGGGTGGACACGATTCAGTAAGTCTATATCTGGTAAACTACACATTTTCCCCACATCTCAGCTATACCTGGGTATGATCACACCAATGAAGCAATGGCAGGAGCTTTGATTTTGTTGGAAGGATTAGCAGAAATTGTTCATGTTTAAAACGAGGTGATCTCACTTAATAGCAGGAACTCCACTTGGTTTGAATGTGAGGCTTCTTTGCATTTTTTTCATCTTTGCCTTCATATGAGAACAAAAATCTACAGAATTACTCAGCAAGAGCTCTGAAACTTTTATGCATTCATATGACACTTCAGATGAAGAGCTGGCTGTCATTTAAGGTAATCTATTTTTCAAGACTGGACCCCAGAGGGGAATAAATTAAGCAATGAATAGCCTGGCGATCAATTGTCATCACTTGATATGGCTCAGGAAGCAACTCATAGAAAGTCCTAAAGAGAAGATTTCTTAATAGCAATTTGAGAAAGGCTGACTGTTCCAGAAAAGCCATATGAATGAATGAAGAGCAGAGGATGATGGTTTCATTAGGATCTCTGAATAGGGCTTTAAGAGTGTTCAAAACTGTTAAGGAAACTGAGGCTGGACACCCATGTGGTTGTTCTTATATGATATTATATAGATATTCTTATGCTAGTTACAGTAAAACAGGAAGGATTTTTAGACTTGGCACAATCATTGCTAGCCACCTTCAACTTTGTATCGCTTCTCCATAAAATCAGTGTACACAATGCTGGGGATCTGGAAAAGGATTCCCTTAGGTTACATTAGCTAAAGAAGCTACAATACAAGATCTTACTCCTTTGAAAGGGCAAAACCAGCTACTTAAAAAACCTGCCAGCGTAGTCAAGGAACTAAATGTTCAGAGTTACAGCCCGTTCCAGGGTAACTCCAGAGCAAAGAGTCTGGCACGTTGAGACTCAAAGCAGGAATCCTAGTTAGAGTCTCCCCAAAAGGGACGAGTTCACCAGTATATTAGAAGTCAAACTATTATCAAGCAAAAATGGGCAAATGTGGGAGTTTAAGAAATCTGGGGAGACTGCTGTTAAGATGGTGAGTTGACATGTCCTTTCTTCCCGAGTGTATTTGAGTTACTTGACAGAAACTCCTGAAATGTTCTCAACAGTGATAAAGCAAAAAGTGATTTTCATGCTCCAAGGTCTCAGAGGCAAGGACATGCACAATTTTAATGTTTATTACCTGACCAAAGACGTTTCAAATTTTGGTATGCTTCCCAAGAATATTCATTTCGCTCTTGCAAAACAAAATTATATCCCCAAACATTTGACAATATCTGTGTGGAAACAAAGAATTGGCAAATTAAATTTCTTTTTACTTGCCACCTCCTTTAGCCCATCCATTTAACCTCCATTTGAACTTTTGCAGTAGTTAAAATGTAGATTGATGCTTTAAACAGAGCTAAAAAGTGCTGACAGTGTTGGAATAAGGGTTTAAACACACTAATAGGTTTTAGTGTCTGAAACTTTTGATAATCTGGCCCTGAGTGTCATGGGTCTCTCTGAGTGGATTCCATCTGTCCCATAAAGTTATGTACTGAAACCTAATGCAGCCCTTTGATCTTCCCTGTGTGAAGATCCTTGCGTTCCATAAAATCAACAAGATGCTCTCATTCACTGAAAAGCCAGATCTCGGACTTGGTGATTGGCGAGACTACCCTGCTTGTTAGTGTGTGTGCCTTTTCCCCTTTTGTCTATGTCAAGTTTCAGTGGCAGGATGGTCCCAACAACACTGGTGAAAATCAAAGTCCTTATTATTACAACATAGCCAACTAGCGTTTGGCCATGTTAGTATTATCATCAACTGAGACTGTAAAATAAATCTTGATGGTTATACTCTGCAGTAAAATACACTGTAGTGAATGTTGGTTGGTTGTCTTTAGTGAACACCTCTAGGCGTTCTTCACAATGGAGTTTGTTACATAAACACGAGTATTAAAAGAGTTACTTCAGATTAGCATTGCTGTAGTAGGAAGTGGACTGAGAGTAGGGTGCTTTTGTTAGCTGAGTACATATTTAGAAATAAAACTCAGCAGATTTTTAGGTTTTGCTAACAAGACTGAAATGCTACTTTCCACTTGTGTGGTTACACAAAATACCTGTACTCAGACCTTTCAGCTATTCCTGACACACCTGAAAAGTAGCCCAGAGGTGCAGGCTCTCTCCACACCAAGCGCACATCCACAGTAAGTCCCCAGCACAGTGTGGAGCACACTTGGGCACCGTCTTTCCTTGCTGGAACACTTAGCCCTACACCCGGCACTGCCATCAAGCTACTTAGGAGTTCCATGAGAGTCCCAGAATCACCAGTACAGGGGAAATCCAAACAGGGTTGAATCCCAGCTGGCCTCCAACAGTCCCAGAAAATGAAGCACTATGAGCTCTCAGGGAATCCCCTCATCCTACCTCAGCATCCACATAGCAGTGCTGCCGTGTCTGAGTACTTTCGTGCAGACAGATGTAGGGCAGGGTTTTCCCTTAGTGACTTATCAAGTTCGTTCAAGAACTGCGCTGCATATCTGCAAACACAGCCCAGGTGCCTCTACTCCGTACACGTTCATCCCCAAAATTCATTTAGGTCCTTACATGCACTAGTTGGTGAAAACAACCTCTGGCACTGTAAACACTGTGTAGGGTTGTCTGATATCCAGATAAAAGCTATTATAACACATGAAATGCAGCTTCATTTAATTTCTTTTTTCTTCATGTCTTCAGAGAAAACCTTATTCACTGTATTCATTTAGTTCCCAGTTTTATTTAAATATCATCAGAAGATGAGCTTTTTTCCAGCTGCTTGCCGTATCATCAGTTAATCACATTATTAGTGTAGTTCTATTAGTGAATAAATGTCCTATTTTCCTATTGTTATAAATGCCATTAATATTGAAGTTGTAACCTGTATTACACCATCTGCTTCCAAAAACAGATGACAAAACTATGAATGTTTTCATGTAATTTACAGTTGTCTCATTAGATGGCAGTGTAACATTCAAAACAAAAGTTTTATTCTTTTATAAGTATGTACTTCATATTCACCAAGAAAAGAAGTTGATTTTCTGTTGGGTGATAAATCTAATCTTTTTCTAAAGACAAATATACTTTTCCATTTCAGAATGTTCTAATCTAACATCTGGAAGTGTATCTTAAAATTAAATACTAAGTGTTGATAACTGAATCAAGATATTATTTCTCTTGCCAAAAAGTTATAACTTCTAATAAATATTATTTGCTGTCATCTTTAACTCCCAGGGCTCTAGTCAACAAATTTGTGTTGCAGAAATCAATGTGTTGAGAGGAATGTGATGGTTTTACACAATCTTTCTTTTTGATCCTTAGGCCAGCTGAGAATCAACTCAGTTCCAGATAAAAGTTTGGTACTTTTGTTAGTAGCAAAGAAAGAGAAAGAGCCTTTACAATGCCAGGGATCATTAGAGAAGTATGCCTTTTGTAACATAGATACCTATGCTGCCTATTTCCTACATTAAAATCTATTTGTTCTGCTCCAGAGTGCACAGATTCACTCTCTTAGTTTTCAGAAAATCTTATTTTTCTAGAACTCAAAGCATATCTGGGAACCTTTTTTCCTACCTATATTTTTATTCTCCTTTTCTGCCATACCTATACATCTATCAAGGAGGAAGAAGCAGCACTAAATTGGAAAAAAAAGAACTTCTACATTAAGGGACACTAATCTAAGAAAGGTAACATTAAAGTAGTTGGTATGACCAGTAGTGAAGGAAATGAAATGTGTTCAAAATATCTAATTAAGCTTCATATTCTTCTGTATTTACAACATTAAGTTTATCAATGCAGCCAGTCCTGAAATGGGTTTGCAGGACTGGTCAATGGTAACTTGCTGGTTCGGAAGAAGAATCTTGTCTCAAAATTCAAACACTTAATAGTTCTCACCCTAATAAAAAGGACAAGACTTCCGCCCTAGACTACAACTTATTATTTACAACTTATTTCCAGCATGCTAGGATGAATTCCTTGGCCTTGAAATCTTCATGCATGACAATTCATAGTATTGAAGAAGACCCAGAGAGTTTCCCTGGAATATATTTGTTTATTTTGATTTGGTGAAAAATAAAAATATTATCTTGATATGAGGAAAACCAGCCATCCATAAACAACCGAGTAACATTGTTTTGCATGGAAAAAGTTATTAAATATAAAAGCCATTTGCAAAGAGGTGCAGAAAGGTGCTGGTTTTATCTAGTGACCAGGTAATTGAAATGGCATATGAAATTCTGTCTAAAAAAAGTCACACGGAAAAAGCTATCTTACACAATAGTGGACTCCGAACTAGCTATTAAGACCCAGGGAGGGGAAAAATCTTAGTTACATGAATTCTTCTTCAGCATTTCTTTATTGCAAGCTGTTCTGGTAACAGCCAGATTTGTTTCAGGGAAAAAATAATTCCTAGTTAAAAAGTGTGGTTTACATCTCTCTGTCTTTACAACATGCGTGCTGCCAACAAGGTTACTGATGTACTGTTTCTTCTGGTTGTACTTTTCAAGGTTACAGAACTAGTACTGCAAGTGCCTGATAAGAGAGACAGCACCCTCCTTCATGTTGTACTGTCCTTCAGTGTACAGAAGGCTCAGGCAGTGTACTGAAGTGGACTGCTTTTGTCTCCCAGTGTTTCTTGAGGGATTTCTGTTTTTCAAATAATACCTGATGTGACAAGCATTTTAAGAATCTCTGGTTCCTTAAAATTCCATCTATTCTTCTGGAAAGGCATGCTATCAAAATGCCATGTCCTTTACTGGCATTTCCCCTGAAGGCTAGGAAAGCATTGCGGTGAAAGGTGGAGTTCTGAGGGTACAGAATTACAGCGGATGTTTTGCAAAGCCCTGCTTTAGGCTAGTTGTTATTTCTGCAGCTTATCAGAGTTGATTGGATTTTCCCACCTGTGTGAAAATAGCGTGTTCTCCTTTTTTTCTGATTGCCAGTGTTGTACACCAGTATAAGCATATCACAGATTTCTGATAGAAATGTCTCTTTAGTGCCCTGGCTTGCTTTTTGCTATATTTTAAGTAGCGTGATTATTTGCCCCCTATGTTTCTTTTCAAACTTCATTAAGAATATAGGATTCTCTTAATGTAATTTTCTGCTTCACTTTATCAGCCAATTACTCAGTTCCAGGAAATTGGAAAGCAGCAATCCGATGTTATCACTAGGCCCTTGGGAGCAGGAAGACTACACATAATGTGATGAGATGACATAAGTCTGCTAAAAATAGAAGGAAAGAACACAAGCAAAAGAAGAAAATAGTTATCTTAGCAATGATAACATATGAAGAAAATATTGTTTTCTAATCTTTTCCTGTGTTTTCCCATCTGCATGGCTAGAAACTGGGCTTTTTTCCCATGATAGCTTTAATCTAGCAAGAAGAAATGTAATTTATAATCTGAGATCTTTAAAAATTAAATCCATGATGATGATGATGATGATGATGATTGTTATTATTATTACTGTTATTATTACTATTATTATTATAGCAAAAAGATATTGCAGATCAAGTTTTATGAGTTTGTAAAGATGCATCATAGGTGGCTAGAGCTCCCCATGAAGCTGAAGCACTCACTCATGGCTCTGCAGTATGTGTCCTGTCACGTCTTCGTGTAGAAATACCTTCTGGCAAAATTTGACTTCTCGTTGGACGCATTCAGATATTAACTCAGGTTTGAAACATAACATTCTTACATTCATGTTTACTAATATATTAATGGTTCAAATTTTAAAAATAATTTATTGGAACATAATTTTTTATTTTTTTTTAAAGTTAGAAAACATTAATGTGCTATAGAGCCATCAAAGGGATTTAGGAAATTTTAAGTATAAATTGTAGACGTTAAAAACTACAGAGATGAATATGAGCATGTAACTCTAACATCATGTTTTACCTGTCAGACCAGGACAGAATAGAGAGTCCAAAGTCTTTAGATTCTTGAATTGTCAGTCACTGGTGACAAAAAACCTGTTACTATCAAATTATCGTTTGATCAGCCTATCAAATGAATTCATGCTCCCTATACAGTTTGCACTCCCCATACAGTTTGTAGAGCATGAGAAAAACACTGCTGTTTGCCAGTAATCACCCTTGTTTGACTGTTTAGCTGGTAAATAAAATACAGAATGCTCAGGGATATAAAAACCTGTACCCCAAGAGGCCTCAGGTGCTGTAGTTCAGACAAAATGGAAAGTGGCGTGGAATTCTACTGGATGTTTTTAAAAGAAACATCTGCCTTTTAAGAACAGGCAGCCAATGAGATTCGCGTCAGACCAGACGGTTTCTGAGCCTGCTTCCCAGCTATATAACCGAGGGCGAAATGCTAGTAAAGCAGTCTGATCTCACACCGCCGCTGCCTCCCTTCCCTGCACACACACCTTTGCTGCTACACAACCCCCTCGGTGCACTCCTTGCACGCAGGCGCTCCCCCGCGCTTCCTAGCCCTGCTCCTTCATCGGTCTCGGCTGCATCTCCTCGCACAGAACCACAGCGGTGAGGGATGTGCCACGTCTCAGGAGGCAAGGCAATGGTTTCCTTGGGAGCAGTACGAGACGCCTCTTTGTAGAAGCGGGGGCAGCCGTTCAAAATCCGGAATTGCCTCTGACAGTAAACACTGAACAATACAAACATCTGTGGCATAGCCTGCATCAGAGAAGTCCAGCTCCCTCCAATGAAACAGGAGATAATGACTGATAAAGGAGTTCAGGCTATAGCTTCTAAAAAAGTGAGGGTAACTGGGAAGACTTGATTTCCTCATGAAGCTGAATGTGGCTTGTGAAGGGAAGATAGGAGGCTATGTGTACAGAAGGATTGATGACTGACAGATCAGCTTTTGGAGGGAATCAAGTGTATGGAGAGCCTAGTTTGTGCAAACAGTCAGGGACACGGAAACGGGAATTGTTCAGTATATGTTCAACCCCATCCTGCCATTCTCAGGGCTTTGGACCACTGTCTAATTCTGTCTTAGGAAAAGAGAAGCAGAAATGTTAGCCAATTATGGTTTGATTAGCTGAGTATTCCAATGTATTTCCAACTGATTTAAAAGAGATTAATTTCCTGCAAAACTGTGTATATCTACTTTCTGACAGCATGAAAAATAAATATTATACCTCATAAGTCAGTAGCAAAATACATTAATTTTAATAGCATTACACAGTTACGAATTTTATATAGGAAAGCAGAACATCAGCCAATTTCCTTCTTTTTTTTTTTTTTTTTTCAGCTATGTGAAGGAAAACCTGAACAAAAAAATGAAGTTCAAATAAACCCAAAGATCAAAAATATATATCTTTTGATTACTTTTCCTTTACTATCAGATCTCTTCTGCTGATTTGAATAGGTTACCTAGGAGAAACAATGTATAAAAGTCTGTCTTCAGATCTCTGATAGGAAATCCCCACTGCAGCAATAAATATTGTATCTATGGCAGGCAATTGGCAAGCTACCTTGATCATGATAGTCCCTGGCTGACAATCACACAAAAGTAAGACCAGAAAGTATATCTTAAATGTTTCAGCACTTGGATTTTCCTAACTACTCCTTTTAAGTTCTTTATGAACAACTTGTATATAGATCAAAACATGCTAATTTCATCATTGCTGGCTAGCATCATGAAAGAATCATATGAAAACATATGGGCACACTCACCAACCTTTTAAGAAACCAAATCTTTCATAGAACTATTGAAGTTTCTTGATCAGATAAAAGAGTTTTGGTGTTTTGAAACAATAGCACCTCTTTTTTTTTTAATATGAAAACATGTGAGACTGCTATGTGTCATTAATCATCTGTCACCTTTTCATTTAAACACTGTCAAGGGGCTGACTAACCTCGTAAAGGTAGCAAGGGCTAGTATACTGCACAGCTAAGATAGGTTTGGTGCTTGACCCTAAACGCACTGCTTAATTCCCCAAAGCAACAAGAACAAAATATCAAAAACCATACGCAATACCTGGTTATGAGATGTATCTTTCGCTCTCTTGTAACGGTCTCTGAAGGAGTGTTGATGAGCTGCAAGTGATCTGTTCTCAGAGATGCTCGTGGATAGGAAATGCATCCCAAAGAGTGGCCTGAAGAATGTGCAAGGAGGTAAGAGCATTGATACAATACAGACTCACCACCTGAAAAATTGTCAGCAGAGCAGGTAGAATGGCTTAAGGCAAACTCTGCTGATGACTTAGAATTAAATGAATTGAGCTTTTCAGGGTGTATATGCCATGAAGAAAACTGAGAGAAACATCTACATATTCCTTATTGCTGTTGTTTGCCTAGCACCATCCTCAGAATGGAGAACACTTCACATATTTAAGATTAGCAGACACATTCCTAGATAAAAGAATTTACCTCCTCGTTGCAGTAAACTTGACAAGTTAACTGAGGTTATAAGCCACAAAACCACAACCACTACACAAATGCAGGTATCTTGGACCCAATTTTTAGTAATAAACCAAATGCAATGTGGTGCTTGCAAGGGTACTTGAATACAGCCATGAGACATTTCTAATCGCATGAGACAATTTCATACTGCACCCTACAGCGTTCAGTGATCACAAAGCACAGAACTCACCTCCGGAGACTTTATGATTGTGGAATAGATATCCATGGCACCATGACCTAAAAGAGAGTGAATGACCAGGTACTGTGCCACACGATGTTTAAGGTTTAGTGTTTGGCAGTTTCTAGTTTATACAAAAAGGTAATAGCATAGAATTATGAGCATTTGCTGACCATTTGGTGACTGGTAAGTACTGGATTCTAGCTCGCTGAGGAAAGTTTGGACAAAGCAATCTTCTCACAGCAGAAATCAACTGACAGATTATTCAAAGAGGAATAAGACTGTAGCAAGAGTTGAAATTCTTCTGGATTAACTGGGGAAAAAGCAATAAGAAAAAAACAGGTATTCAGATCCCTACACTAAATCACAGAGGGTAGCTAAAGTGTTTTCTGGAAAAAAAAAAAAAAAAAAAAAAAAAGAGTGGGGGAGAAGGGAGAAGCCTCTGATCCTCTGATCTATCTGTTAAGAACTACTGTTCTGAAAGTTTGACTGGAGAGCAAGCAACACATGTAGAACCATGCTTGTAGAACCATGACAAGGAGTTTCCTGAACAGGAAAAGCTACCCTCTGACATTTTAAAAATCAAAACCTGCTCTAAATCATATCTGGAATACAGTAGGCTATAAGCATGCATCCATATCTTCATGTTAAAAGTTACCAAAGGTATAGAACATTTTAATAGGCCCATTCTGCAGCATGCTGAATTTCTTGACAAACGTACACAGTTATATATGTCATAAGACTTTTTGCATTTGTTTATCTTAATGATTAATTAGAGATATTGTCCCCTTATAGACGGTGAAATTAAGATATCAAGACTTTAATAGACAGTGCCAGGGTTGAATAGGTAGGGGGAAAGGCAGAGCAAAAAGCAGAACACAGTTCTGACTTTTCACGCTATCATTAGACTATGCTGCTTTTCAGAGAGGGTAGATGGCCAAAGTGGTGCTAAATCTAAGAGCTGAAGGCACAGTCTTTGTCCAGCTGAAAAGAAAAAGAGTTTCTGGCTGGAGTTCAAAACCTGATGACCCACCTGATCAGTTGACTTTCTAGTAAGGAAGACTTACGAATTGTGAAATCATCTCGGAGTCTGCAAAAAATCCTAAGAATATTTCCCTTCCTATCATTTCACCTCCATCATGTTCGCACCAAGCTCCAGCCAACTGGCTTCCACCCATACCTCTACTAAAAAAGGAAATTATCTTTCCTGGCTCCAGCAAAGCAGGAAACATGGAATTAGCATTATGAGGCTACTGATGACTTGGTGGCTAATATTACTTCATGCTCGTACCCAGAAGCTTCAGCACAATAGGGATCAACAGCTAAAAACTCTTAGGTGTAAGCACAGTTGCCTATCACCACCTTCTGATATCCCAGCCATGTACAGATGGAACCACCCTAAGGTAGATCTACCCACCTTGAGACCCATGTTCATGTCTATGGCACCTTATAGTCACTGGAATTAGAGGTGGACGGAAGATCTTACGTGAATAATAAAGAGACAAACATGTTCCCTGAAACAGTCAGCCACTGAGACTGCCAGGAACACAGGAAACACTTGTAACGAATTTGAAAAGCATCTTTCATAAATATATGCTAGACCGGATATATATAGAGAGAAAATGACATTTGGGAGACAAATGTGACTTCACTTGGGCTCTATTCATAAATCAAGTAACACTCGTGACTTGAAGATAGCCATGAAAGTAGTATTATGTGGTTTGTGGTATTTTAAGTGTGAATAAAGCATGATTCAATTTTCCTATAATTAGACAAAATATATAAGCCAGGACTTTATCACAAAAATAATTTTATTAAGCTCACTTTCAAAAGACTGCCTTTCTAACGCTCTTACTGCTTTCCCAATGAATTGCCTTTACTAGAGACTTGCTATAATAAGAGAACAATACCAACAGCATTTTGGATATACGTTCGAAATACAGAGAGCTACTGTCACCACTGCTTTAATTCAGAATTTTCTTTTTCCTGAACTTCTAGAATAGTTCTAGTGTCTGATCATGTTGCAGATGAAATAGTTATTCTGGCAAGCTGCCAACCAATTTCTGTTTGAAACTTAATATCTCTCCAACTGGCAATAGAAGCAACTGTTTGACCTCTTGCCTGTTTGGGGGTTTGGTTTTGGGTTTGGTTTTTTTTGGTTTTTTTTTTTGCTTCCTATTTGCACACAGCTTATTCATAAAGATGTCATGGTTAAGTATGTTCCACCTGAGAAGCTTTTACACCCTTCTGGTTTTCTGGCCATGAATCTCTGACTGTTGAGATCCCGTACAGTATTGTCAAAAGTGCTGTAAAACTTTGCATCAAAAACTTACTTAAAACTAATGACATAAACCAGACTTTTCTGATTAACATCTTGATGGTACATAACAACTTCAGAACGTTCTCTTTCTCTCTCTAGCAATGTATTATTGCCTAGTACTGAAATGAGCACATGTACATCCAGATGTACACTGACACCAAGTACACTAGCAGCAATGATTTCACCACAACAGCTGAATATACTACTGCAGAGGAAACTGTTTTAAGAGAAATGTCTGATAAAGTGCAGGTTGATGCGGACATCCAGAAAGTGTAGAATTCCGCCATCATGTTCTTCAGTGTTGTGAAATGTTTACTTCACTTTTCAGCCTCATAAAAGGAAATGACCCAGAGAAGAACTGACTTCAGGTCCTAATCCTAGTCAGGGTCCTACAACGGATGCCCAGAATATACGCCTGTCTTATTCTTACTCTCTTCTCCATGCAGTGGAGATGCGGTACTGTCTGAGCTCATGCAGACGTTATGTTCGTATAACATGAATTACTAAGAAACCCCACCAAATAATTGCAGAGAATGTAACAGTAGTGAAATCAATAGTTTTTCTGACATGAAAAGCAAAGGAGCAAATGCAGAGAAGATTTCCAAAAGGCTTCCTCACTGATAACGTCTCCGTGCGGTATGGAGCAAGATGAGCAAAACTTAAGCATCTTACCGCAGTGTTCTCGGTATTCATGGCGCAGGCTTGGTCCAGTACATTAAGGCAACAGTGCAGATGCATTTATGGTGTATAAAACTGTCTTACTTCTGTTTGGTTCATTACTGTACAGAAGGCAAACCTAAAAGAGGTTTGTAATGATATAGCTAGAGCCATGGTAAGGCAATACTAGTATGATTACATAAACTAAACAACAACAACAAAAAAATTAAAAAATCACACCCACAGCTCATATAACTGCTAGTAAAGGTCTATGTTTAGGTAAAGCTTTACAAAGTTACTAAAGGAAGGTTGGATGGATATGAAAAATGAGTTAACAAAGCACATCAAGAAATTAAAACAGCTGGAAATGAAAGCTATGATGAAAATGCACTTGTTAAGTGACTCTCACAGGTCAGAAAGTAAATTCTGCACAACCCTGGAGTGCTACCAAAGTGCATGGCCACATCAGTGATTTGAACTTTCTGATAGAATCAGTGAAGCTGACTGAAAGATAACATCAATAAGCTTACGACAGAAAACATGAAGATATGGATGGGACCGCACTGCTCCATGCAAACACAAATGGCTCAGACCAGTGAAAGGACTCTGTGCCTTTTAGATTAGCTGTCCACTTCTTCTGATCATATCAGCCCATCTAACAAAAAAATACCCATTTCCAGAGGCACTTGGGTTCTCCTATATCCTGTAATTATCACAGCTAGAAGACTACCACAGGAGATTGTTAAAAATTCTACCTTCTGCATTCTGACCAAAAGCACAGAGATTACGAAAAGTAACGATTTCACTTCAAATGCGCTCAGAAGTCAAGGTTACTCCTGGATTTCAGAAAATCTTCTGTGCGGCTAGTATATTATTTCTGACACAACTTGGAAAAGAGAGCAGCAGAAAACAAAATATGTGAAGAAATACAGAACTGGCATGGAGCGCTCAATTTCCAGCCAGCTCTGAGATCAAAGGGCCAAGTTTTGCAGATACTAGGAGAATCAGCGGGGAACAGAAAGCGGAGCTGCACCTGCTATGCAAACTGTGTAACTACTTTAAATGGTTCTTCTTCCCTGGAAAAAAAGGGAAGGCAGAAATCGGGTGGCCAGTCATGCAGGGATTTATTTCAAGATTTGACATTTTCTCTGCCTTCAGAGATTTCCTCTGAACCTTGAACAACGTCACCTCCTTCAGATTACTCTGTTCATGACATTAGAGCAGCCTACAGCTTTCAAATTGAGAGGGTTATGCAAAAACTTAATGACTGGTAAACTAGATCATTAATTCTACTGGTTAAACAGAACTAACCTCTCCTTTTCTATTCAGTTGGGCTTTCTGAAGTGGGAGTGAAAACCCCACCAAAAAAATCAACCAACAACAGCAGAAGCTATGAGTCTAAAGATAGAGGAAAACAGTTATTTTGAGGAGTTGCTTTTGCATCTGCCATTTTCAAACCAGAAAAATATTAACTGCATCTGAAGATCAAGGTGCACAGAATGTAACAGAGAGTAAATCAGTGCTACAAGTAAAATGAAATGGCAAAACATGGTATCTTTCTTCAATGGCAATATACCAGAACTACAAAAGGAGTCTGTGACAGCTTTGGAGGCTCTGGAAGTTTTGTACAGTCGTTCATCACCACCGTACCTGCTCCATTACATTTAGTTCAAGGATTATTGCCATATATCTAAAATGGGAATGGGGCAAGAGAATGTCGAGCATATCTCACTCTTCTTCATCTATATGTTGGCTAGATATTTGGATCCAGAAGTTTCAGCTCATTATTCATCACCTAAAGCTATCTCAGCTACTGTTCTGAACTGTATCATATCTGTGAAAAAGTAGTAATAACAGGCATGATTAAAGCCCTTCCATCTTCAAAGTACTTTTGAGGTAGTTGGATTAACAATAAACTGCTAATCCAAAGAGAGATCACTTTTTTATTGGTATGATTTAAACACTGAGCGCGTTTGCCAGAAACGCATGGGAATTACATCCTCAGCAGCAGCCACTGGGTTTTTACACAACTTACATGGAATATGCAGAGTTTTTTTTTCTATTTAAAGCATATACTTTTGTCTTCAGTTATTGACCTCTTACTAATGGGACTCAGTGTCACCCATAAAATCATTATTTTGTGGTAAGTTGAAGTGTATTACGACATTATTTTACTAAACTGTATTCAGAGCACTGTAGATCTTCCACTGCCTGTTTTTCAGGAAACTTCAATGAAGCCTTTAACCTTACTAAGTTACATATTGCTCACCACAAAGTGCTGCAACATCTTTTTGCATATCTGCATTCAATTCCTTTTGGCAGAAAGTAAAAAGATTTCGTCCGCAGCCCATCAGTAATCTATGCTCATCCACTTCTCATTATAGATTGGAAGAAGTTCTGGTACAGTGATGGCTCTAGCAAGTGTGTTCTACACTGGAAAATGCTTTGCGTTCATACTTTGATGTGATAAAAATGACAATGTGCAGTACTCGAACCATATATGCTTCCACAAAACTGAAGTCATAGGAGTTATGTTGAGGCAGAGCCCAGTGGGAGCGTTGGCACCTGGAACATGAGACCACCTCTGGTACGGTACACATGTTGCTGCCCGCTCCTGGACTGCCTTTCCTGGACCGACCTTTCCCGTGGAGGTGGTGGCAATCATCTGACAGCAAGCGTCAGCAGGTTTAGGTCTACATCTCACAGGGTGCGTCCTTAACCCTTAGTATTCTTGCAGAGAGCAGAGACTTCCCCTTCAGTCAACAGGCAGATGAGTTTGTGCTTCATAACTGACAGTCCTGAATTAAATTGGTGTAATGTTAATTAGTGCGATCTACCTCTTGTATAGCTGTCACTAGCATAGAGATATAGCTCATCTTTGTCCTGACAGTCTTCACACATAAATTTATGCTGAGATTATTCCCTAAAGGAGGAATTAAGCTAAGAAAGTAGTCCCCTTAGGCTTCTCTGTACTCAGTGGAGAAACAACCTTCATTCACAGAAGCTTTTCATTCAGAAGTATCAGAAACTTTTTACTCTGATACCGTTTCCCCTTAAACATATTGATAGGGAATATAATTAAAATATCTTGCATACTGATGAGAATCCTACGTGAAAATTTTAAGTAATACAGAGAATACTTACTTGTGTGTTAGCAAAGATGGGAGGAACCATTTGGAAAAAAAAAATCAAGTATGTTGTGGTTTGAATCAAAATTTCAAGAGCTAATACTACTTTTTCTGTCAAGGTAACTGCAATACACTCTTCACAATTGCTGCAGGTTTGAAACGTTACACAGAGTGTGCTAAGAGACCCTCAATTTAAAAATGACAGTAAACCAAATAAAGTGAAATAGTTTTTAATTCCCTTTTCAAATGTGCATTTGAATTCAATACAGATCTGTAAGGCACTCTCATAGGTCAAAAAAAAAATAAAAAATTAAACATTCTTTCCAAAATAAGGATAGTCACAAAACAATGGTATGTGCATAGAATATAACCTTATTTGTAACTGATAAACAATGGAAAATGAATGTTCAGGTTTTGGATGCATTGCAATGTAATGTCATTTCTGTATCATGACGCTACTCAGAGTAAATATTGGCACTGTAAATGATTTCTCATTGGGGTTAAGGGCTTGTATTCTCTTCATATCCCAGTAAAAAATAAACTCTTCAATAAATAAATATATAAAATAAATATATGCTATCTGGAGATATATAAATAGGTCCATCCTGAAGAAAAGTTCCAGCTCTGACTATGATGCATGAACACCTAACGTCCATCACTAAAGTGGAGCCACTAAAACTTCATATACAGTTCTCAGGATTTATCACTATTTTACAGTCCACTTCTTTCTACTTCTTCCAGCTGTTGTCTCATCCACACGATGTAGGTAGTTCTTTGCTAATGCATGGACCACAGGTAATCCAGACAAGATTGCCAAGAGTTTGTTATTTTTAAAAAAGTCACACTCCAACTTCCCTCTGGTTACTGGCTACCAAACAGTTCAGCGAGTTTGAAGGAGGCTGGTCCACTCTCAGCCTTAAGGCTTTGTCTCCTAAATCCGAGGTTAGAAAACAGAAGCTTGCCTATCACAAAGTAGCTCCTTCCAATCCAGCATCCTAGACCTCTGCAGGTTCCTCATGCTGGTATTGCCGTGAAAGGAGGAGCAACAGCTCCAGTACGGGGTTTTTCCAAAGTTGCCTCCTTCCTCAGCTGTATCCTAACACATCTTTGTACAGTTCTGGAACTCTTTCAGGATCCACGGGCCGGGGCAAGAAATGTGTGAATTTCTGGTGTCTTTTGGACCTTGCCCCATCTCTGGGAGTACCGTCCTTGTTAAGTGCTACGAAGTATCGCCGCCCCGAATCTCCATGTTTGTACACATTGGATGAGTAAGTGTTGTACCAGTTTTCCTCAAACTGTTCCCTGAAGATGCATTCAGAAGTTAGTTTCTCCTACAGAAAGAAACAGGGAAGAAAAATAAGTCAAGCTGTTGCTAGATATCTGAACACACAAGGAAAAAAAAAATGATAAAAATACACCCAATGTTTTAGGCTTTCTGCAGCCTTGCTGTTCATTTAACTGTCAACAAATCAAACCCAAGAAGAGTATGGAGGCCTGACACTGGATTTGGAAGCCTACTTTAATCTTTATTCTTTTGAAAACTGGACCTGTACCTACACAATTTTGAATTTAAACACAAATTAAGTAACTCTCTCTCCAAGATGGCGTTATTTATTTATGATTTAACTAAAATTCACCTGACCTACAGGAACTATATTAGGTAGCCTTCTGTCTTGGGGTATCAACCCTTCTAGAAATGAGATTTGGTGGAGGGAGGCAGGTGCAATGTAACAGATCAAGAAGGTATTTCCACATGTTCGTTGTGGTGTGCATCACTCCTCACTTTTTAAACAGGACTAACGACAACCAAAGGAACTGGAGAAACAGAACTTCATCTCAAGATATTTTAAGACTTGAAAGGAGAAAAGTCTAAGACTGATTATCTGATAGTATTGCAAAAATCAAAGATTATATATTTACAGTCATATGTGGAAATTATTCAATAGATACAAATCAACAGTAATGAGTATAAGCTAATTTTAATTCTTAAATGCAAATATTCCAGTCGGGATCTCCAGATACTGCCAGTACTCTTGTATCATTCGTTTTTTTCAAGTAATAGTGGTATCTAACTGTGACATACAGTGCTCTCCTCTTTTTCCCAGTATCTGAAAGTGCTTTCATGTTAAAAAGCTGGTACCTGGAAGTACCAGCTGCTGATTTGTAAAAGAGAGTTAGGCCATACATAGTGTAAGTCAGGGTACTATATTAATTGTCATTTCTTTGTTCCATAGCTTTCCTTTTAACTTTTTTTCCAATTGCATCCAATGTTTTTGATGACAGATTACGCACTATGATACATTTGCACTACTGATAAAAAGAAAATCAGATAGCAGGAAATTTAAATGCTCTTTGAATAGCTAGTTTCATTTAGCTATTTTTGTCGTAATTTAAGAGGAATATTTATTTTCAGTTCTTTTCATCTAGGACAGAGAAACTTTTCCCATTGAATCTTTAGTATCCCGCCTATACTTTAAAACTATATTATACATTTCAACAGGAAAAGATGTTAGTGTTTTGAAAGCTAAGAGGAGCTCAGCCAGCTACTTGAGGGGTTTGCATACTGCTAAGTGAATCAAAACCTCAGCATATCTGAGCTGGCAGGAAAGTGGTACTTACAGAGCCATAGAGTTCTCCCTTCTCATTCATTCCAAGGTAAAGGCCACTGTCCACACCTCTAATACTGACCAGTCCCACTGCCACGCTGATGAATTCAAGGATACCTGAAAAAAAAGATATTGCTTTAATTCAACTTGTAAGCATACAATACGTAGCATCGAAAATGCAGTTGAAAACAAGTAGAAAAAGTACAAGCAGAAAAAGTACATATTTTAAGAAACGTGGCCTAGTTTCTCTGAAATTTCAAATACTACATGGAAACGTATACAACATTCACAGAAAAGCAGTCTGAGAAGCCTCATCTAGGCTTTGCCTCATGTAGGCAAAAGGATCCTACACCATTTAAGAAACCTTTTTTCTTTTTTTACCTTGAGTACAAAAGGATTTTCTTCAGTGCTGAGGCTAAAGCCTTCAGTACTATGCAGCTGCGATCTATAATGATTATACACTATTTGCTAAACTGCCTATTCAAACATTGGAAGCTAAGTTTGGATTACCTGAAAATATACTTTACTTTCTCTATAGCATGATCTTAAAAAAAACACATCCATTATTAGATCATTTGAATGGAAATCAAAGTACAGATGGGAATTTTATATAACAGAATCTACCCACAGGAAAAAAAAAAAAAAAAAAAAGTATTTGCCAGGCATCTTATCTAGCATATGGGCCCACACCTTTTGACACAACTTGCTGTCTTCAGTGCAGGCTTTTTATGTGCATTAAATATGCTGCTTATTAGCTAACATTTGGATTATAGCATTATTTATATTACATTTGCCCAAAAATGTAATATATATTAATAATATAAAGTATTAGGGAGATGAGGCACTATTTGAAGCCTGAATTTGGCAAGGCTATGCCAACATATTTAACCAATTGATATGCACAGATTACAGCACATATAAAACATGAAAGAAAGGGAACGTGTGAACTGGCTTTTTGGAAGTTGTTAACAATGTAAACAAAGCCTCAAAAAGAAGTTGTTCTGGAATTATACCTAAGATTTTGCTGTGCAGCAGCAAAACCACAAAACATTTAAAAAAAAAATCTGAATCTTAGGTAAGTGCGTTTAAATAGTGCATTTGATTTTGATTATGACTTTTTGTCTATTTGCTGTATTTCTGATTACGCTTTTTCATTCAGGACCATTTTTCACTCTCAGACAGATGGACTGTCTGGACTATACAATAATTTAAAATGTTTTGAATTTTAATTGAGCTTTGGCAGGTTTCTTATTTATATTACCAAGCAGCAAAGAAAATAAATCCTTTACAAAGAGTAAGCATTAAAAACTCTATTGCATGTAAATCATCCTGGTTTCCCAGTTCCTAAAGCACAAAGTCCCATAAAAAGAGGTGGAGGTATTTTGTCTTTCTGGTATCATTTTCAAAGCCACCCTTTTTCAAAACTATAATAAGCAGGTGATTCAACCCACAAAGCAACCACATCAGACAAACTTGCCGAAAATAGCGGTAGAATAAAGGAAGAACATTACTAAAAAGCCCAGTACATGTTTGATCTGGGGCTAATTTTTTTTTTCTTTTAAAGCAAAGATTTATTTCATGTTTAGACGCTGTAGGAAATCTTCCTTCTGAGAAGAACTGTCTGTTTGACTACTGCTCTTTTACTTCTGAAAACATCCATGTGTTATAAAAGCAATTAAGAGCCATTCCAGCAGTTTGTTTTGACTATGGGGAGGACGATAGGAAACTCTTTAATCACCTTTTTACAACTGCTAAATCAATACGCACAAAAATTCACATATAGTTGACAACGGCAGGTTTGTTCAGATGTCCAGTTCCTACAACTACTGGTTAGGATTTACTCTTATATCACAGGCAACATTTACGTCTTGGGGTTGTCTTCACCACCTTTTGGTTTACCGACAGAGAAAGCTGACTGGGAAGCACCGTAAGTATTTGAGCAAAGAGGCATTTTAGGCCTCTCTGCTTCAACTTTCTGTCCTGGAACGCGAAGCCGTCTAATGCAGCCTAAGGCTCCGCACGCCCGAGTCCATGACCCACGTTACTCTACAAAGACTCAAGCAGCTCCAGTACAGATAGCGGATACAAAAAGACTCGGTCTGACTTTCCACTTTGCCCACCAAACCTGCAGGCATATGCACGTCCCTACAGACACCCAGCGGAGGCTGAGACAGACAGACGTGGCTGAGACAGACAGACGTGCCCTTGGCTTGCACGGGATGCGCAGCCCTCCCTCCCTCCCTGCCCACCTCGCCTGAAGCCCCGGTGCAGCCCCCGTGGCTGAATGCCGGGGGGTGAAGCCGGTGCCGAGAGCGCATCCACCCGCCCCGTCCGCACTGGCACTACACCTCCCTCCCAGAGCACAGCTGCTCACCGCACAGGTACGCGCACACACGCACAGACGGGCACGCCCGCGTACACCCAAACACGCGCATGCACGCACACGCGCGTGGATGCGCACACGCGTGAGAGCGCACAGGCGCACGCCCGCGGGCAGAGCCGCGTCGCAGCCGCCTACCGAAGAGGCTGTGGTCCTGGCGGGTGCCGCGCACGCTGCCGTCGGGCAGGATCTGCAGGTGGAAGCCGGTGCGGCAGTACAGCTGCCGCCGCCGCAGGATGCCCTGCAAGT